>JARJHM010000592.1:0-200987 GCA_033356055.1 Carex pumila
TTTCCTGACATACCCCGTTTAATCCTGAGCTTAAGTTAGATGTAAAAATTTTGTTTTACTCTTTCCGCACCTTAAGCAAATAAATGGGTTTGAACCGTCAAAACCCCAACATACTTAATCAATGGGTTTGAACCGTCAAAACCCAACAATTTTCTTAAAACCGATTTAACGTCTGGTTCGATTTAGCAATTTTAAAACCGGTTATATCGAACCGATAAAATTTTTAAATTTGTCACCTCTTTGAATCAAATACTCAAAAATTACTATATAATGTACATTGTTTGGTATAGTTTAAAACCGGTTAGATCAAAATAACAAAAAAAATCCATCTTAAAAAATAAAAAAAATTAACAAAAAAAGTATTTCTTTTTGTGACTAATCTTTCAGATCAACCTAATTAACAAATCAAAATTTAATTCGGTTTGTTCTATTTGTTTTTAATATGATTGATAAGTTTATTTCGATCAGTTCAGTTATTTTTTGAAATCCAAATAAAAATTTGATTTACCTTATTTATTTCAGTTTTAACCGAATCGAACCGATGACCACTCATACATGCAAAGAAAGAAAATGTACTTACAATAAAATTTACAGAAGGTGGCATAGAAAGAACAAAAAATTAAAGCTAATATATGTGCATGTTGTATATAAATAAAATTTAACTGAGCTACCTGGTTCTGGTTAAATAAAAATATAAAATTTTGAATAAAGAAATAATTTATCTAAGAGAAAATATCTCAAGGTACGGCCCTTGCCATCCGTCAACGTATAAAACTCTGACAACCTAATTATTTTTAAGATTCTTATTTTTTTATGAGCCCTCTTGTGCTAATAATATAATGTATTAAAGAACAGATTAAGGAATAAAAATGAGACAAAGGTTTATAGCGGCCAAGGCATTTTGCCTCCACAAGATAAAATATTTTATAAGGGGATCTAACCTTGGACCTTTTTGCTATGGCGTCACCCATGACGTCACCTCTCTAAGATAATATTACATTTTTCATAATTGTTAAGAGCAACCAAAATTAGAGCACCCAAGACCGAGATTTTTATTTTTATCCAAAAAATAAATTATTTTAATAATTATATCCAGCGTTGCACTGGATTTATAAAAATACCTAGCCCGTGTATAAATTCCACGGGTGGGATTTTTTAGTCTGCCCGTGAATATTTTTCACGGAAGGGATTAACAATAATCTAACTTTTCATATTTTAATTAAAGAAATACTTTATCATGAATTAATACAATCTAAGAGCAAATTTTATTCTAACTAAACAAATGAAATGGCAATATCATAATTAATCAATTCATGTAGAAAAGTAATGAAATCTTTCGGTACCTTAAGAATCATACTAATTTTGCATTTTACTAACCCCGATTCTCAAAAAATCATACTAATTTTGCATTCCCTTGATCAAACTAACCCCGATTGTCATCTTCCGTCTCTTCACAATCAAATTATGCTCAAAATCAACTCAAATTACCTTGCTACAGTGGGGATGACACAGACAATCAGCACCGACAATAGTTCCTCTTCGTGCGGCGGTGGTGGGGCAGTGAGGCGGAAAAGATGGCCGGAGTGGGGCAGTGAGGCGGACTTAAAGCCGGCTGTGGGCCCACTAGGCGGAAAAGGGGGCTGAAATCGGGCGGTGCAGCCTTCACAGAGACAGCAGAGAGAAAAAGAGGCAGACAGAGCGGAGGGGAAGAGGGGTTTAAAATGAAAGGTCGGCCTGTGGAATTTATCCACCGGGGGGGGGATTAATAAATCCGAACCGTGAAATTTATCCACGGATAGGGTATTTTTATAAATCCGTCCATAGAGTGGTTATTATTATTAAAATAATTTTTTTATGGGTAAAAATAAAAATCTCGGCACCCGAGATGTCAATTTTGTAGCATTTTGAAAATGCTTACAAATAATGTGTTTTATTACTTGTGTTCTAAATGCATAATGTGTTATGATTAGTGTTTGGCAAAAACTCGGATCGGGTATACCCGCCCGTACCCGCCGCCCGGGGTATCCGTACCCGAGCTCGGGTATGGGTCGGGTACTCGGGTACACGGGTACGAGCAAAAACCGGACCGGACCCGTTATTTTGGACCAATATCCGACCATACCCTACCCGAGTTTACCCGTACCCGTATACCCGAGTTACTGTTCATCCATTTCAAAATTCAAAAATTCTGATTCCCCCCCCCCCCCCCCCCCCGCCCAACCAGCAAAAAAAAAAAATACCCTACCCGCCCTACCCGTACCCGCCTTACCCGTCTAGGGTACACGGGTAAGGGTATAACTCGGGTAGGGTATGGATTTTGAAAATTATACCCGCCATACTCGTACCCGAATACTCTTGTACCCGAGTATACCCTTACTCGAGATGTACCCGAGACGGGTATACCCGGGATACCCGTATCCGCCCAAGTATAAATACTCTAGTTATGATGTGACAAATAAGTTGTACCTTAGACATATGACGCGACGTGATAAAAATAATTTTTCATGGTGTAACAAAAAGAGTGAAGAAAAGAGACGTCATGTCCATAACACATCACATTTAGTGATACTGTGATAGTACCGTGATATGTCGGTTCGTACCATAAGAACTACATTAATGTTTTTTTTTGTCGAAAAATTGTCAAACATTATGAAAAATTGTAAATATTACAGAATGAAAAGATAATAGTTTATTATGTTAAAAAATATTTTATGTTTTTGCCATAATTTTGAATTGTTGATAAAACCACAAATAAAATAAATTGAAAAAAAATATTGAAAAATTATTTAAAGTGAAGAAAAATGATAGAAAAATTTTGAAAACCAATTTTTATCCATGATGTTCTATGTGGAAATTTATTTTCATTTCTGTTGTACCATTCGTAACATTCTATATAGTCACCATTTATTATCATGGCTACATTGTGTCATTTTTTTTTAAGAAAGTTGGAGGCTGAACCTTTATTTGTGATAGATAAAATTGTTATTCTTATCCAACTATATAATTATTTTTTTCGAGGAAATTAAGTTAAAAGTTGAATCTTTTATCTCGTTTATGAAAGATTCTATATTCAAATTTCAAACTTGCTACTGTTCATACAATAAATATTGTCTTTAACCACCAAACAAAGATTGACTCTTCATTTTGTTTCATTCTTAAGCCAAAATTTGTCGATTTTAACAACACAATAGAATATATTAGCGATCTATCTTCAAATTAGTGTTAATGTTAAGTACAGCTAAATATTATTTAAAACCTTGTTTTGCACCTATAAAACTTAGCCTTTCAGGTAAACACCTTTTTAAGGTGAATCATTTAAAAATAAGTTAGTTGTAATGCCAGATGCCATGTTAGACTTTTGTTGATTTTCTATTTTTCATGAAAAAAAAATGTCAAGGACTTATTCTTAAAAATTATTTAAAATTTTGATTGTTTAGAAATACAGAAAAGTCAACTTTATATTCCATTGGGATTTTTCTATTAATAGTAGTGGCCTGACATCATTTATATGACTACAAAAGTTAACACTCAAATGGGGAAAAATAATTATCAACTTGTCAAAATGTCAACTAAATTATTTTTTATTACTCTCTCCCAATTATTTTGAATGAAATAATTATGAACAAGCTAAATTACAAAGCAATTAAGTAAATAATAAGTATATACCAAAATACAAAGTTTAAACGGAATAAAAGAACATATAATTGTATACTAAAGTATTTAAACTGAATAATAAAATTATACACACTATTAAGATGAATAATAAAGTATACACTGTTAAATTAAATAATAAAGTTCAGACTATTAAATTGCATAGTTATTTATGTTGAGTATTTTTTTATTTACATTTAATATTTTATTATTAAAACTTTGAAAAATGCAACAATTATATGAGTACTTTCTTTGTTTCTTTTGAAGAAAGATCCCCTAGGATTACATTTCATGTTCATGCCTAGGGAAGATGCAACAATTATATGACACAAAGCTGATTGGTCTAATGACAAGAACCACTTATATTACCTTTTCTCCAATATTAACATACTGGATATATACTGGACATATCCAGTTTCTAATGAATTTTCTTTTCTTTAGGGTAAAGACTAAAATCTTCTCAATAAATACTAAATAGTGATATGAATCATGTGTTAGGTACTTGGGTTGGCACCTGATCTGAGTGAGTTTGAAAGGATGGTGTTAAAAAAGATGAATGATACTTAAATTACATGAAACTGGAGGGGGTCAAGTGAAAGGCTACTGGATTCCTAGAGTTGTGGATCCAACCTTTTTATGGAAATAAAAAAGCACCCCACACTTTCTATTTTTTCGTAAGGGTTTTGGTTGGTGAATTGGTGGTGGGCCTTCATGCAAATATAAATATGCAAATTATTGCACCACTTGCTCTTTGGATCTATTCATTTTTATTTTTATTTTGGTTTTGTTTCTAGCTCTTTTTTAATTACTTGGTTGTGCCCCTTGTGGCCTTGTGGGTTCCTTCATCACTCCCAACTTGGACCCACAGGATTGTTTGGATGTGGCTTCTTCTCCAATTACAAAAAGGTTGTTGTTTGGATGTTTCAACTTAAAACTACAACACAAGTAGGATTTTAAGTCTTGAGATGACTCTTCATAAGAGTTGTTGTTTTCTTCAGGCATATTTTGGATGGAATCAATGAAAAACAAAAATAAAAATAACTTATGATTTTATCTTTTAATGTACAATTTACTTGTTAATGTACCTCAGTTATTACGATACTAATATTTAGATCGACGATGAAGAATAATCACAATTCACAAGCAAGAAAAAAATAAATAAGAAACCGGTATTTTTGAAACCTTGTTTCAATTCAAACATGAAAAAGTTAATCAACTCTTGTAGAAAAAATTATAAATCTTGCTAATTCATTCCTGGAGTTAGCGCTTGTCTTGCTTATCTATTCAAACGATGGAATAACGCTAATATCATATTAGTGTTATTCTTACTATTCTTGTGGTTGCATCCAAACGCACCTCTATTCACTTGTATGTATGTATCTATACCAACAAGCATATTTTTATGGGCCCTTCTATTTACTAGATCATATAAAGATTCAAGAATCATTGAGTGACAGTCACATTTGTTGTCAATAGCTTTTGAAAAAAAATAATTTTGTTTTCTAAAAAATATTTTTGTTTTCTAAAAAATATGTAAAAGATAGGATATGGATTAAGATTCCTTGACAAATAAGATATTATTTAAAAGCAAAGTTATTTCTACATTCATCAAAGACACATGATGTTTAGGTTGCTTATTGATATGCTTGAAAAAGGTTCATCATAATATTTTATTTAAGAAACATTATGAGTGTATTTAATTAATAGTTAATCAGATAAGTTTATAAAATATATCTCTCGGAGTTGAGGAAGAAGAGCATATTTGCATATGTCTCTGACAGGTGTAACATATGTGTGTCATGAAACATTTTTCTTGTTTCAATGATCATGCCAAAGTTATCTCTACTTTTTAAAGTTCCAAGTTGAAGCACAGCTAACAGAAACAGACTATGCATTGCCACCATAGCTACCTCATAGCCACATATCAAATCATATTTAAATCTTTAAATTTCTAAAACAAATAATACAGAGTACGGAGCAAAAGTAGCAATAGGGGCAAGGTACAAGATTAAAATGGAAAGTGGTAATGGAATCTACTGCCTACTATCTATGCCATATATGGTGTCATCAATTGTGTTGCTTCCTAAACAATCTAGCTAAGTGACAAATGAATACTTGAATAGTTTGGGTTTAATTTGGCGGAGTAAAAAATTCGTGATTTGAGAATAATTTTGCTATAATTTGTAAATGATTTGGTACTACAAAAGAGCCAAAAAAACCCCAAAAAATAACGTTTTATTCACAAATAATTCATGATTCAAGTTTTATTCACAAATAAAGAAGTATATTTGGTGTTTGGTTTTGAAACGTCAAAAAAAAAAAAATTAAACACGAATTAATTGCGAATTGTGTTACTATGCTAACCACAAGGAAAAGAAAAAAAAATACAAATATTTCAGATAATGATTTAAAAGTGAATGTTAAAATGGAGACTAGATATACATTGAAAAGTGAATATTTAAAGAGGAGGGTTCAAATGCCTCTATTTTTTGTGCCTCTATCATGCCTCCATTTTTAAAAACTTAAATAACTCAAAGTTTAAAACTTAAACGTCAAAATAAAACCGTTAGATGTAATTTATGTTATTTTCTCTATGTGCCCATAAAAAATTATCACATTTTGATTTTGCTTTTATATGAATCAATCAGTTGAAAAATCAATGTCTAGAAATTATCCACATTTGTATACATTTTTACAAGCTCAAGATGACAATCAAAACAAAGTTGAAATGCTAAATTTTTTTTTACATGTGCATAGATAAAATGATATAGTTCATATCCAATAGTTGTATTTTAAATTTTGAGTTATTTAAGTTTTTAAAAATGGAGGTATGATGGAGGCACAAAAAATAGAGGCATTTGAACTCTCCTCATATTTAAAAGCGAACAACTAACGTATTTTGGGTGGTGAGCACACATAAGGCGTTCACTAAAGTATTTTGGGTGTTGAGCACACATAAGGCCACACCACAACCAGCAACAAAGAATGAATTAGTCAAGGCAAGTAGTGTTAGCAGTTATATTTTTTTTATTAAAAGGTGTTGCAACTTGTATAAGGGGACATGATCGATCTCGTTTGCTTTATCTACATTATTCCTAGTACTTGAAAATATATAATCAAGTAATTTAACATGTGAGCCACCAGTGACCTTTGTGTATTTCCTCTTGACTACCTTTTCTTTTTAGTTCTGTAGAAATGATTAGCATTTCCCATAATTTCAACTCAAATATGTACAAGCAAACATGCTTTTCTTTTTAGTTCTGTAGAAATGATTAGCATTTCCCATAATTTCAACTCAAATATGTACAAGCAAACATGCCTATGTTCCCTTGAGTAATGCTCATAATATAGGATATCTTTTTATTTTCAAAATAGTGCAATCATGTGCCATAATAAATATATCATGTAAATACATATTATTTACTTCTTTTTTTCTTACAAAGACTCATGCAAATTATGTCAAAAGTAATCTAATATTTATTTTGTAAGATATGAACATGCATAATGGTGTGACACTTAGCTAGCTATGGTCGTGCTGTGTTTGTATGTATCAGCAGTCTCAGTTAGATGTGCTGTGTTGTACAGTATCTTGCAAGCACATACATGTTACTGGTTACAAGTGTTGTATTATGCTAAAAACGAGCGGAAATCATCATAGAACTTGTAAAAACATGACACGTGTCACCATACTGTGCTTGGGTGTGGAAAGGTCTAATCAGATGTGTTAGAGCAGTGTCCAAAATTGTGTCATATTCTCATACAGTATGTTATCATGAATTTATTAATAACATCCAAATCAACATGTCAAGAGAATAAGAAAAATACAAATCTAATAATTAGTTGTAAGACAATTTACAATAGAGATGCATCACATGAAAGAAAACCACACAAGCAAATCAAAAACAACAATATAACATGAAAAATGCTAGAGGCACAAAAACTTAGACCAGACCAGCTCATCAAAGGACCCATAAAGGCAAAAGAGCTGTCTCCTAATGAACAGTTTTAAAATTCTCTTTTCTTGTTGAAACATAGGAAAATACAATTCATGACTTTCTTTCTTTTATAGATATTTATTTCGGAAGATGGAATTCATATATAAATGATGATCAAACTTGTGGATTTAAAATATCCACATGAAATATTTTGGATACATTTTGTTTAAACAATATAACATAAAAATTTGATAAAATTTCAAACCAAGAACAATTCAGACAGAATTATTAAATATTTTTTTATGAATAATTATAACAAATCCCCCACTCTCATCCCCCCATTTTCCCCGCACTCTCTCTCTTCCTTAACTGCATATATCCCCTCACTAATTTCCCTAAACGTTTCCTTTTATCCCCCCCACCAATTATAAGAAACCCCCCACTCCCATCCCCGCATTAATTATGTCTTCCTCTAATATCAATTCCTGCATTAATTATTCCTTTAAAAACAATCTCTGCATTAATTATACTGTTATCTAAAAACAATTTTCGTTAATAATGCTTATCTGTTAATTGATGTTAAAAAAAATATTTATCATTATTTCTGAGAAGTATTTATCCTTGTAACATAGAGTATTTATCCATGTAACATAAAATATTTATCATTATGTCTGAGAGTATTTATCATTGATGTTATACTGTAAGTTGCAATTATGTCTAAGAAGTATTCATCTATGCAATACAAAGTATTTATCTATGTAACATAAAGTATTTATAATTATGCATGAGAGTATTTATCATTGATGTTTTTACTGAAAGTTGCAAGTATGCATGAGAAATATTTATCCATGTAACATAAAGTATTTATCCATATAATGTAAAATATTTACCCATATAACATAAAATATTTATCATTATATCTCAGAGTATTTATCATTGGGTGATGAGATTGTTTATTTAATGGTCTCCAGTTGTGCGGGGATGATTCAAAAAAAAAAAATTTTGTGTGGGGACAATTAATGGATTGATTTATTCTTTCATAAATAGATATCATTGCATAGGGTTTAATACCTGACAAATTCAAGTTAAATACTTCGATGCTTCAAGTTAAATATTAACAGTTTTTTAAACACTCATTAATGATTGAGTGGTCCCCCCATGTTTAATGGTTCCCAGTTGTGCGGGGATGATTAAAAAAAAAAGAAATTTGTGCGGGGACAATTAATGAATTGATTTATTCTTTCATAAATAGATATCATTGCATAGGGATTAATACTTTGAAAATCGAGGATAAATACTTTGATGCTTCAAGTTAAATACTAACATTTTCTGTAGAGTATTAATGATTGAGCGGTCTCCCCCATAACTTTTTTGGCAGTTAGTGCGGGGTTTTTTGCGGGGATTGTTATCAGCGTCCTTTTTTTATATGGTTAATATGTATATTGTACCTATTTTTTAGTAAAGAAAGAGCTCAAGTCATTTTTTAAGAAATAAAATCTTAGTTAGTGATGCATTTTTTTTTTTTTAATATTGATCTCTCGAGCGAAGGATAATATCTTTGTTAATTGTGCTAAACAATTATCTTGTCTAATAATGTGATGGAATAAAATTCAACAATATTCATAACAACTATAAAAACTATTGTCAAATTAAGTAATTATCAAGGGATCTTAACTATATACTTAAATTAATTGCATCCTTATTATATTAGGAAGAGTTCATTAAATAATGAATTTCTATTTCTATAGTTGAATTTGGTATTCTTATACATGAAGCCAGGGGTTGATGTTTCAAGAGCACATATATATATTTGCATATGTAAAGAGATATATATGCATAGTTGGCTTGCATTATTGGAGCATATACCACTAGTCATTTTCTAAAAGTTTGAAACCAGCAAAGTTACAAATTGTATTATTCTCTGCCCAAATTGGCAAAAATTGTAATATCAACCACAACCTAAATCCAACTCTCTTATACGCACATGATATAGCAACCAATGTACCGGGTCATATATAGAGAAAGAATTAGCAATGCACAACAACAACCTGCTACATGGTATAAACATTAAAATTGCCACAATAGATCATTTTTTTTTTTTTGGGAAGTGCTTTTGTTGGCTCCATTAAAACTTTAAATAGATGGTGTTGTGCTGTTATTTTTCAAGTTCCAAAGTTGGAAGTGTTGCAAGTTTGAAGGCAACCATACCTTTTCTTTTCTCCACAGTAGTAGTTTTGACAAGCAACTTGATGTGACAAATGTTTAAATGCTTGTACGGTATATTTTCCTAGTAACTTCTCTTGTTTAGCATTATTAGTATATTACCCTCATATTTGAACTATTTGTCTAATAAATTACCACTTTCTGAAGGGAGGAATTGCAAACTGATTTATTATAGTTTTGTGCTATATATCACTTTCCCTTTTTGCCTTTGATGAAATCTTAGACTTTTATTTTCAATTCCATATCTTTAAATATAACATCATTAAAAGAATAAAAAAATAATAACAATCACAACATACATAAGCAACAAATTAAAGACATATTTAGCAAAAGAAAAAGAAAAATACAAAGTGGAGACCATCAATCACATTGGCCAATAATAGAAATTGCATAAAAAAAATCATTACAAAGAAGAGTGTGTAAAACGTTGCATAATTAGTTCCAACCTTAATATAAAGAAGTAAAATAATGACAAATGTTGTTAAAATGCCAAAAAAAAAAAAATCTCCCTTAGTTGGAGAGAAACAAAGAATGAGGGCTTTATTATAAAATGGTCGGTGCAATTATTATTACTAAACCTTTGCATAAATCCAAGCCTATGGCGTCGCTTTCTGATAATTTTTGTATGCAACAAAAAAGGAACTATTAAAGCCTTTTCAATTTGGATGTAAAATGTGGTGCTTTCTATCAATAACAAGGCAAAGTTCCTCTCTTTTCTTCTTTACCTTGTAGTGGAAAGAAAGGCAATCTATTTATTAACTCCATAACAAATTAACAACTAGTTTGGAAATATTTCTCTTCAGAAATTGAAATAGAATATGACTAAGTTAGATAAAAGAGACACCAAACTTGTTAATTAATAATATCAAGGACAAAATTGCAAAACAAGCCCCTAAAAACATAGAAAATCTTTTTTTGTGCTGACCAAATATAAATATTTTCATGGATGCAAAAGGACTTAATAAATAGATTTTATTATTTTATAATCATTTGATGTAGATGTAATAGTTCTATTGTACCTTCAAGTTAGTGGCTCCTAACCTAATTGAGAAAGCAATATGTTTTGAAAGCGAAACTAAACTTCTTCATTTGTTTTTTGTCAATAGATTAAAATGAAGAAATATATATACTCTAAAACCCAAAAACATTAACTTTTACCATTTTATTTTCATGTTTCATCAAAGAGTATTTATGCTAACAAAAAAGATTTAAAAGAGAGATAATGTGTATTTATCCTAGCAAAAAAGGGGGATAATTTAGCCAAACAAACACACAAAATGTTTATTTTATTTGTTCACAACCCTTCACATTGTACACATGGCATTAATTTTTTTTAACCCATTAATAAAAAAAATAGAATTTTAGAGAACCAACTTGATTGGTTGTTTTACAAAAATTATAAGTACAAAATAGACTATTTGGCACCGAAGAGTTTCACAAATTTTTAGCATGATCTATAACACAAAAAATGAATTCAATTTGACATCGAAAAAAAAAAATTAGTGTCGGAGAACCTATTCGATACTTATAATTTAAAAAAAAAAAAAAAAAAAAACCAACTAATCAAGTTGGTTCTCTGCAATTCTGTTTTTTCATTCATGACTTATAAAAAAAATTCCATGACATTGACCTTAAAGGTATATATTATTGGGCTATCTATATATCCTTCCTTGCAAAAGCAAAGAGGAATCAATCTATCAAAAATCAATCAAAAAAAGTACATATTAAAAGACTGGAGAAGACAGTTAGTCACAAATGGAGATTATTTAATGATCACCTCCATTAAACAAAGAGAAAGAGAAAGAGAGAGAGAAAGAGAAAGAGAAAGATCATTTAAGGTTGCTTCCCCCAATTTATACACAGTTCGATTACCTTTTGCTCCTTTCTCAGTTCTCATAATTACCAACCAAACCCTTTTCTTTTTCTCTTCTTCTTCACATACACTCTCTACCTTTCTCTTTCCTTCGCATAACCACTAAAAAGCTGCAATCTTTTTACCTTTCTCTCTCTCTCGTTTGCTTGCTAGATAGCAAAAACAACAGAGACCCAAAACCCCAATCAACACTGACTGCCATGTGGGACCTGAACGACTCGCCGGATTCGCCTGACAACTCACCGGAGACCTCCTTCTCTGGCGAGGGTTCCGGTGAGAACCTTGTCACGAGACAGTTCTTTCCTTCTGAGGAAGAGGTGGCGCCGCCTCAGGCTCAGTGGCTGGGCGTTGAGCTCCGTTCTCCAGCCGCCGTGGCACCACCTCCCGGAGCTGTAGCCGGAGGAGGAGGAGGTGCAGGAGCAGGCGGTGGTGGTAGGAAGAGTAGGCGGGGCCCACGCTCCAGAAGCTCTCAGTACCGGGGTGTCACCTTCTACCGGCGTACTGGTCGCTGGGAATCCCATATCTGGTACCACCTAATTTCTCTTTCTTACCCACAAAATTTTTCATAAAGAATCATGCTTTGGTTATCTCTTTTGGTGAATTTCATCTGAAATTAAAATTCTAGCTTCACCATTCCTTACTGGTATGTGTGTTAACAAAATTAAAATTTTTTTCTAAAAGCACAATGAATTGTAGGGATGGAACTAGATTCTTGCTTTTGGTTTTGAGAATTTTTATTTTTTGGTTTTTTTTTTCCTTCTTTGTATATTGCTTTTAACATCATGTCAATTTATTCCCTTCTCTTTGTTTCAATTTTGTACAGGGATTGTGGAAAGCAAGTCTATCTAGGTAAAGTCTCCTCTTTTCTTCAATTGGTATTGCTTTCACTTCAAGAGAACAAAATTATTCATGGACCATTTTGTAAATAATATTTTTTTTCATTTATAGTTTACAATGTCTTTTTTATGAATTTGTTCTTTCAGGTGGATTTGACACTGCTCATGCTGCTGCTAGGTAAGATATTTCTCTATTAAGCTAACAGAGCATTGGTTGGCCCCTGAAAAATACAATGCCAAAATTGTATTTCCACTAAATTACAAAAACACCCTTCAAATTATTTTAAATACCTTGACATGTTTATAGAATCAACTTTGTCAACCAAAGCATAGATAGATTTGATCCATGTTTTTCCATCACATGAAATTCTTTGTTGGTACTAATTTGTGTTCTTTCCTTCTTGTTTTTATTTTATTATAAAAGGGCGTATGATCGAGCAGCGATTAAATTCAGGGGTGTAAATGCTGATATAAACTTCAGTTTAGAAGACTATGAGGATGATATGAAACAGGTAACAGGTTCATATTTATATATATACACTTGACTTTATATATATACATATGTCAGTTTCAAAAGAACTGCTAATGTGATTTTGATTTATTTTCTGGACAGATGAGTAATTTGACCAAAGAGGAGTTTGTGCACGTGTTGAGAAGACAGAGCACAGGGTTT
Organism: Carex pumila; assembly: GCA_033356055.1. Lineage (NCBI taxonomy): Eukaryota > Viridiplantae > Streptophyta > Magnoliopsida > Poales > Cyperaceae > Carex > Carex pumila. Next base: position 13,192 of record JARJHM010000592.1, read on the forward strand.
CCAAGGGGAAGCTCAAAATATAGAGGGGTCACATTGCATAAATGTGGAAGATGGGAGGCTAGAATGGGCCAGTTCTTAGGCAAAAAGTATGATAATATGCCCTTTTCATTCTAACCCTTCAATTCTCACCAAATTCATGAAAAGTTTGCCAATTTAATTGTACCTCTGTACTATCTCAGTTCATTAATGTCATTATTTATTGTTAGTTTACTTTTTCAGATAATAACACTTGGTTTACTTGGCCTTTTTTAGTGTGTGTGTGTGTGTGTGTGTGTGTGTGTGTGTATTCAGATTGTTAATGTAATTTAATTTTATTTAATGACAACTAAGCAGATATGTCTACTTGGGTTTGTTTGACACCGAAGTCGATGCTGCTAGGTACTTTCTTTTTATTTTACATAATATTCCTAAAAAAAAACTTAAAATCAAGTGTCCTCTATTTAATTTACTGAAAGTTTGTTTGAAACAGAGCATACGATAAAGCCGCAATCAAATGTAACGGCAAGGATGCTGTGACAAATTTCGATCCTAGTATATATGCTGAGGAGCTCGGTGAGACTGGTATGAACAAATTTACATAAGTTGAAAAAGAAAATTAAGTTTGGCAGTAACTTAGAGAAGTTGAATATATTGAATGATATGTTTTTTTTTTTGTGTAGTTGTGGTAAGTGAGACCAATGATCATAATTTAGACTTAAGTTTGGGTGCATCTGGTTCAAAACGGATGAATACGGACCAGATAGGAGAAGAAAGCAGTCCTTCGGGATCTGACCAGCCGGTCCCACGAGGATTTGAACTAGAAGTACAGCCAACCAATCGCACCATCAAACAAAAGGTATATATAATGCATAACATAACATAACATGCTTTTGTTTTTTCTCAAGAAGAATAATTAGATCTGTTTCTAATCAATTAATTACCATTAATATTTTTGTTATTTTTGTTTCCTTTTTCTGAGTGTAGTGTGACGGTAACTTCATATCTCCTGTTGGAGAACAGAATCGGATGAAGTTTTCGTTTGGCAGTGGTTATGTGGGGCCCACACCCTCACCTCAGCAATTGATGCAACATCAAGTTAGCTCTGCTGCCTTTCACCAAGTGAGTTTCTTTCTTTCAACCGCACTGAAAATTAGTGAACTCTTATATCATGTTCCATTGATTTGACACACACTTAGTACTAAGGTCTAAAGATAATGTTATAGGAACATGTCATGACAATAATATGAGAGTACAATTGTGCCAATGTGCCTCTGTCATGTCATATAGCATTCCAAATTCTTCAAGGAATGCTTTGTGTCATATATATACATCATGTAACATACATGTGTTTTCATATATTCATACTTGGTATTAATTATTTCTTATTGCAGTTCCCAAATCTTTCTTTGGCAATTGGCAATGAACAGCAACAGCAACAGCAGCAACAAATGAGACCACAGATGTGGGCCCACAGTAGTGGTGGGCCCGTGAACTGGACTAGAGCGCTAGTGACGGCCCCGCATTATATGTTTGCAAACACAGCATCCGCCACGGCCTCGGCCACAGCAGCATCATCAGGATTCCCGCCACAGACGATCCGAGCAACCCCATCTTGGCTGCACCAAAATGGGTTTCATGCCTAAGAAGAAAAATTAGATGCCACCATCCCCACACTAACTATTTTAGGTCAATTTCTTCAATCGGAGGCAATCCCTTGTAGAAGTTTGCATTTGAATTTCTTTGCTTTTTGGTGTGAGAGAGAAAGGAAGTCGGTGTTTTTTTCATGTAAAGCTTCCTTGGATGGATAGTTGCATCATCACCTCACCTCAAAAAATATCTCTTTCTCCTTTTAATTTATTATATATATAATATATATATTTGGTTGATTCACTTGTTTGCTACTTTGGGAGGTACTTTGCAAGTTGCAATGATAGTTGGTGTCACACCCAAAGCTCAATTTGTTTGGTCTCATGTTGCATCATTCAATTCTAAGTTGCGTCGGTGTGTGTTAGAGAGAGAAGAAAGTAGAGAGAGAAAGTTGAGTTGGGTTGGATTCCTTGTTTCTTTTTTGGGTATTGCAATAATTGACCTAGGTAGGGGTTTCTTTTCTTAGGTGCAATAAAAGAAACAAGGCCTAATTTCCAATTCTATTGATTGGAGTAGAGCTAGCTTGAGCTATCTTATCTATCTCCAAACTATACCCCACATATCACATCTCTCTCTCTCTCTCTCTTTTCTCTCTACATCCTTTTCCTTGATACAGTGTTCCACTAATAAGCAGTGTTACTGTTTGTCAAGGACCTATGACCTACACCTACGTTGTTTAGCATTAATAGATTAGGTCCTATATTTGCTCCTTGGTACAACATGTGTCTGCCACAAATTATAAGCTAGTACAAATCAAAACGGTAAATTATTGATCACTCTTTTCTTGGATAAATTCTCTTTCCTGCCATGTTAATTTTTGCATTCATTAAGGGCGTGTTCAGATTTTACTGTTTATGTGAGAAAAAAAATTTACTCAGATTGGATTTTTTTTCCCACGTGAACAGTAAAATTTAGTTCAAAAATTTTACAATTCTATTTCTATTTCTATTCCTGTCCATCTGCCGAACACGCTCTAAGACTGTTCGGTGGATGTATAAAAATGGATATAGGAATGAGATCGAAAAAATTTTGAATTGATATTTACTATTTACTTAGACTGAATTTTTTTTTTTTCATGTAAACAGTAAAATCCGAACATGCCCTAATCGATTGATATATAATTTGGACTGTCAAAATGCCCCAATAAGCATATATATAATTATTTCATAAAATTGGAAATCTACATATATTATGTCCTTATAGCTTAGTAGAACTAGGGTGTTCCTAAGTTCATTAAATCTCGTTGTGACTTCAACTCTAAACTTATTGAACTAGCTTTAAATGACGAATCCAAACTGTTGAAATCATTATACCTTGTGAGTGATGCAACCATATGTGAAAATATTGAAGTTTCGATTTAATTTAATATAAAGTCAAGTGGTCAAAATTAGAAGATTTATAAATTAATTTTAATACATTTATTTTTTGAATTTTTTTCTATATATAAAATTATTTTTAAATTTAAATTTGTTTGCATGTAGACGTATCACTCGCAAGATAGAAGAATTTTAATGATTTGAATTTGTTGTTTCAAATCAATTCAATAGATTTTAGAGTTGAGTTCACAAAGGGGTTAGGTGAACGGAAATAAATATGCTGTGATTCTTTGGAATCGTAGGGACCTACTTTTTCAAATCCAATCATCCATTTTTAGGAATACACGGATCTCAAAAACAGTTAGTTTTAAGCACGAATTTCAAAATAATGGATAGTTTGATTTGGAAAAGCAGGACTACTGCGATTCTTTAGAATCGTAAGAATCGCAGTAGATTTATTTCCTAGGTGAACTTAGGAACACCATATTTCTACTCCCATGTAGCTAATTTCATTATTAAATTGTTTGTGTGGGTACATGTGAATTCATATCCTATGAGGTAACATAGTATTTCTTCTTAGATTCAGACCATCAAATTAGTCAGGACAATCCGTCCAAGGTGAAATGCACGAGACCCCTTTAATATAAGTGCAGATTCTGAACAACAGTTCATACCTAAACATAAATATCATGTTACCTTAAATTGAGTTCATATCCTCTAAGATAAACAAATATTTTTGTTTAGATCCAGACCGTCAGATTAGAATCAGGATCAATCTGGTCTGAGGTGGAATGCACGAGACTCCTTTAATATATGTGCGGATTCTAATCAGACGGTTCGCATCTAAAAAGAAAAATTATGTTACCTTAGGTGATATGAACTGGGTACATGTTGTAGCTCCTAAACAAAAGAAAGAAAGCTTGGTGAAGGTTCATGAACAAAGTACCAGTGCATGAATGAATGAATGAATGAGTACTATGTTTTATTATGGAATATAAATAGGTAAAAGAGAAGGGGGGAATCAATAAGAGGAAGCAAGCAGACTAGCAGAGGAAAGGAAATGAAAAAAAAAAATGGTGCTTTGTTCCTCGGGAAACAACGTGAAGAGTACGTCCCCAATTGGCGTGTCGCTGTCTTTTCGTTCTAACCACAAAGTCTGTTTACGGCAATTACAATTGCTGCCAATCGACTTGCACCTCTATTCCTCTATTCCCATTCATTTATTATTTCAGAGAGGGACAGTACAGTAACACCACCAAATCAACAATCAACAATTTTTAAAAAGAGGGGTCATTAAACAAACCCTAAACCCTCACGATTCTCCCATAAATAGTATCATTCAATTTTCTATTAAACCCTATGTGTGGGCTTCCTTCCCTAGTACAAAATGTTTCCACGTGGCAATGACCCTATTAGTTGTTACTTAAATATAGTACTAGACTGATGGAACTTGTTCAAGTTCCCATGTATGTATACTTTGCCAGAGTTTGCACAAATCTAGCAACTAGCAAGCTACCATAGTATTCTTTCAATTCCAGGTCACTGTTTTACCTAATTTTCATTTCAAACATGTGAGGTTAAGTAATGAACTAGGCATTTGACTAAAGCGATAAATGAAACATATATGTTTATATACAAATAGCTAGCATTCGTAATATATAAATATTTAAGAGTGAGTATATGGTACTATGCATATTATGGTTTGGTCCATAATACAAATTAGTATTTTCGTTTTCAAAATCTTATTAGTCATTAGGAATCGTTCAACAGGATTTTTACAAAATTAATATTTTTGTTTTCAAAATTCTAATTGTCGATTTGAACTGTTCAACATGATTTTCATATAAATATGTACTTGCAAACCAAATTTTACAATTTTTAGAATTTTATTTACTATTTCTTAAGATAGGTAGGAAATTATTGTTTTTGGATAGTTCAAAATTTTCAAATCAAGTGATTTTCTACCTATCTTAAAAAATAGAATATTTTTTTTAAAAAATATAAAATTTGGTCTTCAAGTATATATTCATATCAGAATCATGTTGAACAGTTCAAATCAACCGTTAGGATTTTGAAAACAAAAATATTGATCTGTATTACGAACCAATCTGTGATATGCATAGTACCATAGACTCACTCGTTATTTAATATGACTAGTTTTAACATGAATTATTGTTTTGTGTCACAACTATGCCCCCGCATTCATATTTCTATTTTAAAAGTCCAAACAACTTATTCAACCTGCTCAACATGATCTTGATATTAAAATTGATATGGAGACCAAATTTTATATTTTTTTTAGATATGTACAAAATCACTGTTTTAAAATGGCTAGAATTTTCTAATTTTATACTTCTCTAAAAAACAGTAAAAAGTTTCTAAGAAATACAAAATTTGGTTACATGCACATTTTAATATGAACCCATGTTGAGCAATTTAGATTGAGTGTTTTAACTTTGAAAATAAAAATAAGAATGTGGAGACACAAAAATAATAGGACATTGTAACCCTAATGTATCCAAATATAGATAAATTAATAATCTGTTGAAAAAGGAAGATGTTGGAATCATTTGAGTTGATATTTGCATATGTCAAATCTTAGTTTCTTTATTTAAAGACTCATTTTGTGTACTTGTTCATTATTACGAATTTTAAATAGTACATAAAGTTTGTCATTAATTTTATAATTGTATTATTTATATTATTAACCTAAATGCTTATGTATGTTATGCTTGCATCAGTGTTAGTATAATTTGTCAATTATTCATTCTATGCTCATATTCATAAGCGTCAATCATCCATTTCTTATCCACATATATTAGCATAGATATAGGGGTATCAATCGTACCTTTTTAGCTGTTTACCTGACTTGTATCGTATTCGATAAGGCGGGTATGGGTAAGTTTTTTTTTTTTTTGTTAGCTTATTGGGTATTGGTATGGGTAAGAATTTTTTTTCGTTAAATAAATGGATAAGGATATGGGTAATGACTATTTCGTACCCATTACCCTACAGGGTAATTATGAAATCCAAATATATATTCAATTCAATTTCTAACCCACTTAAATGTATATTCGTATTTTTGAATTTTTATTTTTTATAAAAAATAATTTAGTTGGAATTGATTGCACATTTTTTTTTTATTAGAAATGCAATTATATATGTGTTAAAATGAATGAGTTTTTGATGTTTAATTTGTAAAATATAATAGAGCTAATTATTATACTAGTATTATCCGTTATTCACCCGCTACTGTTTTTGTTACCCGATAATATTAACGGGTAAGAGTAGGGTAGGGTAAGATTAATTTTTAATGGGTATGGATAGGATACGAGTAAGGTCAATTTTAATAGGTATGGGTATGAAAATGTCTCCACCTGATCCGTACCGTACCCATTGACACCCCTACATAGATATGGTTTATTTATTTCCAAAATTAACTTGACTACAAGACTTATTTTAATAAAAAAAATATAATTATAAAAATTAAACTTTCGAAACAAAATTCGAAGGATAATCTTAGTATAGAAAGATTTACAAGGTTCATCATGTACATATATATTAGCAAACTTTCAAATGGTGACAAAATCATTTATGTGGAATAGTGTATTTGACTTAGGAAACTAGACAATTATCATATCAAGGCCAAAGGATATTAGTAATTATCATATTATAGCCAAATATTATTGGTAGATAAAATTAAATTACTATAAAATAAAACAGAACATAATATAAATAATGAATGTTTTGGTTTGAATTTGACATATCCATATGCATAAGGGAGGCTTGATTAATAAAAACCCAAAAAAGTGTTAGATTATTTCTCTTTGTCTAATAATGGTATTAATAGATTATTACCTACTATTTCACTAAAGTAAAACCCAAAACAAATTTCTTAGTACAGTTACCTAATTATTTAGATTTTGAATTGTATCTAGTTTATCACCAAGTATAGTTGCATGGAGACTTGGAGTTGTTTTGTCTCGATGAAACAGTTGAAAGGAAAAGTAGACAAGATTTTGTGAAATTTTTGAATAGTTTTATAAGAAAACAGGTAGAGGCAGGTAAAGCAATAAAGCATTCCTCCTATAGTTCTAGAGTACACTATGAATTATGAATGAATCAAAAGTGAGTATTACTTTATTTGGAAAAAAGGTTGGAGACAGCTCATATAGCTTGGTACTATTTGGCTAAAATTTATAAGTGTACTTTGAGTTGCAGATGTCATAAAATATATATTAATTCTCTCCTTATCTCCTAGGTAACTTTTAGTATGCCATAGTTACTTGGTTAATGTATCAGTTACTTTCTTGTACTATTTTTATTTTGAATCAATGTTACCAGTTACAACTTGCATGTCACATGTAAAGTTTGTACGTAGTAAGCATTTTTTATTTTTTGATGAGTAGACTAGAGCTACTAGATAGACATTTATCTGTTTGTCATGGTTTTACGAAGCATGTTTATGTTGAATAATAAAAAATGAGGTGCAACTGAGATTTTTTTTAGTAGAACTAGGGTGCTCTTAAGCTCACCAAGGTTTTGGTGAACCTTGGTGAACTTAACTCTAAAACTTATCAAATTGATTTCAAATGACGAATCTAAATCGTTGAAAGCCGCCTACCTTACATGTGATGCATCTACATATAAAATTTTTAAACATTCGAATTAATTAAGTATAAAGTCAAGCGGTCAAAATTAGAAGGTTAATAAATTAATTTTAGTGCATTCATTTTTGAACGTTTTTTGACCGCTTGACTTTATACTAAATTAATTTGAATATTTAAAAATTTCACATTTAGATGCATCACAAGCAAGGTAGGCGGGTTTCAACTGTTCGGATTCGTCATTTCAAATCGATTTATGAGTTTTAGAGTTAAGCTTACCAAAACTTTGGTGAGCTTAAGAGTACCCTAGTTCTACTCATTTTCTTTTTATCAGTAGAAAATATCAAAAATAAAAGAGGTGGAGAAAGAGTACAACTAAAATTTTATGAATAGAAAGATCGATATAGATTTTACCGATCTAAACTGTATATTTCTGGCATTCTCATATGAGGAGCATAGCATAAATCAAGAACTAATAGATAATGAAGCCACAAAAAATCCAAACATATCTAAACATGTAGAAAAAAAAAATAGTTTGGTTTGATAAAATCTATTCCGATCCAAACTTTAGATTGTTTAAATCGGTAAAATCTCACATATCCTTGTACATACAGAAAATTTCTGTTGCTCTCTTCTTTTTTGGTATTTTCTACCGATAATAAATTTCTCTATTGAATTAATATTTATAACGCAACATATCATTGTTAGATATTAAAATCGGAGTGAGTCTATGTTACTATGCATATTATGATTTGTTACTGTGCTACGGCTCTATATTCAAGTTTTCAAATTTTAACGGTCGATCCGAACCGTTCATGTTGTTCTCCATATTAATATGCGTTTGGAGACCAAATTTTACATTTTTTGAAATTTTTTTACTATTTCTTTAGATTTATTGAAAATCACTGTTTTTGGATGGTCCAGAATTTTCAGATCAAGTGATATTCTAAATATCTAAAAAAATAGTAAAAAACTTTCAAAAAATGTAAAATTTGGTCTCCAAACACATATTAATATGGAGAACAACATGAACGGTTCGGATTGACCGTGAAAATTTGAAAACTCGAATATAGAGCCGTAGCACGGTAACAATCCATGATATGCATAGTATCATATACTCACTCTTAAAATTGTTTGATCAAAACGGAGAGGGCCTAATAAATTAGAAAGTTGTTTCGGTCCATTTAAGCCCGTTTTGGAAATCTAGTCCTTGTAATTTTCTCTATTAACTATGTATACCATTTAAAGATGGTCGTCGGACGGATATTACAAATTTTATTGATGAAAAAAATAATTGAAAATTGTATAATTAAAATGAATTAATCAACCAGAAAATACAAATACAAAATTAACACACCATATCCCACCTCTATATATATCAATAATGTAAAGAAAGCTTTTATAAAAAATGTTAAAATAATAAAAAAGAAAACAATATTTATGCAACCCATGACTGTGCATTCTGTTTGGTCTACATGCAAATGAAAAACCATTATTTTCAAACAAAAAATGATAACAATTTAAGCATTAATTCAAATGTTTGGTATTTGTACCAAATAGTAATAACATAGTTGGGCCTACACACCTCGTCTGAAATTCTTTTCATTGGTGGAGCCCATAATTGTGATCATATTGGGCCTTGATTTGGAGACTTCTAGTCTTAGAATTGTGGTCATATTGGGCCTACACACCTCGTCTGAGACTTCTTTTCATTGGTGAAGCTTTTCCATTCTGTTCTCATATTCCCATGCAAAGATGCTATCTTGCAGAAATATCATGACATATTATATGGTAAGAAGACTAATCAAGGAAAAAAATTTGAAAAAAAAATTATATTTGATTTTTCAATTGTAAGTTGAATGCAATATGACGGTTCACAGTTTATATTGCAGCGGGATTCTAAATAAGAGTTATGTTGTTAGCAGTATATGAATCATGTAAATAAAGTTTTTAGCAGTCATGGATTCTAAAAATACCTTGAAAATTGTATCCCCACCTATATATATGAATCATGTAAATAAAGTTTTTTATTGAAAATGTTAAAATGCTAAAAACGAAAACATTATTCATGAAACCCATGACGGTGCATTTTGTTTGGTCTACATGCAAATGAAACACCATTATTGTCAAACAAAAGATAAAAACAATTTAAGCATTCAAATGCTTGGCATCTCTGTACCAAATAGGATTAACATAGTTGGGTCTCCACAGCCATCTGAGATTCATTTCATTCGTGGAGCCCAGTATATATTGTGGTCATATTGGGCTTTGATTTATGTTTTGCACGCTTTTGGAGACTTCTAGTTCAAGTCGAAGGCACTAGGCAAGGTGATGCTTTTTGTTTTTTCTTCCTGCTGTCATATTCTTTAGGGAGAATTTCATATATACCACTCAAAAACTGTGAAATTATATATTTATCATCCAAATTTCTATAATTACATATTTACTATACAAAAATCTAATAACTCATATGTTTACCTAATTAATCAAAAAATAAGACTAATTAAGTTTAAGATTATATAAAATATAATAAATAAGTTATTTAGTCTCTTCTCATTTTCTACTCCTTTTGCGCACATATTTCCATCCCATCTTTTTAGACATAACTTCTCATTTTCGCTTAAACTCTCTTCTCATCTCGTCTCTTCCACTTAATTAAACTCGAAGACAAGGAGCAGCAGACTTAGATATAAGAATTCCAACTCCAACTTAATTGTCTAAAAAAAATGGAACCACTCCAACTTTTCCAACAAAATAACTGATACTGAATTCGATGCTGATATCGCAACCCGTTAGCAAAAGTATCAATTGAGTTCGAGAGTCTTTTTTTTGTTACTGGCTCAGTTTGGAATATCTTTTTGTAATATTTTTTATTGGGTATAAAGGAGAACGGTTCTAAGGAAAGAAAGAGTGGGTGCTAAGTTAATCCTTGATTAATTATAGTTTTAAGAAAATTAAACATAATTAATTTGAGTTTGAGGTATATTTGATATATACTAAAGTTATATTGGGTAAATATGTGAGTTATTAGATTTTTAGATGTTAAATATGTAATCACAAAAATTTGAATGGTAAATACGTAATTTCATAGATTTTGAATGGTATATATGAAATTCTCCCTATTCTTTATCTAAAGATGCGATTTTTTTTAAATAGAACAAAATATTTTTAACAAAAACAAGCATTATTGATTTGAATTATACAAAAAATGATTCCACCCATCCGCAGAATCAGTGGAGACACAAAGACGTTTGCTCCACTAGATCGGTGGAGCCATTTTATGACCTATCTAAACAATTTGTTGAGAGAAATCAGCAAACTTGTTTATGCCTCCACCGATCCACATAATCAGTGAAACCGTTTTTTTTATAAAAACTAAATCAATAGTTTTTGTTCTTTTGAAATATTTAAAATTGGTTCTATTAACAAAAAAAAAAAAAACTCAAAGATGCTATCTGGTAGAAATAAGAAGAGTTGTGGGTGTAATAAATTTCTCATATTGGAACCTTGGTAATAGTTGTAAATTAATTTTTCAAGTGTAACTAGCTAAGGTCCAATATTTAATACAACTTTTAAATTATGGTGGTTCCCAATATTGCAGCGAGATTCCAAATAAGCGCTATGTAAATAGCAGTATTATTGGAAAAGCCATTTCAAATTGAAATATTGTACCAACATTTGTCAGGAAAAATAATTACTACATTCAAATTCAAACCATAGGAATGGAATACAAAGTTCAAAGATGCGATTAAAAAAAATAAAGGTTCCCAGCATTTTGCACTTTTTTAAATATTTGGAGCGAGGTCTCTTTTGAAAAGACCACCAAGCCTGTAGCGCACTAAAAATAAGGGCCATTCACCAATGATCTTGGAGAGGAGTGGAAGGATGGTGCATAGTACCAGTATGAGAATTGCAAGCCACAAGTTTTTTTGCGCAATCACTGTGAACAAACCGGTACCAAACGCAAGTGCAGTAGCCACGTAAGCACACCACATGAGAGCCCTTGTTGTTTTTCTGTAATTGAGCAGGAAATCCAAGTCCTCCCATGTCCCCAAAATACAGAGAAATGCGACAGAAAGGGAAGAACACATGGCTATGGAATCAGAGATGAGGAACACCTGATAAGCAACTTTCCTTGAAAAAATGGGTAGGCCGGCATTGGCGGGATCAGAACTGAATCCTCCTGGCAATGTAAAAGCCGCAGCAAAAGTGATGGTAGCGAGGAGGGCAGCGACCAAAGTTGTGTTTTGTGTGTACCTTGTTGTAAGTAACTTCACCTCCTGAATTGCTTGATTCTTGATTGTCTGTTTTACGTAAACATTTGCTACGTATTTCCATGGTGATGGAATTACATTTGACAATAATGTGAACGACTCATTCTGTGACAGCAAAAAAAAAAAAAAAAAAAATATGCATGATTTTTCTTGTGCTTATATAAAAAACACTAGTTACATCATGATTAGAATTAAGGACATGTACAAATTTTAATACTAAATTTAAGTGTCGCGTGTAAGAGCAATGAAAATTAATTAACTTACCCATTTCAAAGTCTTCCATATGGCTCTCTGTGCGCGGGCTCTGGTAACCGCATTATCCCCAAAAAAATTAAAAGCAGTGCAATCCTGTTCTGCATGGGTTAGTAAAGAACGAAGGATCTTTGGGTTGCACTTGCTAGCAGCCAAATTCAAGGGAAGCTGGCCTTTGTAATCAGCTTGGTTAATAAGCCTATGAAGTTGGGGTGTTCTTACTATGTAGTTGATAATATCCAGTTTCTCATTTATAATAGCGTGATGAAGTGCATTTCCCCCAGATATGCCGGTAATATATACAGAATCTGGGCAAGTGTTCAGGATCTCTTTTGCAATTGACAGATGGCCCATTTCCGCTGCTATAATAAATGGAGTAGAACCTAGTTTGGCATGCCTCATATATGTGAAATTATCATTAAATTCTAAGAATATCTTCACTAGATCGAGGTTATTGTCAACTATAGCTCTCTCGAACGGAGTGTATCCACGTTTGTCCTTCCGGTATGCTAGTTGGGGCCGTCTTTCCAACAGTTGCTTAGCTATACCTAACAGTACATGTCAAGATACAATTACAACATTTACCAAGATCACCTAAAATCTATAAGGGGTTGGTTCAAATGTGTGCAAGGATTGAGCAACGATAGTCGCTCCAAGAGTTTCTGGAGTGATGGCAATAGCAGCTCTCTCCAATTAAGGCTTGAGCATAGGCTGGGAAACGACACGAGACAACTGGGGGATGTGGATTTCAGACTTTCAGGTATAGGCAACAGCAGCACATACAGAGTTGGTGTGGTAATTGGGAGGTACAGTTACTGGTGGGGTTGCTTTTGTGCTTCATATAGTTCTTAGTTTCACAAAACGAAATGAGTACTTTTGAGTTTATGGTTGGACTTCAGATAATTTAAATGAATATTTCGAGTGAAATTAATCAGGCTGCAAAATATTAATTACTTTTCTCAATGGAAGTACATAAGGACTTAACTACAGTTGTATAAAAAATCTCTAATCAATAAGTATGAAAAATAACATGCAAAGGTTTGGGCTTATAAGTAACGAACCTGTGTATCCGGATAGCACAGCAACATACAGAGCTGATATATCTTGTGGGCCACAATCCGTGGAAAACGGGATTTGTAGCAATCGATCTACAATGTTAGTATATCCTCTCCGGACCGCCATAAACATGGGTGACTCCCCTGCGTTGGTTATTTGCACGGACAGTCGTTGCTCTATATCCAAGAGCTGGAATGCCAAATTTTCAAAGCCATTCTTAATGGCAAGATGCAGAACATTTTCTTTGCGCCTATTGATCTTCAAAAGCATGCGGCTCAACGACCTCCCTTCTTCCAAATCATCTTGCTGCATATAGTGTAATGCAGCAGTAATAATTGCAGAAGCCATCAAACGGTTAGGTGCCATCAGAGCGGCCATCAGCGGGGTCTCACCATCAGCGTTGGTTCCGTTGAGGAGGTAATGGACTCTGGAAGTGTCGCTGGACAAGACTTGATTTGCAAAGTCATGATGGCCGAGCATGGCAGCAATGTGAAGGCAGTTGTTCATGTGACGGTTGGTAAAGAGCAGGATATCAGGGTTGGCATCCATCAAGTTGATGCAGTGGCTGAAATCACCTTTTACACATACCTTGAAGAACTCTCGTTGTTGTTGTTGGTCCATTGGGATAAAAGGTGGGTTGGAAGGGGAAGCTGATAGAGATGAAGAGAAAGTTGATAGAGATGAATTGCTTACGCTTTGTGTTAGTTGAGTGTCCATTGGGATAATAAGTGGGCTGGAAGGGGAAGCTAAGCTAGCTGAAGAGGAAGTTGATAGAGATGAATTGCTCATGCCTTGTGGTAGTTGAGTGTCCATTGGGATAACAGGTGGGCTGGAAGGGGAAGCTAAGCTAGCTGAAGAAGAAGTTGATAGAGATGAATTGCTCATGCCTTGTGGTAGTTGAGTGTCCATTGGGATAGCAGGTGGGCTGGAAGGGGAAACTGAGCTAGCTGAAGAGGAAGTTGAGCGAGCTGAATTGCTCATGCTTTCTTGCTTGTTTAGTAGTGGCCTTAATTTGTGTATTGATCTTGAGAAGATAAAATGGATTTATATATCTAGCAAGTTAAGAAACTTGTCGCACGTTCTCACATGTTAGCTAGCTGTACACAGCTTACAAACAGAAGATTATCATTAATTAAGGAAAATAATATTTTATTTATGTTGTATATGATTAGTTATCCTTATTTCTAAACAAGAAGAAAGTCAAGAAAAAAAAAATTGACTTGGATAAAGCCTTTTCAAACACTCAGAAGATGGATGCCCTAAACACTTATACCACATCTAGATTTGAGATCTTCGATTTAAAGGTATACTTGTAGTCAGATGAGTTAATTTAGTTTTTTAGTTAATTAATCTTCAAAAAATGAATGGCTTATATAAATGAGATCTGCTTAATTAATTTGCTGATGCAACTATTTGTTTTTATTAACAGGAAGCTTAAATCCGAATAGTGGATTATAACTATATAGTACCTCATGGCTTCTCTAAAAGATAAGATTTCACTTTGTCTGAATTTTGGAGTCTTGTTGTGGAATTTTTCTTAAATATTCATTAGATTTATATTTACTAATAGTGAACACGATTTCCCTATTTTTTTTTTAAAGTTCCTTCTATTAAATGTGGCTCTAGTTCGAACTTAAGTACATAATAAAAATGTGTATAACTTAATAAGACGAGACAAAGCCATATTCTTCTCAAAGCACAATGCATGATACATTTGTGGATTATTATTATTATTATTATTTTAAAAAGGGCTGACAAAGTTAATGATTCTTGCTTTCACAATACCAACCCTTTTGCAAGATTTAAAAGATAAGATACTTCATATATAGTTTGTGGGGTAGGTGTGTGTTTGATACGCTCCCAATACGTATCATATACGCTAACTAGCATACAGGATTATTTAAATATATATTTGACTGGTCAATACGGTGTCTGATACGTCATGATTATTTAATTTAATACATGTGTAGGATCTTTTAGTTAGTTTAGTTTGTTCTGAAGTATGACTTCAAATTTATGGACTTAAATTTTAGAATAGTGTATTTGATTTGAATTTATAATGGATGTTATGGACTCTGATATATATGTTCATCTTTCAAGTTTTAAATTAATTGACAAGCTAAACTTGTTGTAAGTTCATGACAGTTCAGTGAATGATTGTGTAACTATGGATTTGTTTTTCTGCTAAACTTGTAATAATACATGTGTTCAATCAATTTTTAAACTGCTGTGTAATACAAGTGTTGAATTAATAATATAATTAAAATAATAAAAATAATATATATGATAAGCATATGGTATTTTAGATTTTGAAAATTACTGTATCTTTGTATCCATATCGTATCCAATACAATGCCTTTACCCGTGTCCATACAACCAAGAAGAGATAGAACTATAGGTTAATTTTTAAGAAACCGAAGGCCATTTCCTCATACAACAAGTCTGTTTGTTAGTCATTTCCTATTTTTGTTCAATACACATTAACAGCTTGGTACATATATGTGTGATCTGAGCTTGACTAATTAATTAATGCCGTTGATTAATTAAACAAATAAAGTGCGTAGATCTCGAGATCTTCCATTAATTGAGTTGGGCCCTCCATGTGATCAATGCTTGGTTTCTTCCGAAAATAAAATATACAGAGCAGTTGAGCAACAGAGTTACTGAATTAATTAATCAAAATTAATTAAATGAATGCACCTCAGATCTACCTTTATATATACTAGAATTATTTCCTCCATGTGATTGCTTGGTTGCTTCGATAAAGACTGACAGAGTTCTCATTTCTTTAAACGGATTTCAAAATTTAGTTCACCATGAACATATAGCACACCGTCGGCACCGAACTATATATACAACAACCAAGCTTTCAATTGCATATTTGCACCTAACATAATCATAAGATTTAATTTCCACTGAAGATTTGTATATTTTTCAATTTGAAATAAAAAAAATATAATATCGTACAGTGCTTGGGGAAGTAAACAAGTTGTTGCTATACATTAACGAGAAGGGTTCCAATGCCTCATGTTTTTTATATCTCATCATACCTCATATCTTATATTTTCATTTTCAAAGTTTTAATTATCGATTCAAACCATTCAACATGATATCCAAACTAAAATATGGCTAGGGATAAAATTTTATAATTTTTGGAATTATTTTACTATTTTTTAAGATGGATAGAAAATCATTGTTTTTAAAACGATTGAAAATTAGTGATTTTGTGCCTATTTAAAAATAGTAATTTTTTTTTTCCAAATATTCTAAAATTTCATCCCCAATCATATTTTAGTATAAATATCATATTGAGTGGATTGGATCAACAATTTAGCCTTTGAAAACGAAGATATAAAATATGAGATATAATGAGGTAAGAAAAATATGAGGTATTGGAACCCTCCTCTTAACATTATTACCAATTTAAAGAATTTAAGAAACAACTAATTTCTCTTCTTTGTATAAATGACTTTTCTCTTATTTATCAATGAAATGTCAGTTCTACTGACCTTAAAAAAAATTAATTTCTCTTCTAACACCATGTTTGGATGGAGATCGAGTAGAGGAATGAATGAGAGGTAAATAATAGAAGGGAAAGTAATGGAATAGAAAGGAAAATTAACATATTTAACTTCTTCGTATTTGGATGATTAATGAGAGAAAATAAATTTAACTTTCATTTTCGTCTTATTTCTTGTTTGGTTGATTAAAATTCAAGATGTTAATGGGAAATTTGGCGACTGTTGTAGGTTTGAGTAAAAAATCTTATTTGACAATTATATATGTCAAATATAGGGTTGGACATTTGTGTCATTTTTTCTAAAAATATTTGTAACAAAATTTCTTTCCATCTGTTACACTCCAATTTGGGAGGGAAACCGATTCTATTAATTATAATAATACAAGGTTAAACCTTTCACCTCTGACATAATTTTATCAACCAAACACAATTCAACAATTTTTTTTTTTCCTTTCCATTCCCTCCCTCTCTCTACTCTCCATCCAAACAAGGTGTAAATACACAATAGTATATAGACTACATTCAGTATTCATTAGATTTATAGTCATTAAAATAAATATATATGCCTCTAGTTTCAACTTAAGAACGTGATAAGAAGGCACATGCATGACTTTAGTGGCTGACTTGACTCGGCCGAGTTGTAGCGGAATTGACCAGATTCGAACTAATTTTTCGGAGTAGACTCAAGGGGATGACCAATTTCCACACAGTCTGTTGCTTCTAGAGCAAAATAACCTCGTTTTCTTAATTCAATTGAACCAATTTTGCATTCTTACATGACCAATTGAAGGGATTTGGGACAGAAACATAGATGTGACATGCAACCCGAAAACAAGAAAAGAAAAGAAGCTTAAACATTATAAAATATAGAATAGACATGATGTACGAGCGAGTGTACTGTTTTGTTTGAAGAATATAACTTGATTCATTGTGAACTATGTCCATACAAAGGTTGGACAAAGGTGGCCTGTTCTGATGCACAGATTAAAATATTGAAGACTTCGCGTAGTTGAAGACCTCGTAGATCAAAAAAGCTTTTTATATTCTCTTTCCCATTTTTTAGTACATTTTTTAGAGTTTTGATAGAGTCTCATCTCATTATTTTCAAACTGAAACATAAATCCACATGTATCAAGTCTAAAAACGTAAATTAAATTCTTAATAACACTAAGAATATATACCACATCATGCAAATTAAAAATAAAGCCAGTCTTCATAATCAAATAGAGTTCCAATAGCCTTGACTTCAGCCTATAACCCATTAGTAACTTTTTCTTTCTCCCCTTTGAAGTATCCTCACATAATAGAATCCCTGTAATGAGTTCGTAATGTGCACAGAGACACTACTGTTAACTCACTACATATTTAAGAGAACATCAACTAAAAATCTTTCACAAATTATGAAATTTAAATCATTACTCTTTTTAGTGTGCCAATCTTTAAATTTCACTGTCCTTCTTCATGCATGTGTCCACGCTTCTTATAGTGGTGACACTTAGAAGCAGGCACGGGTTTTGTACTAGATATACTTGCATTGTTAATACCAGTAGCAGTATCAACTTTATTTTTACCCAGCCCACAAGTTACCTACGTAAATTTCCCAAACTTAAAAAGAGCTTTCTGATTTCTGCACAAAAAAGATTACCCACAAGTTACCTACATAAAAAAAATTCTGCACAAAATTTAGCATATTTTTTTAATTTCTGAATTTTATGCAATTCAGCCCTCATAAACTACAAGGCAGTGGCAATCTGTGGTTGTTATTTTTGTAAGACAAAATAGAAGAGAGATTAAGAAAACAAATTATATTGCAATATTATTTTCATCTTTACATAAGTCTCTATTTATAATTACAAGGCATTCAAAAAACTAGCCGTTGAAATGCATTACTCTCTATTGCTATTAATTACAAACCACTATCTCCTACAGTAACCTATTTCCTATAAGACACTTTCCTTTAGTATTAAATAAACTAATCGTTATAATTTGAATTCTATTTCATATTTTAACACTATCTCTCAAGCTAGGAATGTATATATCGTACAATTCTAGCTTGCTTGTAATTATCTCAAATGGACTTCGACCCAAACATTTGTTGAAGATATCCACGAGTTGATCTTCACCTTTTATATTGTTGTACCAAATAGTAATAATATAGTTCGGCCTCCACACCTCGTCTGAGTTTCTTTTCATTGGTGGAACCCAAAATTGTTGTCATATTGGGACTTGATTTATATTGGGCCTTTATATTTTTCAGGCTTTTGGAGATAGCTAGGTAAGGTGAAGCTTTCTCATTCTGTTCTCAAATTCCCATGCAAGGATGCTATCTTGCAGAAATATCATGACAGATTATATGGTAAGAAGACAAATCAAGGAAAGAAAATTATATTTGATTTTTCAATTGTAAGTTGAATGCAATATATATGGCGGTTCACAGTTTATATTGCAGCGAGATTTTAAAAAAGAGTTATGTTATTAGCAGTATTGTTGGAAATGCCATTTCACATAATGATTAATTTGATAGTTATTTTAAATATCATAACTACTAAAATAACCCTCAAATTCTTAATAGACAGCAAAACTAAAATTTGCACTGAAAAACTACGGTAACTAAAATGTGTTCTATTTTCATCAAAGTCGCTATTGTACACATATCATATAAGTACTTAAACCTTACACTAATAAAAATTCAATAGCAAAATGATACTTTGGATCGCTAGAATTTATACCGATCTTTCTAATTATAAAAAATCTGCTGTACTTTTTTTATTTCTCTCTTCTTTTTTGATATTTCTACGGATAATTTTTTTTCCATGCAACTAATCTTTATAACACAAGATATCTGTTCTAAAAATAAAATAAAATAATATAAGATATCACTGTTAGATATTAAAATTGCTTTATCGGAACGGAGTGGGCCTAATAAATTAGGAAGCTGTTTAGGCCCATTTAAGCCTATTCCAGAAGTTTAGCCTTTGTAATTTTTATATAACTTTGTTAGAAAGCATCTGAGTCTCCTGCTTGCCAACTGGTACCTGTAATTAACTGTTTCAAAAATGAAATGAGCTTTTAAACTCTTTTTTTATATATAAAAAAGGGACTTTGTAATTTTCTCTATTAAGTACATATGTTTTTTTGTAAGATGGTCCGATTTGAAGGATAGTACAAATTTCATTGACAAAAAAATGCCTCGAAAATTGTATAACTAACATTAATCAATCAACAAGAAAATATCCCACCTATATATATCAATCATGTAAAGAAATTTTTATTGAAAATGTTAAAATAATAAAACGAAAACACTATGCATGAATCCCATGACTGTGCATTTTGTTTGGTCTACATATATGCAAATGAAACACCATTATTCTCTTTTCTTTCTTTGTGTTTTCTACAGATAAAAAATATTATCGGTAGGGAACCAATATTTGCAGCGCAAGATATCACAGTTAGATATTAAAATTTGTTTATCAGTACAGAACGGGCCTAATATACTAGGAAACTGTATCGGCCCATTTAAGCCCGTTTTAGAAATCTAGTCATTGTAATTTTCACTATTAACTACGTATGCTTTTTTAAGATTGTCGTCGGATTGACGCATAGTACAAATTTCATTAATGAAAGAAATCCTTTTAAAATTGTATAACTAGGTATTAATTAATCAACCCATGACGACTGCATGTGCATTTTGTTTGGTCTACATGACTACATGAAAATGAAAAATCATTAATTTCAAACAAAAGATGATAACAATTTGAGCATTCAAATATTAGGCATCTTTGTACCAAATAATAATAACATAGATGGGCCTCCACACTCCGTCTGAGATTCATTTCATTGGTGGAGCCCACAATATATTATTTTATATTTTGCAGGCTTTTGGAGACTTCTAGTTCAAGGCAATAGCTATGCAAATATGAAGAAGAACCAAACAAAAGCAATGACATGCAGCGACTAATTATTTTATGTTTGTTCTTTTTATTTTGTTTTTCTACTTCTATTTCTTTTTTGCAGATACAAGTTTGTTAGAGTTTTTGAGAAGAGGAAGAAGAGATAAAGGGAGGAGAGACACAGCATACTGAACCTTTTAACTTCTCTCTCATAAAAAAATTAAATTACATATTATATATAAGAATACATAGCTAGCTCAATGGTCCAAAAGGAATTTAAATAATAACATAAAATAATACATTTGAATTTTTTCTTCAAAGACATCATACAACGAAGGCTATCAATTTTTTTTTAAATAATGATCCAACTCTCTACCATGAATTAGGATTTTATTTTGGACGTGTTCAAATATTTGGAACGAGGTCTTTTATGAAAGTACCTCGAAGCCTGTAGCGAACCATTAATAGTGGCCATTCGCCGATGATCTTGGAAAGGAGTGGAAGAATGGTGGACAGTACCAAAATGAAAATTGCAAGCCACAAGTTGTTAGGCGCTATCACTGTGAACAAACCTGAACCAAACGCAAGTGCAGTTGACCCATAGGCTAACCACATGAGCGCCTTGGTTGTTTTTCTATAATTGAGCAGGAAATCCAAGTCCTCCCATGTATTCAAAATGCAGAGAAATGCGACGGCGAGGGAAGAACACATGGCTATGGTGTCAGAGATGATGAACACCTGGAATACTGCTTTCCTTGCAAAAATGGGTAGTCCAGCATTGGCAGAATCAGAACTGAATCCTCCCGGCAAGGTAAAAGCTGCAGCAAAAGTGATAGTAGCGATGAGGGCAGCGACCAGAGAGGTGTTTGAAGTGTACTTTTCTGTAAGTGATTTGACCTCCTTAATTGCTTGCATCTTATTGGCCTTTTTTACATGATCTCTTACTGTGTATCTCCATCCGGAGGGAATTACATTTAACAATAATGTAAACGACTCATTCTGTGTAACAGAAAAAAATAAAAAAATATGCATGATTATTCTTGACCTTGTATAAAAATAAAACACGAGCATTATCATGATTGGAATTAATGAAATGTATAAAGTTAATAATATATTTATGTGTGTGTAAGAGCAATGAAAATTAATTACTTACCCATTTCAATGTGTTCCATAACGATTTCTGTCCATAGACAATTTTGACTGCATGAGCCCCGTTAACATTTCTGGCAGTATAATCTTGTCCTGTATGGGTTATTAAAGAATGAAGGAACTTCGGGTCACACATTTTAGCAGCTTGATGTAGGGGAAGATCGCCATTGTTGTCGGCTTGATTCATAAGCCTATGAAGCTGGGGTGTTCTGAGTATGTAGTCTACAATATCCGGTTTCTCAAAATAAATGGCCTCATGGAGTGCATTTCTCCCAAATTTGTCGGGAATATAAACAGAATCAGGGCAGGTGTTCAAGATCTCTTTTGCAATTGATAGATGGCCTTTTTCAATTGCCATAATAAATAGACTATTTCCTGATTGTTCATTCTTCATATATGCGAAATTATCATTAAATTCTAAGAATATCTTGACCAGATCAAGATTGTTGTCAAGTACGGCTCTCTCGACAGGATTCTTTTGATATTTGGTTTTACGCCATGCTAGATGGGGCCTTCTTTCCAACAGTTGCTTTACTATACCTAACAATACATGTCACGATAAAGTTACAACATTTACCAAGATCAGTTAGAATCTATAAGAAGTAAATGGTTCAAATGCGTGTAGAGTTGGCGTGGGAGTTCTTAATTTAACAAAACTAAATGAGTTCTTAACTTCAGATAATTTGAACGAATATTTCGAGTCAAATTAATCAGGCAGCAAAATAATACTTTTCTCAACGGAAGTACATAATTAAGGACTTAACTACAGTTGTTTGTACAATTGCATACAAAATCTCTAATCAATTAGTATGAAAAAATAACATGCAAAGAATTGGGCTAACAAGTAATGAACCTGTGTTTCCAGATTCCACAGCAACATGCAGAGCTGATTCGTCTGCTGGGCCAGAATCGATCGACAATGGGATTTGTAGCAATCGCTCTACAATGTTAGAATATCCTCTCCGGACCGCCATATACATGGGTGACTCACCTGTGTTGGTAGCTTGCACGGATAATCGTGGCTCTATCTCCAAGAGCCGCAATGCCAAATTTTCAAAGCCATTCCTCATGGAATGATGCAACACATTTTCATTGCGCTTATCAACCTTCAGGAGCATGCGGCTCAACGACTTCCCTTCTTCCAAATCATCATGCTGCATATACTGTGATGCAGCAGTGATGATTGCAGAAGCCATTGATTGGTTAGGCGCCATCAGAGCAGCCATCAGCGGGGTCTCACCATCAGCGTTGGTTCCGTTGAGGAGGTAAGGGACTCTGGAAGTGTCGCTGGACAAGACTTGATTTGCAAAGTCATGATGGCCGAGAATGGCGGCAATGTGAAGGCAGTTGTTCATATGAGGGTTGGTAGAGAGAAGGATATTAGGGTCAGCAACAATCAAGTTGATGGAGTTGCTGAAATCACCTTTTCTGCATGCCTTGAAGAACTCTCGTACTTGTGGGTCCATTGGGATAACAGGTGGGCTGGAAGAGGAAGCTAAGCTAGCTGGGATAACAGGTGGGCTGGAAGAGGAAGCTAAGCTAGCTTGGATAACAGGTGGGCAGGAAGAGGAAGCTAAGCTAGCTGAATTGCTCATGCTTTCTTTCTTGCTTTGTTAGTCGTGTCAATTTGTGTAGTGATCTTGAGAAGATAAAATGGATTTATATATCTCGCAAGATACTTCTCGCACGTTCTCACACGTTAGCTAGTTGTACACAACTTACAAACAGAAGATTATCATTTATTAAGGAAAATAATATATTTTTTTATGTTGTATATGGTTAGTTATCCTCATTTCGTAATTAAAAGAGGACACCTTTTTAAACAAGAAAAAAAGTAAGAAAAAAAATTGATGACTTGTTCCAAAGAAATATTGATCTTGCTTTCTTGCTTGCTAAGTTAGTCGCGATTATTATTTATTAAGGAAAATAATATTTTATTGTTTTGAAGAATAGTGATTTTAAATACCAAATAATAATTTTCTTGATAAAAGACGTATTTATAATAGATTAAATGATTATAATTCTAAAATTTACTCTTTTATTCTCATAAAATATAATTTAGTATTCTAATTCTCATTTTGCTCTATGACCGGATCCGTTTTTTTGACTGCCGCCGCGTTTCGACGGCAACCAGATCTACATACTGTCGCGCTCCAATCGAAATGTTGATTACCGTAATACTTTAATCATTATCTCGCTCCATGACCGGATCCATGCCCCGACAAAGACCGGATCTATTCATTGTCGTGTTTCAATGGAGATGTTGATCACCCTAACGCTATCGCGCTCCACAACAGGACCTGCTTCTTCGACCACCGCCGCACTCCGACGACGACCGAATCTACTCACTGTCGCATTTCTATGGAGTTATGAACAAAGTAGGCAAAATCGACCGATACCGATCTGATACGACCGATCTGTATTGGTATCGGCCGGCCCCGATCCGATCCTGAGCCGATCCTCACATAGCAAACCATAAAGAAAAAAAAATCCGATCCTGAGCCGATGCCGATCCGATCCTCCGATCCCGTATCGGCCGGGACCGATCCCGATTCCGATACCGATTTTTCCTACTATGGTTATGAACTCTACAATCTAAGTTTCGACGATACTGCACTTCCAGCTTCGATCAGCTCTGGTTCCTCTCCTCTTTCTCATTCTCCTCTCCACTCAAGAAGGTAGAATCAAGAGAAAGGATATATTGTATCAAGAATGAAAACTACAAAGAGTAGTGGAGTTGAATGGAGAAAGAGAGGAGAATTGAGGTGAGGCGGCTGTCAAACCCTAGATCGCCTTATTTTGCCAAAAGAACGCATTATTTTCTTTCGTTGGAAAGGGCGACCCCTCCGTCTCTTCGTAGAGATTTGTCTTCTTAAAATAATACTAGTAATCGTGCCCGTGCACAGCAACGGGAGCAAATTATGTAGTAGAAAACATTAAGCTCTTTAATAAGGAGGAGAGATAATTTAAATCAAATTTGTAGAGAAAAATAGTTAAATACTATATTTATCTACAAGATAACACATGTGAACTCCAGTGTAGTTGTAAGAATTTTGGCACGAACAGAACCCAACTGTGTTCGAATCCCGCCTTCAGCAGAAAAAAAGAAAAAGGGTGCGCGGTGCACAGGCTCGGTTCGCAGGTGCCGTGCGTGGTTCAGAGGCGTGGTCCACGGGTGCAGCGCGCGGTCTACGGGCACTGGAATCATATGCGGCGCAGCACTGGGATCATATGCGGCGCGACCAATGCATACTTAAGTGTTGAAGCTCATAATTTGGAAAATTCATCTATATGTGATCTGAAAATTCAACGGCTGAGCATCATTCCGAAATAAAAACAGTAAATCAGGACCCTTGCAGGATCTAAAAATTAAGCTCCTTAATAAGGAGGAGAGATTTTATTATGTTGTATGTGATTAGTTATCCTCATTTGGTAATTAAAAGAGGACACCTTTCTAAACAAGAAAAAAGTAAGAAAAAAAATGATGACTTCTTCCACTAGTGGAAAATGAGGTCTCAGGATCGGTTATATAGGCATATTAGTATCGGAATATAACCGATCCTGATGAAGGCGATACTGATACTATCAAGATCGGTTTTTTTATTTTTAACCAACCGATCTTAATAAGTATTATCTGGATCGGTTATATCTAAGAACCGATCTTAATAGGCTGTTATTAGGATCGGTTTTTCTTAACGAACCGATCCAGATTAATTTCTATTAGGATCGGTTCTTTAAGTGAACCGATCCTAATAGTTTTTTCCCTCTTTTTTTTAATACCCACTATTAAATAAATTAGTATCAGTTTATTTAAAAACCAAACCGATCTAGATTATATATCAAGATCGGGTGTAACAAAAAATAAAACCGATCCAGAAAACGTATCAAGATCGGTTGTACATAAAAACTGTAGGGCGCAGAAAGTTGCACGGCGCCAGGTTAGCTAACGGTGCGGATTTTATGTGTGGGTGAGTGGAAATGCTCCCAGCTGGGTTCAGTGCTCTGGTCTATGAGCAGGTTATCGAACTCAGGGGAAGGCATTCACTGGGGATTTCTTTCTGCATTCCTTCTGGTTCATCCCTTGTGACAACCTACGTTCATGATCAGTTGTCGGAGGTTTTATTATTTTAGATTGTGAGTACGTTTAACTCCCGACGGGCGCAAGCCCCCGCCGTTAATTAAATCAGAAAGACCTTTCAAGTCAGACTGAACACCTCATGCATTCTGGGATTTGTGCCTATGGGTTGTGAACTGAATAATGGGGCTAAAAAGGGGCTCATATATGATTATTTTGGTCATGTGGTTGGTTCTCATTTGACTTTGGATTTCCTTTTTGGTCAGCTACCATGATGTGTGCATGAGAAACATGGATTTGTATTTTTAAAAAAAAAAATGTGAATATTAGTGAGGAATATCATTTACATGCAGAGGCTGATATCACCTTTGCTGCATGCCTTGAGGAGCTCTTTATCCATCAGGCCGGTATCAGATGGGCAGGAAGGGGAAGCTAAGCTAGCTGAATTGCTCATGCTTTAAGATGCAACTTGTATTTATATATGGTACATTTCCTAAAAAATGTGCAACTTGTATTTGTAAATTAGAAATCTGACTCATATTTTTTTTTTTTAAATGTGCTCATAATTGTCTAAGATATATGGTGACAGATGCCTAATATATTTATTTATAATGTTCTGTGAATTATTGGATTGATTATTTGTGCAATTTATCTCTTCCTTGAAGTAACGGGTGAAGTTTATTTTTCTCATATCTCGAATAACAACATATTATTTTTTGACGTACATGATTGCTTTACAAAATATATAGACTATATATCAAAAATAATACATTATATAATTAATGGATTATTTGAGTGTAATATTGTCTTAATTAACATAGTTTTTTTACAAATTATTTTTATCAATTTTTTCCTATTTTTTGACTATAAAACAAGGCTTCTGCCAAAAAAACCCGAGCTACCGATCCGATTCTTCCGATTCCGGCCGATTCATCCGATTTTAACTCGGCGGTCAAAAATCTGATTCCAATTCCGATTCCGAGTTTTTGAACTATGGTTTAAATTATGTTTATTTGTGGGTTTCTAGGAGAGTCTTTTTTGAGTCTCTAGAAGATTATTAAATGTACTTTGGTATCAGCAAAAATAGTTGAGAGTTGTAATAATTGTTAGGTAGCTTTTAGAGGAAGAAATATGACTATGTAAAAGTCTAAAGTCATTTTTCAATGAGATTGTTGAGTTATTACGAATTTTATCATTTGAGTTGAATTTATCTCCTCTTCTGTTTTGTTGAGTTGAGCTTTGCTCCTCTTGAGCGATGCTTTGTTGAACTAGTTAGTATTCTTGTGAATCTCATTGGCCGAGCCTTATCAGTTGATGTTGGGTTTAATTATAATGGTTGGTTGATGGCTTAATTAGTTGCCTTAATTTTATTATATCGACCATGAAAAAAAAAAATGGATTTATGTAACTCGACAGGTTAATTAAGAAACCACCCGCGTGACAATACAGTGGGCAGAATGCTGGTAGCTTCTACCTTGTATATTCAATAAATAAAAAATGACATACTGTGGGCAGGAGGTGGAACTGAGGACTAATTTTTAAATTAAAGTTGATCACATTCTCACATGCTCAATTATCTAATCAATTATTTTTATATTATTTTTTTTAGCCCACCATATTTTGTTTGGCTCTTTCAGAATTGTTAGTATTTGACCCACCATATGTTTACACACACACACACACACACACATATATATATATATATATATACACCCAAAATGGATATAATACAATATATTCTTGCAATACAATGAGCTCCGTCAAGCATAAAGCAAGTCTAATTATTATCATTATTATTATTTTTTTGTGGACGGATGACAGTTCAACTTATTGTCTAATTGTTTTATATTCTAAATGAAAGAGTACGTCAATTATATCTTAAATCAAGTCTAAAATCATTCCAAATTTAATGAGGAAGCGTGGCAGTTCTTAACCTAAAAATAACAATAATAATTATATGAATCTCCCCACACCAGTCCTTTTTTTCCACAACAAACATTAGATGAAGGTTATTCTATGGTTCCCTTTCCTAGTTCAGCCCTCGTCTCTGCGTCAACTTTCATAAGTATAAATACTTGAAAGATAATATATAAATACTTGAAAAATAAGGTATTTATAATTTGATGTATAACTTGTTATGATCATGTATTTTCCAGCCCTCCAATGGTCCCTGTGTCAACTTTCCTCTAATGAAACAATGGGAACCCCATATCCCCGCATCAATCTTCTCCAATCGTTACTGTGTCAATATTCTTCTAACAAAATAGTCACCCTCAGAGAAATAAATACTTCAATGCATATGTATAAATACTTTAAAAAAAAAATTAAACACCATACGTAAAAAGTGAAGATCAACTCGCGGATATATTCACTAAAATGCTTGGATCCTAGACCATTTGAGAAAATTGTAGCAAACTAGGATTGTAGAATATATACATTCCTAGCTTGAGTGAAAGTGTTAAAAATATAAGATGGATTTCAAACTTAATTTGTAATGGCTAGTTACATGTAGGGAATAGTGCCCTATAATTATTAGATTAGGAAATAGTGTATTGTAATTAAATAGAATAGGGAATAGTGCAACATATAATTTTTTATTTCTTTTGCAAATAGGGACACTTATAATCAGAAAAATAAGATTGCAATAATAAGTTGTTTTCTTAATCTCTCCTTCTCTTGTCTTACAAAAAATAACAGATTACATGCAACACCTGTTGTTTTCAATATGATGTGCATAATACTGTCAACTAGAGAAAAGTCTTGTGTTTAATTTTTCTGGTGTCCTTGAAAAATTATAATTGACTGTTTGCAGTAACTTGTGGTTAATTAATTTAATAAGAGGCAATGTTTTTTGCATTGGAATACTGTCAATGCAGGTATTGTTTTTTGTGGTTAATTAATTTAACTCTTTCTCCCAATACATAATTTGTACTTGCTAGAACCAAAATAATCAAGCCGTGATTGGTTAATTTTGTCTTGAATTCTTGTTTTCCATAATAGTTGAACAAATTGAGTATGAACACCATGCCACTGAGCAGGTATCAATTATAGAAGTTCATGTTAATTTGACGAGTATTCGTCTGACGCATTATCAGACCACAATGCGGTCGCACCTGTTTGTGAGCTACAATGCTTGCACCCGGATGTATGGACTAGCATGTTCTTCTGCTTATCTCTTCTCGTTGGATGAAGAAGCTGCTTCTTAGATTAAATGTCCCGATTTATTTTTCTATAACATAAAAAATTTAGAAATCCAAACATAACATCACTTTAAAAAAATTCGTAATGTTTGACAATGTTCATAAAAACACGGAATAATACAAACTGATCGCATCCAAACATGTGAACAACATCAAACAATAATAAACCGAACTAATATAACATAATACGCTACAAAATACTAAGTCAAACATAAAATAAACAAAACGGAACAACAAAAACAAACATTTAAACAGCAAATACTGAGATGGCGTGAATATCTGCGGATGTCGTCGATCTCTGAGTGGCAAAGTGCTATCGTCGGGCAGCTCCTCCTAGGTGATTTCTGGGTGGGTACATCACTTGCGTTTGTGTCCCAAAAAAGTATTGTGCCAGATCGTCAACCTTCTGACTATACGATCCATCTGATTCATACGGCGGTGGTGCCAGATCCTCATAACTGAACCAAGTCTGTGTGTCATATGTACTGGGAATGTCCTCATAACTTAACAAGTCTTCTAATAATATATATATGTATACGTAGAACCATAGTAGGAAATATCGGTATCGGTATCGGGATCGGTCACGGCCGATACCGATACACATTGGACCAGTATCAGACCAGTATCGGCCAATACGGCTCAAGCTCTTTAACACACTATTGTGAGTATCGGACCAGTATCGGATCGGTCATGGCCGATACCGATACATATCGGCCGATACGGATCGGTATCGGCCAATATTTCCTACTATGCGTAGAACTATTTAAATTAACTGAAACCTGTTTTTGCCACTAGTGCTTGCATGGGCTCCCCAACGGCTTTCCTGAGTATCAGTTCTGCTAGTGCGGACTCTTTCATGGCTTCCCTGAGTATCAGTTCTGCTAGTGTTGGCTCTCCCATGGCTTCCCTGAGTATCATGCAGACTTCGGCTAGCATGAGAACTCCGATGGCTTCCCTGAGTATTATGTGGTGGTAAGACGGTGGCCACACTTCTTGACATGCTTTTCAAACTGAGCAAAACAAAGACTGCCTTTCAATTGTGTATTGTAGCTAGAACTAATCATCTTAATTGAAACCTAGTGATGTCAGTAGAAAGAGAGGATTTTTTTTTTATGACACAAAGGAAAAATTAATTATATTAATTAAAACCTGTTTATATTGCTTCTGCTACCAAGGGCTGTCATTGCACTTCCCTGAGATGGAGGCGGAGGTAGACTTTTATGTTGTGGGAGTAACACAGACAAAAAAATATGGACGTCAATCATATAAAATTTCACAAAAAGTTAATTTTATAGTACTCATAGCATTTTATATTAAAATATAAAGCAAAATTATATCTAAACATGGAGATTTTGAAAATAAATAGAAGTCAATTGATTATAATTAAGTGAATGTACATCTGCCTCTGTTGACTGTACTTCTCGGCATGTTTATATTTAACTTAATTTTAAGTCATGGTTCTGAAAATCGGCTGATACCAAGTCAACTCAGTATCGGCGAGACCGACCCGAGTTTCTCCCGAGTCTCATGACTACGCAATTTTTTGAGCAAAAATCGGATGAACAATGCTTGACTTGGCCGAGTCAAGCCGAGTTAGACCGAGCTGAGCCGAGTTAGGCCGAGTTATCTTGGTTAAACGAGTTAAATGCAAAAAATTGATAAAATCAAGGTTAAATCGAAATAATTGGCTGAATTTTCACTCATTCTCTCGTCTCTGGAGCAAAAGTTTTTGTTTTTGTAATTCAAATTGGACCAATTTTGTATTTTTGGCAAGACAATAGAAGGATTTGGGGGAGTCGCTGTTTTGAAAGGGGCAGTGGCATTTCACAGAGGAGGTTAAATGATTATAAAATTTTGAATAGTCTTGGTGCACATATGGTGTATGATTTTGTATTGAAAATATAGCTTGGTTTATTGTGAACCGTTCAGACCGATTATTAAATAGAGAAGCTGTTTTGAAATGTAGATCTGCCTAAACAAGAATCAATATTTTATTAAAAAAAACGTACGGTCTAAACAAGAATCAATTATTTAGTAAATAGGGACAGTAATTAATAATAATAGAGTTTTATTTTTTTTTATTTGACTAAAGTAAATGGTGATATATTTTTCATCTTGGCTTAATAAAAATATAATATTAATTGTTTATGAAATAAAATATTTTCTATGAAGATAAATATACTCATACAAAATAAAATATGAAAATGTAAAAGTTAAAATTGAACATTTTATTTGTCTTTTGTGAATTTATTGACCTTTATAATTATTTAGGGAATAGTCTATTTAATATTTAAATTAGATAAATATTTATTTTTAAGTAATACACCACAAATTTGACTGTTATTTGTTCATAATTATTATGAGGGTTGGAGTGAATTATTTGATTATAATCTTTTGTTTACATAGTTTTCTTACAAATTATTTTCTTTTATCAATTTTTCCTATATTTTGGCTACAAAACAAGTTTCTCCCAAAAAAATCTGAGTTTCCGATCTGATTCCGACCGATTCATCCAATTCTGATTTCATAGCAGGTATCCGATTCCGAGTTCCAAAACCATGATTTTAACATGGTTGTGCTGTAGAGACGGCAGAGATAATTTTCCAATGATATAATAAAAAATAATGAAATAATTGAAACCTCAGTCTGCTGGCGTTGCTCGCCTGGGTCGCAGAGCTCTGAGGATCATATGTGCTGCTGCTTCCATCACGGGATCCAGTAGAGCTTCTGGCACTCAAACTACTGAAACACCAAAAAATGAGAGGCAGTGCTTTAATGGCATATATATGTAGCTGAACTAATTAACATAATTATAACAATATGGTCTTTTAAGCATATAGTTAGAAGTAATTAATTATAAATTAACTAAAACCTGATTCTGCTGTATCTACTTGCATCGGTCAGCTGTCTTCTCATACATAATAAAAGTTGAACTAATTAATTAATTGATTGATTGTAATTCAGTTATGTTATTGCTAGAAATAACTAAATTGATTGAAACCTGCTGATTATGCTTGCATTGCCATGAGTAGAGCCGGTATTGCCGATTATGCTTGCATTGCCATGAGTAGAGCCGGTATTTCCGATTATGCTTGCAGTACCATGAGTAGAGCCAGTATTGCCGATTATGCTTGCAGTGCCATGAGTAGAGCCAGTATTGCTGATTATGCTTGCATTGCCATGATTAGAGCCGGTATTGCCGGATGGTTGGTAGGTGGATGACCTTGCCGACTTACCTTCGGAATTTTTGGATGCCATTGATCCACGATCTGTAAATATGCTAAATTTGTATACCAAAATTAAACAGATGGACAGCTTAATGAAATACACAGAAAGATATATTGCGCCATTGGTACGTATTATATAATTCGTGTAATTTGTATTAATTTAAATGGATTGCCATAATCCACACACGCTATTTTCATTGAGCAAGTCAAAATATTCATGTATTATAATTACTTTGTTTTTCAAAAGCAGGTCAATGAATGAAACTTGGTACGTAGACGCCAGCATCAGCAGTCCAATAAAATATTATATTTTTTTGAAATATTGTTACTATATTTTAAGATTGATAGAAAAATCATGCATCATTGGTCGACAGTTTTAATTACGAAATAATGATTACATATTTGATTAGGCTTAGAACTTCATCGGGGAAACAGATCGATCTTGTCTCTGTCAGACAATTTTTTTCTCGCAGGTTATAATTTAGTTAGGAACTTAATTTATTTCCAACAAATATCTATACGTCTTTATTTAAAAACTGTAACTTTTTTAATAGATACAATAGTACATGCCATTCATGGAACTGTCTATTGCTATTTTATTTCGATGTGATTATTAATTAAGTACATACAAAATGTAGCGCAACAAAATGGACCAAGTCATTGCAGGAAAAGAACCATATAATTCCCACATGATGTCATGGGGAATAATTAAATCATTTACCAAGTAAAGTTGACTGAGTTGATGCAAAACTAAATTCTTCTTAAATGTAGTATCTAGTTATATATGAATAGCAAGTGTGCATTAAAAAAATGTATTGATATGTTACTCGGAAACAGCTGTCTGCAAAGAGGAAATGTTCAATTTACCCTTCTTTTTCAAATCAACAAACAAAGTACCCCTCCTCATAAATTATTAACAAAATGTTCTTGTGGATCCCATTATCTCCTCCATTTTCCCTCCCTCTCACTTATTCTTATTTACTCCTACAACTTTTTATTTGAAATGAAAGATTAATGCTATATGAAAATTTTGTAAACTTAGGAGTACATATATTTTATGAAAATACATGCACTCCTAAGTTTACAAATTTTTCATAAAGTATTAATCTTCCATTTCAAATAAAAAGTTGTAGGAATAAACAAGAATAAGTGAGAGGGAGGAAAAAGGGAGGAGATAATAGGACCCACAAGGGCATTTTGTTAATAATTTATGAGGAGGGGTATTTTGTTTGTTGGTTTGAAAAAGAAGGGTAAATTGTACATTTCCCCATCTGCAAACTTTATTTAGTATTCTCCTTACGGATCTTGAGATAACATAATTAAAAGTAGGAAGCTTTACATCTATAGAAAAAGAGAAAAAAATAAGTGGCAATTGGAAATATTATTTCAAAATTTGATTCGGTAACATCCTAAAATATTTGTTTTTTCTTCTTTTTATCGTATAGTATACAATTAGAAGATAACATGAATGAAGGATAATAAATTTAGAAGTTGATATTTAAGAAACTTGTTAATTAAAAAAAGAAACAAATGACTGCTTGATTAAGAAACAAATTGAGGGGTAAAGTTGTCTATTTATTAAAATATTTAAAATTTGTTGGGTTAATAATATTTTTTGCAGTGTGAATATCAGCACCCGTACCAAGCCTATCCTGTCAAAACATCAAGTAGCCACAATATTACAAAATCTGTAACAATTAACCTGCCTACTAAATAAACTACCATAAAATCAGAGAAAGTGTGGAATTAGGAAGATGAGGATCAGTGCGTTCACCATCTTTGTGCTACTCAGTAGAAAACATGAAGAAGAACCATTGCAATGAACAGGCAATCAAGTACTTCAGGTTATGTGTGGCGAAGAGGAAGATGAGGAGATATGAGCAAGGAATGCAAGCAATGGGGGATGTATGCGACCGTACTCTAAAATGGTTGTACAGTGTGAGTAAGTATTTGGATCAAGATGAGAACGAATATCCAAAATCATGGAAGATATTCCAAGCGTTGGATGGGGGTTATCGTTGGGGAATTATGACTACAAACGGATCCGAGTCGCTCAATAATGTCTTTAGGTCATTTCGTAGGTTGCCAGTAGTAGCAATAATTGAGGGCACATTTTACAAATATCAGCAATAGTTTGCTCAAAGGAGGGCAAAAGTAGAATCTGAAGCAAGCTAGGGTCAACAATTCTCATGTCATGTGCATAAGATATTTTATTTTCATTAATTATTTTATTTTTTTAATTTTAAATTATTCTATTTTTATTCAATTATTTTAAAACATTAATATTGTCAATTTTTCATAGTTGATTAACAAACGGTTCATGAAGTCACAATATGTGACAACACTCAGTGGATTTGGCAACTGGAACGAGTTTGAGGTAACATCCACACAAGAGAAAGTTAATGTATACATATTTGACACTTCTGACCGGTTTACCAAGGTCAATTACAAATACACAGTGGTAATCACAGATCATAACACGGTTACATGCATATGCCAGAAGCCGCAATTAAACAGAATACCGTGTTCTCATGTTATGGTAGTGTGCCATCTCTAAGGCATTGACCTTGGCAGGTTTGTACATTACTCCTACCACATCCAGACACTGATCAACACATGAATGGGTGAATGGCATGTGTATGACAATAAGTCTGATTGGCAGGAAAATGAAGGCCCACCCCTTGTTCCAAATGACAAACATATTATTTTGGGTCGAAGGCGAGTCAATAGGATTCCGATGTGGCTTGATTTACTGCATAATAGAAGGAGAGGACATCAGGCTAGCCAAGATACACAGGAACAACAAAACAGAGCTGCTTGAGATGCACGAGGTAGTTAACACATATTTTAATTAAATTCCAACTTTAAAAAAAATAATAACAATACCTTTTTTCTGTCAATTTACAGGTTGAGAGAGATTTTATGTTGTGATTGTGATTGTGATTTTAAAAAAAAGTAGTTAATCCTAGTAGTCAATTTTATGTTGTGATTGCCCACTTGTTTGTTGTAATATTTTGAACAATTTTATTGTATCAAATAATTATTTATTCTAAATCAAACAAAATCAAACTACTTCTTTGTACATATGCAATTAACGACATTGCCAACATAATATTTATTCTGACAAACATAAAATATTTTTAAAACAACTATAACTACAACTATTTTCAAAACAAAAAAAAAACAATAAAATCTGTTATCTCAAAAAAATAATAATAATAATAATTAGGCCGCATCCCCTAGAAGCGGCTAGGCCCGCATCCCATAGAAGCGGTCTAGATATTAGCCCGCTTTGCATAGATGCAGCCACCGAAAAGCCCTTGTTGTAAGGGACAAATGGACATGATATCCCTTACTCTCACCCTTTCTTATGCCTAAATGGAGAAATGCATATTGTTTCTTTATTTTGGTGAAGTTTTGTAGGATCGTTTGTGCTGCCCAACATGAAATGAACTTTCCACTGCATACAAATTTATCTTTTGAGAATATGGTTCTATATCTATATATCTCACTTGCACCTATTTCTTTCTAAGAGAATACTAAAGATTTACTTTTACAAATTCCAATTTCTAAAAGAGTTGCATTTCAATTTTAAATGTTATAAAATTAATAACAAATTCGAATTTGTTATTATGGTAGAAATTGTTGGTCTATCCAGAAATAACAACGATAGAGCATTTTTTTAAATTGATTGTATCATACGTACTTCTCCTAATAATTAACTTGCATCATTCTATAAATTGATTGTATTATACTTCTGACTAATTAAACCGTCCCCTGATTAAACTAGTGACCCAATGAACATTAGTGTGATACACAATCTAATTAAATATTAATCTAAATTATTGCTTTTATGGTGTTCCCCACCATCATAGCCGTTAATTTTCCATATTTAAAATCTAAAATCAACGATTTGATGGTAAAAATAAAAGAAAATTCACAATAATTGATAGTGCATTTAAAATTCATTATTATTATTTTTTTCAAAAAATAAACACCATAAAATAAACCTTGCAATAAATAAACTTTCCACGAGTAAACCTTATCCAATTGGAAAGCACTCCGGGCTATATCATGAGGAGATTGTTATATAATAGAATAGCTCAGGTAACTTAAGAGTTTATGGGCTCTGAGACTATGGTTCTAAGCCCAATTTGCAAAAGAATTATTGGTTTCACATGGAAAAATAAATTAAATGTAGGCTCGGTAATTATAAGCCTTGTTTGTGTATTGGGCTTCATTCCACGAGGCCTTGTTTTAACATATAATATTTCTCAGCGGCCAGTGAGCAAGGTCAAACACATATGCTCTACCCTTGAAACAGTTTAAGAGAATGAAGCCGAATCCACAAATAGAGAATGTTTTTGAAAAAATGGAACAAATATACAAATAATAGTAAACATATGACATATTATTCAAGCATACCAACAGTAAAATCAAATAAATGACATGTACACACATACAATAAACACAGGCAACAAAAACATACATTGGAATTGTTATTTAAGATCATGAACAGAACTTCATAACAGCAAAAAAAACAAAAACAAAACTGTGGCCCCATTGGCACACCACTTGAGCGGCATCTTTAATTGTACAAGTGATGAAGTTGCTTTAGTGAAATAGTAATAACATAGTTGGGCCTGATCCACAGCCCGTCTAGATTCTTTTCATTGGTGGAGCCCACAATTGTGGAAATAAATCTGCTACGGTCTAAGGGATTGTAGGGTCCCTAAAATTTCAAATCCAACCTTTCATTTGTTTTGAGATTCGTGCATATAAAACTACTTCTATAGAGATTCGTACAACCTAAACATTGAAAGCTTGGATTTGGAATTGTAGGGACCTAAAATCCTTTAGGATTGTAGCAGATTTATTTCCCACAATTGTGGTCATATTGGGCCTTGATTTACTTGTGCTCTCATATTCTTTATGCCAACATGCTATCCGGTAGAAATTGGAAGAGTTGTCGGTGTAATAAATTTCTCATATTGAAACTTTGGTAATAGTGGTCAATTGATCTTTCTAAGTATAACCAAGGTAAACTTTTTAATTTTGGCGATTCACCGTATATTGCACTGAGATTGTAAATAACAGTTTTATAGAGAAAGGCATTTATTTTAAATATGATATAAAAATATAATCATTTGACAAATACTAAAATAAACCTAATTCTTAATACATAGCCAAACTAAAATTTGCACTGAAAAACTATCGCTCACTTAAATGTGTTCTATTTTATATGAACTGTATATAGTAGTTATTATACACCGATGATAAATACTTAACATTTCACAGATCAATTTATTTATTTTCTGCTCTTATCTATGCTTTAAGTAGGAAATTATGTGCACTAAAATTAAAATGAGTATTTTAAAAAAGGGGGTAGATGAGAAAAATGAAATCAGTATTAAAAATAGAACAGAGAGATTACAAGTGGAGATTACAATGTAGGAGAAAATAATTGCTACATTCAAATTGAAACGATAGCATTGGAAAAAGTTCAAAGATGCGATTAAAAAAATAAAGTTTCCAGTATTTTGCAATTTTTTAAATATTTGGAATGAGGTCTTTTTGAAAAAGGCCAC
Source organism: Carex pumila (assembly GCA_033356055.1). Classification (NCBI taxonomy): domain Eukaryota; kingdom Viridiplantae; phylum Streptophyta; class Magnoliopsida; order Poales; family Cyperaceae; genus Carex; species Carex pumila. The sequence goes on from JARJHM010000592.1 coordinate 50,972, forward strand.
GAAGCCTGTAGCGCAACATTAATAGGGGCCATTCACCGATGATCTTTGAGAAGAGTGGAAGGATGGTGCAGAGTACTAGTATGAGAATTGCAAGCCACAAATTGTTGGGCGCTATCACCGTGAACAAACCGGTACCAAATGCAAGTGCAGTAGTCCCATAGGCACACCACATGAGTGCCCTTGTTGTTTTCCTGTAATTGAGCAGGAAATCCAAATCCTCCCATGTCGCCAAAATGCAGAGAAATGCAACAGAAAGGGAAGAACACATGGCTATGGTGTCAGAGATGAGGAACACCTGAAAAGCTGCTTTCCTTGCAAAAATGGGTAGTCCGGCATCGGTGGGATCAGAACTGAATCCTCCTGGCAATGTAAAAGCAGCAGCAAAAGTGATAGTAGCGAGAAGGGCAGCGACCAGAGATGTGTTGGAAGTGTACTTTGATGTAAGTGACTTCACCTCCTCTATCGCTTGCTTCTTGATCGTCTGTTTTGCGTCATCTCTTATTGAGTATTTCCACATGGAGGGAATTACATTTGACAACAATGTGAATGACTCATTCTGTGACACAAAAAAATAAAATAAAAAAATATATATGCATTATCACTCTTGCCTTGTATAAAAAAACACTAGCAATGTATAAATTTCAATGAATTAACTTACCCATTTCAATGTCTTCCATAAGGATTTCTGTTTATAGGCTTCATTGACAGCATTACCCCCGGATACATTAACAGCTGTATAATCCTGTTCTGCATGTGTTAGTAAAGAATGAAGGATCTTCGGGTTGCACTTGAAGGCAGCCACATGCAGAGGAAGATTGCCCTGTTTGTTGCGTTGGTTAATAAATCTATGAATCTGGGGTGTTTGGAGTATGTAGTCAATAGCATCTTGTTTCTCACACAAGATAGCGTGAATGAGTGCATTATCTCCATTTTTGTCTGGAGTATAAATAGAGTCTGGGCATATGCTCGTGATCTCTTTTGCAATTGGCACAAAGCCTTTTCTCACTGCCAAAATAAATGGAGTATGTCCTGATTTTTCTATCTTAATATATGCTAAATTAGGTTCAAATTCTAATAATATTTTCACCAGCTCGAGATTGTTGTCAAGTATAGCTCTATGCAGTGAATTATTGTGTCCTATTTTGCTTGTATGGTATGCTAGTCGGGGTCGTCCTTCCAACAGTTGCTTAGCTATACCTGAAAATAAATGTTACTATAAAATTATCACATTTAGTAAGACCACCTAAAATCTATGAGAAGTGAGTGGTTAAAATGCATGGAGGGAACAGTGATAGTGGCTCCAAGCCTCTCTGTAGCAATGGAAATAGCGGCTGAGCAGAAGCCGGGAGACGAGATGAGACAACGGGTGGACGTGGATTTGAGGCAATAGCGACGTATAGAGTTGGTGAAGGAGTTGGGATGTGAAGTTAGTAGTGGGGTTGGTGTTGTGCTTCATAGAGTTCTTAATTTCACATAACGAAATGAGTTACTTTTTTGTCTTCTGACTCTGATCTGGTGGACTATAGATAATTTGAACAAATATTTGGAGTCAAATTAATTAGGTAAATTCTGAAGCGCAAGTAATTGTTTTCACATCGGATGTACATTAGAACTTAGCTAAAAAGCAATTGTATAAGCAATCACTAATTAATTAGGATGAAAATTAAGATGCACAGAATTGGGCTTACAAGTAACGAACCTTTGTGGTCTAATCTCACAGCAGCATACAAAGCAGATTCATTGTTCGGGCCACAATCCGCTGAAGATGGGATTTCTAGCAATCGCTCTACTACCTTAGAGTATCCTCTGCGGGCTGCCATATACATCGGCGACTCTTTTATGTTGCTAACTTGCTCTGACAGTTTCGGTTCTATGTTCAATAGCTGCAGTGCTAAATTTTCAAGGCCATTTCGCATTGCATGATGCAACGCATTTTCTTCACACCTATCGACCATCAAGAGCATGCGGTGCAACGGCTTACCTTTCTCTAAATCATCATGCTGTGATGCAGCAGTGATGATGTCAGAAGCCAACGAAAGGTTAACTGCCATCAGAGCAGCTATCAGTGGGGTCTCACCATCAATGTTGGTGCCAGAGAGGAGGGAAGGGGCTCTGGACCAGACCTCCCTTGCAAATTCATGATTGCCGAGCATGGCGGCAATGTGAAGGCAGTTGTTTTTGTGAGGAGTGGTAGAGAGAAGGATATCAGGGTTGGCATCAATCAAGTTGATGCAGAGGTTGACATCACCTTCGGAGCATGCCTTGAGGAGCTGTGGCAGTCGTGGGTCCATCAGGATAACAGGTGGTCTGGAAGAGGAAGCTAAGCTAGCTGAATTGCTCATGCTTTCTTTCTTGCTTAGTTAGTCGCCTTAATTTGGGTATTGATTTTGAAAAATAAGATGGATTTATATAATTAACTCGACAAGTTAAGAATTGAGGATATATATAATGATGGGTTGAATAACTCATGGTTGCTTGCTTGCTTGTTTGGTTAGTTGCCTTAAATTGGGTACTACCCAGTGAAAGATATATATAAAATATATAAAGAGTTACACAACTCGACAAATAAGAATATTGAACTCCCATGAGCTTGACAGTGGGCTCAATCATTACTTCCATTTTGTTTAGGTTAAGCTGAGATCTTTAAATGCTTTTTCTTTTTAAAATTATTTAATTTGGTTAAGGTGAGGCCTTTGAATGCTTTTTCTTTTTAAAGTTGTTTAGGTTAAGCTGTGTTGAAAATAACAACACCGAAAGCCCAAGTGCAATTATTTACCGAAGGCCCAAGTATTATTCACTGAAGCCCAAACTCAATTTAATAATTAAATCAAGAAGATTCTATAAAGTTCAAGAGTTGTGTCTAAACTGACTTATACATAGTCGGTACTTCTATAAAATTCTAGAAACTAGTATTATAGAAACATCTACATAGGTGCATTGTATATAATCTAGAATTGTCCTAATCACCGACATTGAGTAATATAAATAGGTGAAGGCTCATGTGTGAGTGTGTCCGTGAGTAGTGAAATAGAACTAGAGAGAATAGAATCAGAGAAAAGAAAAAGAGTGAGGCGTGAGTAGTAAGCATATATCAAGGCATTGTACTCTTTGAGTAATACAAAAAAAAATAAGTGTATAAACTCCTCTCTTTCAATTCCACAATCCGATTAATAATTTCCAACATTTGGTATCAGAGCTTCAGGTTCGAGTAAGGTAGCGAAGTAGACAATAGCGTTCGTGAATAAGAAGCATCTCAAGTCGATGTCTTCAGGTATTGACATAGCTATGGCGCAATCGATGATTCCCATATTTACGGGAGAAAATTATGCCATGTGGAAGATCAAGATGCGGACGCTGCTACTCTCGCAGGGATTGTGGGATGTCGTCGAAAAAGATTTTACGGTGCCAACTGGAGCATTGACGCCGGTGCAGCAACAACAACAAATGAAGGATGCCAAGGCCCTGTTCTTAATTCAACAGGGTGTTGTCGAAAGCCTATTTCCACGAATCAGTGGAGCAACTACATCTAAAAAAGCATGGGAGACTTTGAAGGAGGAGTTTGAAGGCTCCGAGAAGGTGAAAGCGGTGAAGCTACAGACGCTCAGAAGACAATTTCAAAACCTCCAAATGAAGGAGTCGGAGAAGATCAAGGAGTACTTCTCGCGAGTCGTAGAAGTTGTGAACCAGATGCGGACGTATGGAGAAGACATCTCTGATCAGAAGGTAGTCGAGAAAATTTTAATTAGCCTCACTGACAAGTATGACTACATCGTTACTGCAATAGAAGAATCGAAAGATATATCGACGCTTTCGATTCAACAACTAAAGAGCTCCTTGGAGTCACATGAAGAAAGAAAGCTCCAACGCGAAGGAAATTTGATGGAAGATGCATTTCACTCCAAGCTGAGCTTCGGATCACGATATAACCCCACAAGTCAACAAAATAACCAACGCGGCGGTCTGCGACAAGAAGAAGAAAAACCTTCTGCGCAAAAGGAGAAAGCACCAGGTTCGAGTTATTCAAATTTATGGTGCGATATACACAAAAGGTCGAACCACAGTACATCTGAATGTTGGTCAACAAAGAGATGCAATAAATGTAAGAAGATCGGCCACATAGCACGAATGTGCAGATCAAGAATTAATGACCGAGCAAACTTCCTAGAAGAAAATGAGAGTCATGAAAGCATTTTCTATGCGTGCCACGCTACAAATGAAGAGAAGGGCGACATATGGTTCATTGACAGTGGTTGCACGAACCATATGACCGGAAACCGCGAATTATTTCATCACATCGATGCTTCGTATGAGACAAAGGTACGTATGGGAAACGGCTCAATTGTTCAAGCAAAAGGAAAAGGAAGTATTGCCGTGCAAACCAAGATGGGTCTGAAATTTATCCGAGATGTATTGTTGGTTCCGGACCTAAAGCAAAATCTACTGAGCGTGGGGCAATTAGTGCAAAATGGATATGCAGTTCATTTTGAAGATGGAGGCTGCAAAATTTTCGACCGAAGAAATAAAAATCAAATAATAGCAAGAATACAAATGGAGAAGTCTAGAAGCTTCCCACTCCGCATAAGCTACGCTCCGCATATGGCGCTAAGAAATGAAGGGTCAAAACCAAGTGATACTCGAAGAGCTAAAGAAGGGTCTACAATATCAAAGTCATCCCCCAAGCAAGTAAGATCTTTATCCGAAATTTACGAGTCATCTAATTTTTCATTTGTTGAACCTCAAAACTTTGAAGAGGCTGCAAAGCATGAAAATTTGAAGAAGGCCAGGAAGGACAAAAACTACATAATTGAAAAGAACAATACTCGGGAGCTTTCAAATCGACCAAAAAACCGTGAAGTCATTTATAAGACAAATCGTCACGGCAAAGTTAAAAACTACAAAGCAAGGTTGATGACAAAAGGCTTCAAACAAGAATCCGGCATCAACTATTGGAAGACATATGCTCCGGTGAGAAAGCTAACAGCTCAAAAGAAATGGCAATCATTAGATAAAGAAATTTATGTGCCAAAGCAGCCACATGAAATTTTAGCTCAAGGGGGAGAGTATAGAGGATACAGAAAATCGATCGGCAAATTTAAATTTGAAGAAATTCAAGTCGGTGTTGAGGGGGAGTGTTGAAAATAACAACACCGAAAGCCCAAGTGCAATTATTTACCGAAGGCCCAAGTATTATTCACTGAAGCCCAAACTCAATTTAATAATTAAATCAAGAAGATTCTATAAAGTTTAAGAGTTGTGTCTAAACTGACTTATACATAGTCGGTACTTCTATAAAATTCTAGAAACTAGTATTATAGAAACATCTACATAGGTGCATTGTATATAATCTAGAATTGTCCTAATCACCGACATTGAGTAATATAAATAGGTGAAGGCTCATGTGTGAGTGTGTCCGTGAGTAGTGAAATAGAACTAGAGAGAATAGAATCAGAGAAAAGAAAAAGAGTGAGGCGTGAGTAGTAAGCATATATCAAGGCATTGTACTCTTTGAGTAATACAAAAAAAAATAAGTGTATAAACTCCTCTCTTTCAATTCCACAATCCGATTAATAATTTCCAACAAGCTGAGGCCTTTGAATGCTTTATCTTTTTTGTTTTAATATGTGTCGGTCCAGTGCCTATGGGATTTTAGCCCAAAAAAATATGGAATCTGTATCACCCCAGGTACCTGAGGTGCAAGAGGGATCTGAGCCATTTTTCTAGCTTGGCACAAATCTCAAAGCAGACACCCACAGTCAAAATAGAGATCGGATTGAGTTGGTTCTAAATGGAATTAATCTGGACCGTTTGTTTCTTTAAATTGTATCTCAAGTACCTGGGGAGACACGAACTAAAAAATATCTGTGGGTCTAGGAGTGTTTAGAGACTGGTACCCTTTCAAATGTAATTGCAAGTTGCAACCCATTCGAGATTGTGCAGGAGTAATTAATTGGATCACGAAAATAATTTCCAAAAGATTAATTTTCTTAATTAATTGAATTCAAAAGTTGACTCCAACTTTACTGAAAATAATTTAATTCAAAAATTCATTCAAATTTTCCAAGCTTATTTTTCATCTCACTTACAACAAATAAACAGGTATGATAAGACAACAAATCAAGGAATCCTGATGCCATAAATAGAAGGCTCACTTAAAATTCATACATAGAGGGCTCTGACATCTATTTTTATGGATACTTGACGCCATAAATAATTATGATAGTATCAATTCTATCTGTATTGCTAATGCAACCACATATTATCATCGGGAAATAATGTTGAGATAGCGCTGCAATTGATGAGAAATTCATTTTTTCTTAATGAATATAAAAAGTACTACCATTTGGATACAAATTAATAAATTAAAAGAACAAATAATATTATATTGAAAAAACTGACGAGCAAAATAATAATTTCTTGAACTACAGAATTATTTGTGTTTTGTGTGAGTTACTCCCGATTTTTTATTAATATCCAAAAAATAAATAAAATTTAAAAAATATCCAAATTCCGATTGAATTTTGAAAACTACCCAAACCGGTTATCCAATAACCAGATTTGGGATAAATTTCTGGACAACAGTTGCCCGGACTCAAAAACAACAAATCCGGTTAATGGTTAACCGGATTTGTGCATTTTGCTTTCTTTTTTCTTTGAAAACAGAAATTTTTTATTTTTTTATTTTTTGTATTAAAATATTAGAAATGTTGAATATATTTTTTTGAAAATAGATGGAATACAATATAATTTGATATTTTAGAAAGACTGCAACAAATAACCCGAATCAATATTTTTCAAACCGGATTTTTTGCGGCTGTAAAAAAAATTAATATATTTATTTATGTGCTATTAGAAAAAAATAAAAATAATTAGATTTTGAGTTATTGATCTCGGTTCAAAAGTCACTTCTAGGTAATCTAGAAAATATTGTGACCTTTCTAGTACATTTAACATATCGAGGTTTAATTAGGAATTTATTTGTTATTTGTATCTTACATGTTATGAGGTTGTATAGTCGTTGCGTCCTTATGTGACAAACATGTAAGTACTAGCACTTGATGCATAGTCATTGCATTCGAACAAACATGTAAGTACTAGCACCTAAGCAACATAGCATCGGACCGTTACTTGTAATAAATAGGGTTTAGGATTATTACTTATCGAGTAATAGGGGAATATAATTAATTAGATTGGTATGAGTATTTTAATATCATTATATCATGTGATAATCTGAATTGTCCTCCACAAGCCGACCCTAGAATCAGAGAACCTTTCAAATACACGTAGAACCGAACCCAAGCATCCGTAGGGAATAATAGTACCGGTATGCGACTCTACCCTACGGGGTGGTCTATATCGCATACAACAGTGACAGAAGGCCGCCGGCGAGGCCATATGCGGCTGTGACAGAGCTGTATATGGGTAGACATGAGTGCCATAGATATTGTATTGAATTAATTAGAAGGAATTCGTCCAAAATCCGAGAGACTCCCTAAACTTGGTTTACAACAATTAGCATCTCCACCTATAACCTTGCCAGAGTAAACTGTAAAATCACCATGTATCTTTATTATTATTATTACTATTTTATTATTATTTAATTAGTATCACGCTACTAAACAAACCCAATTGAACCAACCAAACAACCCTTATGACTTAGACTAGATCAACACCCAACACCCGACACTACTACACGGTAGGATTATGCGCTTGTAATCCGACAGAGTAGCATTAGGGTAACTAAGTATATATTTATATATACTAAAAGTTAGTGGTCTCATTTCGAGTCATCACTTGCGTCTCAATCAATCATACAAGAGAAAAGAGAAAAAGGAAGAGATCAAAAATTCGAATCAAGATTGAAACGATCAAATCAAGAAGAAGTAGCACAGACTAGGGATGCTCAAGGCAGAGGGAGGCGGCAGACCAGTTGCTTGGCAGTTCGGCAGAGAGGAGACAATGCGCAAAAGGCTAAGCAATCGGCTCGAGTCTTGGTGCAGCAGCGTGGGGTGGAGCCAAGGTGTCTTGGCTTCGGGTGGAGCGGCAAATTGGCGGTCGGCGGCGAGGCTGGCTGACGGGTGGTGGTGGTGTGGGTTCAGCTAAGGGAAGAGAAAGAGAGAGGTAGATGTCAAGTGAGTAAGAGAGGGGTTGCTTTGATGAAATGATTGGCTTGTATTAGATCAATCTAGATTGAGTGATACCCTTTTTAAATAGGACTTTGTAAATTACCTAAATGCCCTCATAAATATCTAACTTGAAGTAAAATAAGAGAGGCTCATTTAGTAATTACACATTTCATTGGTCCAATGGACCAATAGTCCATGCAAAAAACTATCTAGTCTTTGCTTAAGCTTCAAGCATCCCCCACCCCTCTTATTATGTTGACTAAGTCAACATATTTGCTATCTCATCTGGTCAGCCACGTTTGACCAGATTATTCCTGAGTTTGACTCAGTCAACATTCTCATTTCTTCACTAAAATGACTCTAACTTTTGAACCATAAGTCCAAATCGTGCATACCACATATCCACGCGCTCGTCTCTCAATCCTCTATCTCATAGTATAATCTAATTGTACTAAATAGTAGGATTTGTGAACCCCATAATATGTTTACACCGGTTAAACATATTTTCTCATTTAATCGAATCATGCCTTTATACCAGCTTGTGTACAAATATGATTCAACTAATCCTCATCTGATGTAATCCTATTGTGTACAAATAATTGTACTAAATAAATTTAATCGAACCTTTTTTTATGTGTGTAATGGTATTCAATACTTATCATTAGCTAGTATGCATAAGTATTTATGTAATCCGATTTGCAACAGGTAGTTGTGCATCAATGGCATCATAAACTTGTATGATGAAATGACTAGAGTCCTTGGAGGTGTGACCTTCTTGTATCTGTATCATATTGGCAATGAGCAACCAGTCTCATTGATCAAGATAGGCATCTAGCAATGCTTCTTGATTACCAAAACGATACAGACGATATGTAACCTGACACTATCGTGATCTAATATAGACAATGCTTTTAATACTGCCTATGTCGTATCCAATATAGCATGATGTCTATAATGACAAGCTCAAGATAGGATTGTGTCATTCTTGCACGTTTATCTATTGTGTTATTTGATCTGTGAATTATCATATATTTGTGATCAACCAGTATCACAGTGCATGCTATATAATCTGATTCTATCAAAGGGCCCAAAAGATATCATCACTCACACAACTTTCTACCTGATGTGTATCAGGGATATTCATCTTCTTGATTTCACGAGCTTCATTACACAAGTCTATACTTGTCGAGAAGATATCATTATGATCCCTTTTTACAGAGAGTGGTAGGTATTAACCACAAACATGTATTTCTTAAGTATGAAGACACTGAATATCTCAAACATGAGATTTGACACCATGTGAACCATTAATGACACACAAACACAGAATCCATCTAATGTTCACATGTGATCATATCCAATGCCATATAAACACTTATATGCATCCACAAGATATTAGATCGGAACCGGTCCATAATCTAATTTCTATGGTAATCTTATATGCAACTAGTGTCCCTTGCTAACTGCTTGGATTAGGGGTGTTTAGAGGATACCACTTTAGTCCCAGCCAGTGAACTAAATAATGTCACACTCTAGGAATAAGACGAATTACTTCAGCCATCATATAAACCCAAATCATAGAGTCAAAATCATTTTCTCTATGACACTAACCCTATCAGAACCAACTACAAGAAAAACAAAAGATCTAATCTGATCAGGCTCCATAATAGCATTAGAGAGGTGGTGCGGAGGAGAGGGAAGTGGTAAGCTCCGGCGAATACTGTAAAACAATAAGATTAATACTCCATATCGCCTCTATGTCATCGCTCTCCTCCAAATCGCCTCCTCTTATCTTCTCCATCATCTCTTTCCTCCACATTTCTACAAAATGAATACTATAAAATCATAAGATGAATATTATAAAACCATAAAGTGAATACTATAAAATGACAAGATCAATACTCTAGATCGCATCACTTTCATCTCTCCTCCATATTGCCTCTCTAATTGTCTCCTCATATCTCCTCCATATCGCCTCTCTCTCATCTCTCTCGTCCAGAATGCCACAAGATGAATACTGTAAAACCACAAGACACATATTATAAAAGCACAAGGTGAATACTGTAAAACAACTCGATTATGCTCCAGATCACCTCCGCCCCCATCTCTCTCCTCCAGATTGCTCCTCCATATCGCATCTCTTAGATCGTCTCTTCCTATCTCCATGATTAGAGCAGCGGCTGGATCGACAGTTGTTGCGGATTCCAATGGCTTGTGCTGCTTGAAAGGATGCACATGACGCAAGGAATAGATGGAGAAGAGGTGGAGGGACGGAGGTGGGAAGCGGAGGGACGGATGTGGGAGGTGGGAGGTGGGAGGCACAGGGACGGATGTGGGAGGCGGAGGCGGCCGGAGAGAAAGCAACATGAGAGGAGTTCTCCATCTGAAAAGAGTTTTGTTTTTGTGTGCGTGAGAGAGAAAGAAATACGAGGAAAGGAGAGAGAATATGGAAAATAGAGAAGTTAATTATAAGACTATTTTGAAGCCTTATCCAAATATTTATAGAAAAAGTGTGGACAAAAGGTTGTGGATATAAATCTTTTCTCTAAATTTTATGAGGTTCTCTAAACAAATACTTGATACATACTATGAGGTTATCTAAACAAATACTTGATATATATATTATGAGGTTTTCTAACAAATGCTCGATATATATATACTATGTATAAATACTTGATATTTCTATGAACATGATAAAAAAATTGTAATCAATGAATTTTTTTGATATTTTATACTAGTTACTCCTACTTTTGATTCAAAACATTTATAAAATAAATTGAATTCAAATTAAAGTCAACTAGTGTCAGTTGTCTAATCTTCATAAAGAGTTGATATGTCCAGTTTTTATAAACACTTGGTAGCTTACGTATAAAGACTTGATATGTTATTTATAAACACTTGCACACACAGGTATAAATATTTGTATGTACTAGCTATAGATGCACTAGCGATCTTTCAAAAAGTGGTTTCGGTCAAAAAGTCGCTAGTTGGGAAATTTGACTGGAGATTTTTCTAGACGACTATTATCATGTCAGTTTTCTGCAAGTATGTTTAAAATCAGTTGGAGATAGTTGGGTTGAGAGTTTGAAAGGTAAGTATAATATTTCAAGAAAGAGCAGAAAAAGAAAAGTTGAGAAATGAACGTGGAAATTTGTTAATTAATGCCGCAAAAATAAACTAGGCGGGTCATAATTTGAAAGCTATAATTGGGGCCTTATGTTATTAATGTATGTTGATCAAAATATATTTTAAATCTCATAGATTCGTCAAATTGGATTCAAAATAAATTTAGTGTGATTTCTGATCTAAATTGTTTGATTCATGTAAAATTATCCTCCAGACGGTTTTATGAATAGTTTAAAGAGTAAAGATGTTGTCCCCCTTGAATCTGTCTCCTATCTGTCTCCCTAACAATCTTCCTTTTTTGTTCCCCTACGTGATCAAAATCTATCATTTTCAACCTTTCTTTTATGTCTCCCTAACAACCTTCCTTTTTTGTCCCAATCTGAGCAGGTGTGAATATTATTAGTGTCAGGTATGAATATTGTTAGTGTCATATGTGAATACTTCATTAGTTAGATATGAATAGTTATATATATGAATATTTCATTTGTTAGATATTGAGTACTTCATTAGTTAGATATGAATACTTCATTTGTTAGATATGCATATTTCATGTTAGAGAGATGAATCTGACTTTGAATTTTGAATTGTATAAATTATTTCAAACATGTATGAATATTTCATAATCGTTAGTATGAATACTTCATTTGTTTAGATATGAATACTTCTTTATTTAGATATGAATAATATATAGATTTGCTGTAGTGGTCCCCAATCTTGGCAATTGTCGCTTTCAGACGATTGCGGTCTCCAATCCAGGCTATCACAAGACGTCAGCGGTCCCCCTGGTCGTTACTGGTCCCCTCCAGCTTGTGTTTACATATGACGAATGGTTCTGATAATAAGTATGAATACTATAAATTCGTAGGTATGAATACTATACATTTTAACTATTAATCTTGCTCTTTGGTGGTAGTTAGCACGTTATAACTAATTTTTTTGTCTTTTAGTGCAAGGGACAGATAGGGGACAGAAGTAGGGATCGACTGTAGTTGATCCCTAGTTTAAATTTCTGTCAGCCTAAACTATACGACCTATATGATTCTAAATCGGTTTAATATGAAAGTTCATAAATGTTGCTTGATTTTGAAGGTAATTTTTTTTGGATCCAATCAAATCAAGATATATATAAAATGAAATTTAGGGGATTGCGAAATGGATGTTAAATTTGTATTGGACAGCTCATGACCTTTTTAGTAATGATATAATTTAACTACATTGAGGTTGATGCCAGATGATATTATATGATATTTATGTTTGATTGAGGTTGACGCAAGGTGATATTATATGATATTTGTGTTTGATTGAGGTCGACGCAAGGTGATATTATATGATATTTGTGTTTGATTGAGGTTGACCCAAGGTGATATTATATGATATTTGTGTTTGATTGAGGTTGAAAGGTGATATTAAATGATATTTTGGTTTGATTGACTAGGTTGATGCAAGGTGATATTATATGATATTCGTGTTTGATTGAGGTTGATGCAAGGTGATATGGGACACGTTTTTATGAACGATATGCACATTAATTTGAACTACATTGAGGTTGATGCAAGTCAAACTAGCTTGATATGATATTCTCTTTCCCTTTCATAGAGGTTGATGCAACGCTTGCTGTAACGAACAAATGGACATATCACTCATTGACATCGTTTCATTTACCTTAATTGACAGAGCTTGGATGTTTATTAATTTCTTTTGGCGATTTTCTGTTGCATCCTTTATGTTGTCTAACATGAAATGAAGTTTCCATCGCATACAATTTTATCTATTGAGAGTATGGTTCGTGGGCTTTGAGCCTATGGTTCATTGGCTCTAGAACCTTATCCAATCAGAAAGCACAGAATGGAATAACCCTCGTTACTTGAACATGGGCTCTAAGATTATAAATCCAACTTACAAAACTTTTATTGGTTTTACAATGAAAAAGAAATTAAATGTAGCCTTGGTAACTATAAGCCTTTTTTTTTTTTCTGTGTGTATTTGGATTCTAACGGCCCAATAAGAAATTAAATGTAACCTTGGTTTTATGGTTAGTGGCTTTAAGACGACTAAGATTTGTATAAAATAGTTTGTATGTCCAGTTGGAATTTATCAACTTTTCACAAAATTTGTATCCAATAACGGTACACTTGCTTGACGAAAATTTAATTTGTACATCACTCAATTTTAATACGAATTTTTGTATACTTCATTTTCCGAATCAGAATAGATTGATCAATTCAACTAGTCGAATAAATTGGATTTCACTTTCAAGTCTAGAAAAATTATGTCTTATGATATCATATACAAACTATTTTACTGATATAAACATTAAACGAGAAATATTCTAAATCTATGCGCTATTATGTTTAAAAAATGAAACAGGCTTACTGCTAGAATATATATAGTTCTTAAGCATCAAATTCTACAAACAATTAAAAGACCAATTATGCAATACATGTATAGAATACCAATTATGAGACAGTCATTACTAGTCGTATCAACTTTTCATTGAAAAAAATAACTGATGACTTTCTGCTACACATAATTAATGCCCTTGTGTTTTCTTTATTTGAATTTGATTACATTTCAGTCTATTAAGTATCAATATTAGAAACTATATACTTTTATCAATCACTCCGTTACTGATTTCCATACATAAAAAATTACAGTACCTAGCTAAATGGGCATCACTAGGTACCTGCGGATCAAGATCGTCCGAATAGAATCCACACCAATCTGGTCCGTGGTGGAATGAACATCGGACGGTCTGGATCTAAACTCGAATTTTGAGTTACTTTATGGGATCCGAATTCAGGTCCAGGAGTGTTTAGGTACTGGTGTCACTGGATCTGGTACGGGTTCATGCAGTCTACCCTTTGTTATGTAACTGCAACCCTTGACTGTGCACTTATTTATTTCAGCTCTCATGCAAATGGAATCTGGATTCTGGAGGACTGAAAAACCATTATTTCAAACAAAAAATAATAACAATTTAAGCATACAAATATTTGGCGTCTTGTATAACAAGTGATGAAGCTTATTTCTTGAAATAGTAGTAACACAGTTGAGCCTCCATACACCGTATGAGAGTTTTTCATTGGTAGAGCCCACAATTGTGGTCATATTGGGCTTTGATTTATTTTTAATATGATTGAAAAATATAATCATATCATAAATACTAAAATAAGCCTTAAATTCTTAATACATAGATAAATTAAAATTTGTACGCTCACATAAATGTGCTATATTTAATATGTAGTCGTTATTGTACACATGATGACAAGTACTTCAACCTTTCACTAATCAATTTACTTATTTTCTGCTCAAATCTAAGCGTTCAGTAGAAAATCATGAGTATTAAAAATAAAATGAGTACTATTAAAAAAGAAGTAGAAGAGAAAAATGAAATGAGTGTTAAAAAAAATAAACAGAGAGATTACGTGTACAAGTGGATATTACAAGGGAAAGAAATTATGAGACCAGAGAAGTGGAATCCATATCCTTTAAGGTAACAAAATATTTTTGTTCAAAATTGTCAGAAAACAATAATTTTATACACATCTTAATAAATACTAAAAAAATAAAAAAAATAAAAAAATTTGGTCTCCAAGTACATTTTAATATGGACATCACGTGGAACGGTCTGGATTGACTATTTGAATTTTACAATCGCAAAAATAATTTATAAAAATTTGGTGTCAAGATGTGTCACCATAAAATATAATGGTGTAATTAATTAGATCCCTCCTCTAATTAATTATATTGTAAAAATGATACGATCAAGATATATAGGTGTGCATACACAACACAAATGGCATCTGGGGAAAAACTCCAGAATGTGAACATCCTTAATCTTGTGAAGTAAAGAAGTGATCCCCTCCATAGTAGGTTTTGCAGTAGAATGTAAGGATTTCATGTGTATGCCTATGGTGAGAATTAAAAAAATTTACAATCACCACTTGGCTTAATACACAAATGACGTTATTTATATGACAATAGCAAACAATAAACTTCTTAATAGTTTCATTAAGCACCTAATGTGTACTAAATAAAAATAAATAAATTTATTTATTTCTTATACAAGAGGAGATAATAATTTATACCTAAAGAGATTGTCAAATCTCTTGTTAGAGGGAAGTTGATTTCCCTTCTAGATCTCTTGGAACCGCCGTTCTCTTGGAAGCACCTCTTGGTTCACCTTGAACCTAAACAACGAACTACCACACCTCTTAGATAGATGGATGTAAAGTTCAAGGCTTAGATACAACCACCTCTTGATCTTTAAATCAACAAACTATTTGATTTCTTGGTGGCTAAACCTAACAAGAGAAGATGAGAGAGCAACCTTCTCAACTTTTGGTCAAGGAGAAAGGAAAAACGTGGCTGCTCAAAGGGACTGATTTTGGCAAGTGTTATAGGCAGAAAATTAGCTTGTTTTTCTCCAAAATGAGCCTCCTTAAATAGGCAAGGGTTAGGGCAACTCTTTGTGGAAGGTTTGAATCAATTACACAAATGCCACTAGCATTGTTTAGCCATCTCATGCTCTCTTTAATCTCATCTTATGGTTGGTTCAATAAATTAATTTATGAACAAATAATATTATTCATATTATTCTATTATACAATATTTATATTATTCTTATAATGTATTCAAACATTATACCAAATAATATTTGCATAACTTCATAAATTTATTTATGGTCTAAGCATGTCATATTATGACATTTTATTTTAGCATTTCATCATATGTATTTTATCTTATACATCATTATGAAATGTAAAATACTTGTTGTTTCTCTTCAGTTGGTGTGACCGTATAGAGGATCTATGTCATCTTGGCAATAATATAAAACTTTATATTATTGACTATAAGAGGTTCTATCATTACATTATAGTTATCCAAATGACATAGTAATCATTTACTCAATCCACTAATTTTGTGTCTATCATTGTCACATGATATTATGAATAATATGCAAAATAGGATCGTGTCATTTTTGCATTATATTCGTTTTCTTGGTCTCTCAAGTGAATTATAATTATAACTACATCAGTTATATTGCATGCAATATAATTCCACTTTACCAAGGGGCCCAATAATATCATAACTCAAATTGAGGGACAATGATAATATTAACATATAGATTTCTCCCGCACAAGTTGTATACAACGAACTACTATTTTGTTCCTATCATAAGATAGTATTTAAATAGCAATCACATTATATGTTTCTCATGTGAAAAACCTACACATCTCATATCTAAGATTCTAAAGACACAATGGAAACATTAATGACACAAAACACAATCCATATAATGTTCCATTTATTTAGGTCATGTTTAATATATAAAATACACATTTTATATATTCATGTAATTAAATGATAATCCTTTATCAACATTTATAGAACTTCAATGTACTTTAATCTACATGACAATCTTCCTCGGTAATTAATGTTACCCCTTAATTACCACGATTGTGAACTTATTTAGTGATTAAATGTTTCTCATCTTAGGAGTTCTATGATTCAAGACCAAGAGCATCTTCTTGAATACTTCCAAAGATATAACATATAAATCTCAAGGAACAAGAATAATAATATAAGTAATAAAATCATGAACAACACATAAATTATTATTAAAAGATAACTTTTAAAACACACATCCTTCATAGAATTCCTGAACCAAATTTCGAGGATGGGTAAAGAGGTCCACAGGTTCTTCCACCTCTTCGCCAACACGCACGTACGCACCGCCTCGTCTGTCTGGAGCGGCTCTAAGATTTTGTGAAGTATATCATCGGACAATGAACTTATGTAGTCATTCATTATTGCAAAGAGGAACTAGTGAGAAGAGAGCTCTAGAAGAAGAAGAAGAGGTAGGTGAGGTGATCGATCACAGCACACTAAATGAAGGAAGAAGAAGAGTGCTGGAGTGACTTTAATTTTGATTAGACAGCCATCTCGATCAGAAATTAAACCTTCTCAAGTAACGCACGGTTTGAATTTAGATCTAACCATTGTATGTGAGATAGCACGAATATTAAATCACACAGTTACAGATCAAATGGTCATTTTGTAAACTACAAAATTTCATATACCTTTGGCCGGGTTCTGCTTCTTTAATATATATATTTTATTTAATTAACACCATCGGCTTATGCTTGAACCGATGGTGATCACTTATTAGTGGTCAGTTCATCTTCCGGCTATTTTTTAGTATGAAAGCCATCAACTTGCCAGCGAGTAAACCGATGGTGATCACTGTGTGACGCAATTTTTGTGTTCATTAATTAATTAGTAATAGTAATTAAACCGTCTGATTTGTGATTTTGATATTTAATATTCGAAGTGTACTCAAAATACTAATTAGTATGCTGTAATTCTCACTTTTTTTATTTTTTCAATATTAGTATGCTTTTGAGAAAATATTTTCTAACTTTTACAGATATCAAATGCACTTTTAATTAATGAAGCTTTGTAAAGTTTTCAAATGTAATGTTTCAATTAATAAATGTACTGCTTGACTATAATAAAACGGGTTGAATATTATAAAGTCCTTAAATGTACATGTTAACAGTAAGTTGTGTATGATATGTACATTCAAGGAAATTAATGTATAACCAATTAATAAGTTGTCAGTTATTAGTATGTACAGTTAAGTTAATTTACCTCGAGTGAAATTAATGTATAACCAATTACTAAATAACATATTTAATTTTAATCAAACTAATAAAACTGTAAAATCTTCTCAAAAGGCTCTGGATCAGGATGTTAGGGGTTGAAATCATCTGGCTTGGCCAACCATCTTACAATTGCCCAATTCCACCCATCGTACCTTGGTTCTAAATCATGCGTTCGTTCGACAGCATTGCGGTAACCGTTAATTACACGATAGTTCCTAAAATTTTGCAATTCACTTGTACGAAGCACTAGATAATGCACCACGTGTTCTACCAGGTTGTTGAACATCCAAAATTTCACCTCAACCATCTTGAGATTTCTTCTCGGTGATGGGTCAACCCGTTGATTTCCATACCCACTGGGGGGTCCCGGATAAACACATAACTAAATTAAAAGATGAACCAATAATAATAATTAAACAACAAAAAGATCTTTAATTACAAATATCAATAATTAATAAATAATTAATATTAAAAAAAATTAAGAACTTACACGGTTCTCATGTTGTACTATTACAAGCTTAGTCAACTGCGGACAACTCCTTGTGATCCAGGTTTTCATTTGTAAAAGTGAATATGAATAGAGAAACAGTGAGAACTGTTATGTTCTCGAAGACCGGGAGTTTTTACGGCAAAATTGTTGATGGCGGGTCCTATATGTTTGGATTAATAATAGTAATTGTAAAACTAAACACATGCGAGAGTAATTAAACTATAGAATTGAGCATATATATATTAGTAAAAAAAAATATGATACCAAGCACATATCACACTTCATGTGTAACTCCATAATACGGGCATCTTTAATCTTATGGAATAAAGCAGTGATCCCCTCCATGGAAAATCGGGCATTAGAATCCCTAGCATTGATGTTGAGGAAAGGCAAAGAGGTCCACAGTAGGTTGTTCCACCTCTTAGACAACATGCACATACGCACCACCTCATCAGTTGTGAGTAGCCCTAAGATAATGAGAAGTAAATCGTCCGACATATTACTAATGTAATCAAACATCATTGCATAAGACCAGAACTGAAGACTAATAACAATGATGAATTTGTAACAATAATTTTTCTGTTCAATTACATTTCCTAATCATCCATTAGATATACACACATAACATATAAAAGATGCTTTAATTAATTAAGTGCGTGCATCTATATGATGTACCCATATATGATCCGTCGGGTATTTATTAAGAGCATGAATCTATATAAAGTAACATAAAAGTTTAAGTTCGGATCCAGAAGTCAAATCTGAGATAGCACAAATATTAACTCAAATAATTACAGATCGGACCATCCAGTTGACAACACAAAATTCGCAATACTTTAGGCCAACTTTGCATAGCATTCAACAGTAAATTGAAGTACACGACTTCTTGACTTTTTGTTTAATATCACCATCGGTTACCATCCGACACTAAAATAGGTTAATTATTATATTCTACAATTTGTAACCTAAAGGAACAATATATATTTACTTTGAATCGTTTCATCTCCCCCAATTTCAAATTTCGTAACTTTACTCTCTCTCACTAGGAATAACCGGCCGCCATCTGAGCTCTCTCTCTCTCACCTAAGTCCTAAGGTTCCTCGCTAGCACTCTCTCTGCACGTAGGTCACGATCTTACTAAATTTTTATGTAATGTTTTAATTTGTAGTGCTTTTTACTGATATATATTAAATATATAAGTCTAGATCTTACTGTACTGTTTTTTTTGTTAAGGTTAAGCTTAGATTTTAGGGGGGCTTTGTAGGGGGTAAGTTTCTTAGAGGGTTACTGTAATGTTGATATATTTAAAAATTTTAGTTTTAAATTTTTTTTTCTTAGCTTAGTTCTCTAGGTTTAGGTTTATTTTTAAGGGGTTTTTGGGTTTAGGTTTAGGTTGAGGTCTAGCATTTTTTTTATTTTTTATTTTTAGTTTTAAGTTTTGATTTTCTCTGACCTCAGGTCTTTGGGTTTAGGTTTGTGATTTTTTATTTTTGTAGTGGTAAGGTCTTAGAGTTTTTTACAGATATTTTGATATTTTTTATTTTTTATGTTTTGAGTTTTGTTTTTTATTTTGATATTTTGATATTTTGATACATTAATTTCCAATCATTTGTATTATGTTTCAATTTTACAAAAAATATTCATTGTTACTTTCATTATATATATTCACTTGTCATTTGTTCCATTTTCTTTTTTGAAACCCTGATAGTGGCTAACAGGTTAACTTTTGTTTCAATTTCAGGTGAAGCTCCTGCTACTAGTGATGAAGGAGATCATTCTGACTACAGAACACCTGCTGGATCACGAGAGAAGGCTCAGCGATCTATCTCCTATTTGATGACCCTATTGGTGGCTCCTATACTAAATGGGTTTCAAGAAGCACAAAGGCAGGTTGGGGGGAGGATGAAGAGACTGAGCTACATCACAACAACAACAAATCAAGCTGACGACAGGTGCATTTTCCTTCACCACAACTTAGATATTACTTGTAAAGTTTCATTTTAGTAAATTATGTTAGATAGGAATAGTTTTATGGTATGTTAATTAGATGTATATTTGTATTTTGTAGAGGAGGAAGCACGACAGGAGCAAGTGCAAGAGGTGGAGATCAAGGTGGAGAAGGCACAAGAAGTGGAGATCAAGGTGGAGAAGGTGGAGAAGGCACAAGATGAGCAGGCGGAAGAGGTGCGAGAGGAGAAAGCACAAGATGTGGAGATCAAGGTAGAGAAGGTGGAGGCAGCACAAGAGGCTCAAGAGAAGCAAGTACAAGAGCTAGAAAAGGCACAAGAGGCACAAGAGGATCAAGCTTAATTACTAGCATGGTACGACCTTCTAAGCAATACATAAATTAAATAGTAACATCTCTTTCACTCATATATATATGCTACTGACAAAATCCAACATTGCAGCACCTGACTGAGGGCAAGGATTATTCTCCCTCTAATGATCATTAATTAATCTCTGTTTAGCTAGGTAAAGCAACTCTGTTTTGAATTTTGTTATCAGTGATGATGATTAATATGTGATATCTAGCTAGGGGGTCCTTAATTTTGTAACTACTCTTGTATGAGTTGAATACAACTTGCATGTATTAATTATATATATGATACAATTGGTTGGTTCTGTTTATATTAATTTTATATTCATATTAGCTTGCATGGTTTTATATTATTTATTGATTGTTGATTGTTGATAGGTACCTACTATTTGCGTATTTTTAATATAAATGGATATATATCCATCCTAATAAAAGCACAATTAAAAAAAAAATATATATATATATATATATTCTCATAAATTACCAATGGCTCAAAATTAGTTAGTAACAAATGGCGTAAGTGACATCTATCATTGGTGAAACAACCGCGTGCACGAGATGGCATTAGACCCTTAACAGCGTCAAATATCAAACGACGTATGTAGGATCGCCATCGGTTTATTACCAAAGTAGATCCGATGGTGTTCTACATTAAACGGCTTATTTAACGACCGGAAAACTATAACTTCCATCGGTCCCTAATTTTTCAACAGATGGCATTGGTGCTTAACGCCATCGGTTTCTGCCGATGACATATGTGATTGCATTTTCTATCGGGGCAATATGTGCATCGGACCGGAATCCGATGGCGGAATGCGATTCTAACTAATATAAAAGGATTTTTTTTTTGTTTTAGTAGTGGAACCTGTGTTTCCGGATATCACAACAGCACTCAGAGCTGATTGATTTGCTGGGCCTGAGTCCGTGGAAAACGTGATTTGTAGCAATCGCTCAACAATGTTACAATATCCTCTCCGAACCGCCATAAACATGGGTGACTCATCTGCACTGGTTATTTGCTCAGACAGTCGTGGCTCTATCTCCAAGAGCTGCAATGCGAAATTTTCAAAGCCATTCCTAATGGCATGATGCAACACATTTTCATTGCACCTATTGATCTTCAAAAGCATGCGGCTCAACGACCTCCCTTTTTCCAAATCATCATGGTGCATATACTGTGATGCAGCAGTAATGATTGCAGAAGCCATCAAAAAGTTAGGCGCCATCAGAGCAGCCATTAGCGGGGTCTCACCATCAGTGTTGGTTCCATTGAGGAGGTTAGGGACTCTGGAAGTGTCGCTGGACAAGATTGGATTTGCAAAGTCATGATGGCCGAGCATGGCGACAATGTGAAGGCAGTTGTTCATGTGAGGGTTGGTAGAGAGAAAAATATTAGGGTCAGCAACAATCAAGTTGATGCAGTAGCTGAAATCACCTTTTCTGCATGCCTTGAAGAACTCTCGTAGTTGTGGGTCCATTGGGATAACAGGTGGGCTGGACGAAGAGGAAGCTAAGCTAGCTGAATTGCTCATGCTTTCTTGCTTGTTTAGTAGTGGCCTTAATTTGTGTATTGATCTTGAGAAGATAAAATGGAGTTAATATATAATAATGTTTAATGTTTGCTTGTGGAGGTTCCGTCTTCATCGCTCCTAATTTAGTCCCTTGTACGTCTTTCACCTATCATATTAATTTGGTATTGATCACGTGGGTGCATCCACACTGCTCCTTATTTAATCCCTTGTACGTGTTTCACCTACCATATTAATGTGCTATTGATCTCATGGGCCCACCATGTGTTATATACATCCGGAAGACTTGACTTGGGTTCACCATATATATGTTGTATATATACACCCAAGGCCCCAACAGAATTCATGGATTCGGATCCTGTAGACTTGACTTGGGTCCACCATGTGTTATATACACCCCCCAACATAATTTGGATCCGTATCCTCCCAGGTACCTGAAATGGATGGCTCAGATTTACTCTCAGTCAGTCAGGATTCGAAATGATAGAGGGGACAAGATTATTTGTGCTTTGAGACGCGTGTCAATCTATTTTTGGACTGTCCGATTCAATTCTACTCAGTCAGGTAAACTGAGGGGATACGAATTCACATAATTCATGGATTCAGATCTAGTAGAGTACCCCTATGATGTGAAATAATGTGGGCCCACCATGTGTTTTATACGACCCCCAACAGAATTAAATCAATTAAAAACATTGTTCATAGTAATAATAAAGTGAAGAGAAATTTAGATATATAATAATCTAAATATAACTATCTTATAAATATTATCGTTTCTCAATTTGTTCACTAAAAAATATAAATTCATAATGATTAATAGCTAAATTCACAATTTTGCCCCTTTCAAAATCCAATAATATTAAATTTTGCACGTAAATGTAGATCAGTTTCAACGATTTAGATTTACTATTTGAAGTCACGTTTTGCACAATTATGCACTAAACGATTTAGTGTGATAAACCGAAAAAAGTGTAAGAAATAAATAGATAAAACGTACATGTTTCTAAAGTACAAGATTTCCAACCGAATCTTGAAGTACAATTGACATCCATATACAATTAAACAGAGCGAATAATTTCGCAGATCCAAAATCAGAAATGAAATATCCAGAAAAATTCGTATCAAGATTCGGATAAATTTCCTAACCTTTAACAGAACAGATATCTGATTCTATCCGAATCTTGAAGAGAATCCAAAACCAGGAATTCATCAACACTTCCTTCCAAATATTTTTTTACTCCACCTATTTCATTTATAAAAATAAAATTAAAAATTAAAAAAAAAAAACCTACATTGTTATTTTTTTTTTCTTTTTGAAAGCCTGATAGGGGCTATCAACAACAAAGCAACCTATATTGTTAACAGGTACCGGCACCAAACCTATCCTGTCAAAACATACAACTAGCCACAATATTACAAAATCTGCAACAATTAACCTGCCTACTACATTAACTATCATAAAATCAGAGAAAGTGTTCAACAATTAACCTGCCGCGTTATCACTCTGGTTGACAGACTCGTAAACCCAAAAGGCCGCAAGCCCAATCATTTGGGCCTTTAAAAGCCTAGCAGGCCTAGAAGCGATGCCCATCTAATTGCAGGTGCGTAAAAATTGAATCATTGGAGCACTCTACGCCTCTACATCACCACACAGACAAATTTTGTAAATCATATACGCGACCCCAACCCTAACCCCCTCTCTAATCTCTGTCGCGTCTAAGGCTGAGGGCAGCAATCAAATGGTAACTGGGGAAGACCCAACCCCCTCTAGGGCTGACGGCAGCAACCGAATGGGAACCGAGGAAGAACACCAATCATGTCGCAGCCGCACACGTGCACGGATCGAGGTGTTTTCAGCTGTCATGGAAGATAAAGGATTCAAGCCATTTTCCATCTGTACTAAGCCACGTGGCTACCAAGATTTTTTTGGTGTCATTTTTCTCAGCAGCTGCAACCAAGATTTCAACCAAGATTTTGTTATCTTTGATGCCGAGGCCCTACAGCTTCCGCAAATTAATTCAGAGGTCTTTCATTTCGGTCACACTAACATGACCTACAATTTTAATTTTTATCATATACTCAGCCCTATATTTAACAATCTTATACTTCAAAAAACATCCCAACTTAAATCAGGTAGAAAACACTTTGAAACAACACTGTCAATAAGTTTCTTAATTAGTTTCCTATAATATTGATGTAATTATCATGTTCTTTGTTAATACTCACAGGATCATGTCAATCTATCAGGCCCGAGGTGTAGCATACCAGTAGAAGATAACATAGACATATTTGTTTGGTTCTTTGATCACGCTGTTTGTACTATGCATAGAACTCAAACCCGTTTGTGGGAAGCTGAATCAGATTACATGAACGGAGTTATCAGCCGGTCTATCGAGTGCTTTTACAAAAACTATCTTGATGTTAGCTTTGCAGTCTACCATGATGCTGTAGAGGCGCATTTGAATGTTTATTTTGTTGACTTTGATTATGAAGGAGAAGATGCTCTCATACAGGTTCACGGGACGGTGTATGCATCAAATAGTTTTCTCAACGACTCTAAGGCTAAGAGCATTCTCTTCCATAAATTGAGCAAAGAGCGTGTCAGTCTCAAACCTGGCAAGTTGGTCCCTCTCCCTCTATCAAGAAAGGTAACAGCAGTTCCACGTCAATCATCTCTGCTTGTACATGTGAGTTTAGGTGTAGGCATTGAACCTGATAATGTATTAGTCATTGAAGAGACAGTGAAGTTCAATCCTAGTTTAGGCTCTACTGAAGGGTCTATTATCCTTCCCAACCGTGGCCGTGGAAAGGTGTTAGTGATGGTCAGTTGGGTTGATTGTCAAACCCTAGATGGAGATGGACACGACTGCCTCATAAAAGAAGACGATGTTGCTTCTCAGGTAGCCAATTTCTTAGATGCTCATGCTGGAGAAGGGGATCCTGGGCCTCAAAGAAGCAATGTGATGGACTGCTTCAGGGATATAAAAGTGCCTCATGTTGAGTACGAAACTGACGTGCACACCAGGTCTTTCTATATTTCCCTCTCATGTCAAAATCCTAAGTCGATCTTCTCTCTTTATAAAATTTGAATGATTAGTATATAACGTCGCATTTGAATTTTTAGCAGATTTCCTCCATTGGAGGCCACTCAAAGTGTTATTGTGGACCAGCAAATGCCAAGGACACTCATGGAGGTGTTTTCAGTGAAATTTCTCGAATTCAATCAACATGATTTTGACCAGATGTATGGTTGCATATTGATGAACTTAACTCCCACTTATGTCGTTTTCAGCAGGAAACAAGGAGGTCCTCTGAATATTACTTCTGAGGTAATTTTTGGTCAATTTATTTTAATTTGGTTCAATCTTTTCTTTCTACTAAAACAGATGGTAAAGTTATTTTTGATAAGATAATAAGTGGTCTAATTTGTATATCGTAATATATACATCCATTATAATAAATTGTTTATTTATATTTTGGTCTCTTAATCTTGTACTATATTGAGAAGCCAATGGGTATAGCTAAATTGATATTAAAGTGCAATTGCTTGTTTCATTACTGCAGGGTTTTGTTAAGCTGAGAGGTCCCAATATAGCCACAGAGGCATATGGTCCTGTACTTTTTGTTCCCCATCTATTTAAATATAGAACTTGCAGCAATCAGTTCAAAGATTATGACGAAAAGGTGTGCTGGGGCGACGAGGTGATATGGGACGATAGATCAATGAGAGGGGGGTATGACATGTTCTTGTCCAAGAGGATACAGAGCCGATTTGGTCCGATAGAGGTGGACTTTGCTGTTTATGAGGATGCCATGGAGGCTCATGCTGAGGTTTCGCTCACAGGTTGTCAATTTGCCTCAGCAGTAGTTTACGGGTGCATAACTGCTGAAAATTCAAAGCTTGATGAAAGGGCTAGAAGCTTCCTATTCAATAGGGATAAAGCTGAAGGCATCCACTTAGATGTTAGTAAATACAAGGATAACATCATGAAACTTCCTCTTTCAAAATCTACAACTGTACATCCAATTGGTTCAGATGTCACCATTACTGTGAACATTTGGCAAAGCGGTATCATGGGCTCACAAGATCAGCCAATTGCTGAAAATGAGACTTTCAAATTTACATACTCGAGGGCCCAAGACGTCAGGACTTTCAGGGGGGATGCATGTCTAGTTAATGTAGGTGTGGTGTGGGCTAAGACGAGTGAACCCATTAACATAGAATGCCCTTCATTTTAGTATATTGTATAACCATCATATATATTGATGATGATAGTTTACTGGTAGTTCATTCAACAGTTTTTGACATTTAGTTAGATGTTACAAGTATTATTTTGTTTGTGTTGATAGTTGATGGTTTTGTATTGCAAACTATTTTCTAGTTTCAGATTATATATAGTAGGATATGTAATTTACTTTGATGTACCGGTTACTTTGTTGTAGGATATACAGATGAGTACCAGAGGTTTTGGTACCACGTCTAATAAAACTTTGTAGGTTTCGTTTCTTACTGAAATCGATGGTATATACCACTTTTATAAAAAAAAATAATATAAGTATAGAGTATAACCCAACTGAAAGAACGATGCTAGTTTTAATTACAAGAAAGAACTTATTATGTTCGTCGTGTGCCAGTTTCCTTTCAAGTTGACCTTTGTTATATTTTCTTTTGTAATATTGGATGATGTACTGATGTTTATCTAGAGATTACTATGGTCTTTGATTAGTTTGTGTAATTTCTCATAAATTTGTCAATACCTGCGTACTGAATTGCATAATGATCAACCTATTTTCTGAAGCAACAGGGATGATTAAAACCAAACACTTCCTGGTACATGAAAAAATAAGTATCCTGATTAGTGTACTTTTCAAAAATTAATGTGTAATACAGTTATTAGGAAACCCCCTTGAAGATGTAAATAATTTTATTTATCAATATAGTCCTTCAAAAAAAAATCATAAAAATAAGTAACGGAGTTCTAGCCACAATGTGTCATGAACCCACCAATGGCACTGTTAAAGCACCTCCATTTGTGGGGGCCCAGCACTTCACGACCATGCCCAGATCTTTTATCCGGTCTGAGAAATTATTTGAGTAGCAATAGGTTAAGATCTGGTCCTTCGAACTTGTTTGCCAGGTTGTGTACCAACCATAAAAACCTCTTGACCGTTTTTTTCAAGACCGATGGTCATTTCATTAAGTTGCTCCAAGGAAAAGGCGCTGGCACTATCAAAACAAAGAAACGCCACACTTTGCTTAAGTTGCTCCAAGGAAAAGGCGCCGGCACTACCAAAACAAAGAAACACCACACTTATAATAAATAATTTGATCAATATTTTATACATTCGACATTGTTTTTAGAATTTTCAAAATTAGTTCTTTTTCTGTCCCCTAAATCCATCCATTCCATTCTCAATATTTCTCAGAAAGAAAGAAAACTCTAAACCCTCCTTCTCGACCAGCGACTCTTCCCGACCTCTCTATCCGACTCCTTTCCGACCAGCAACTCATCTCCATCTCTGTGCCAACCCTCCTCCACTGATCATCTTGCGCACATCTTTCTCCTCCTCCAGCGGTCCTCTCAGTTCCCTTCGTGGCTCGGACTTCTCTCTTAATTCATATTCATTAAGTTTGATATTTAATATCACTCAAATGGCAAGATTTGCAACTATTATAAGTTTCATTTTTGAAATGCCAAATGAGTATTTAAATTATATCACTATGTTTATTTAATTTTCAATTGAGAGTTGATTTCCTCCAAAATTTCATGAATCTAAATTCAGCTGAAAATTTTATTTTTAAACTAGATCTCGACATTAAATCTAAATACTCTATTTATTAAAAAAAATTATATAATAATGATAGAAAACACATATCTCATGTAGGAAATGCATTTTAGAGTTTTATATAAACTTGAGGAGTTCATGCATTTATTGTGCAAATATGCATCTAATAAATGTGAAAGATAATAAGTTAAATAATAATAAAAAAAAAAACCAACTCTATTGTTCCAAGTACTGGCTCAAAAGAAATAAAAAAGAACACACGATTTCAATAACTCGGCCCATGGCCCATAGTCTTAAAGATGTTACCAGAAATTATCATTCTCAAATTTTCAATTACCAATTTCCGCAAGAAATATAACCAAAAAATTATCCCAAATATATATATATATATATATAGAGAGAGAGAGAGAGAGAGATGGGCTATGATTCATTGCAATGCATAGGCATCCTTGTGCATTGGATCCTAAATCATCGATTCAAAGTCCAAATGACCGATCCAAACCGTTCATCTTGTTCTCCATAGTAATATGTGCTTGGAGACCAAATTTTACATTTTTTGAAATTTTTTTACTATTTATTAAGCCACTTTGAAAATCGCTGATCTGATGGTCCAGAAATTTTTATTGTTTTTACTGTTCACCCAGATTTTTAATAAATCTAAAAAAATAGTAAAAAAATTCCAAAAAATATAAAATTTGGTCTCCAAGCACATATTAATATGGAGAAAAAGATGATCGGCTTAGATCGGTCATTTGAACTTTGAAACGATGATTTATGATCTAATGCACAAGAGGCCTATGCATTGCAATGCACCACAGCCCATTTCTCTCTCTCTATATATATATTATTTTTGCTACTCGTGCCCAAAATTTATATAATAACAAATTATTTTTGCACGATAATATTTATCAAATAACAAAAGAGGCTAAGGTTCTATGAATAGCACATATTGATCCGTACTATAAATCGATATATTTATTTTTAAAGTCCAAACAATCAATCTGAACATTCAACATAATATAATTGTTATATGAAAATGTAATTGTAGATCATGTTTTACATTTTTTTTGAGAAGTTTTTATATTTTTTTATATAGTTAGTGATTTTCTACTATATATCTAAACAACAGTAAAAAAAATTTAAAACATATAAAATTTAGTCTACAAGTATATTTTCATATGAAAATTATGTGAACGGTTTATATTGAACAATTATTTGAACTTTAAAAATAAAAAAGTCAATTCATAATAAGAACCAATATGCACTATGCATATTAATTACCATAGTAGTCCACTAAGTACGAATCGGTTGTTATTCTTGTGAAAAAGCTTGGTTCCTACTTTTCCTCATTCAACCATTCAATCTTTTTCATACACGAATCTTGATGAAGATCAACTACAGTTGGATGAGAAAAGACAAGTTCGTGTTTTTCCCAAGCGTACGTAGTCCATATAATTAAGAAAATCAATACATTTTAGGATCAGGTTCAAAAAACGGGGATCGTTAGATAAGATCTAATTAAAAACCGTACTTGACAATATTAAATCATATTTTAATAACTAAGATAGAATAATTAAGATGCTGAGCGTCTGATATTATATCATTCTCCTTTAATTTGTACGTCGGATGCCTAGCAACATAGCTTGCAATTAAAGGAGATTTATTGAAGAATAGCCACTGAAAAGTCTAAAAAAAACATACTTCAGTCTTTTGTTGAAGAAACACCGGACTTCCAGAATTTTTTAATTAGGCAATATTATACAAAAAATACAAAAAAATGGTAGTATATTTTATATTTATAAAATGGTATATGTCATATTATCAATTTTATACATATGACAGGATCGATGAAAAGTTTGGAAAAAAAAAAATAGATTATGTTATTGAATATACGTACAGCGCATGTTCGCATGCATTATGTGGTCTTTGCATGTTTAGAACCGTCTGATTTGTTTTGTGATTCGTACGTGTCGCTTCAATATTTATGTAGATCAAATGCATACGTATTATGAAGCGAATCAGATAGTTTTAAGTAGACATCGGACTGATTTAGGTATGATGAAACAAGTTTAAAAGTAGGTAATCATTTTAAGAATTAGATATCTGAATATTATATTTAATAGAGAACCATCACAATTAATCATAATATATTAATGAATTGTTACACTTCTCCAACAATATATCTTCTTCGGCTTGCTTTCACTGGAATTATCCGGATTCTCTTTACTACCCGCACAAAATCCCTGCATTTATTCCAAAAGTAAACAAAACAATGTTATATAATCTAGTGCCAATTGAAGCAATACATATATATAATATATATAAAGAGTAGGATTAAATGTATTATTGGTTTTGTAATTTAATTATGCTCCACATTCTTTTATCTGTTTTTGAAGTCCGAACAAAAAATATAGAAAATATAAAATTTGATCAACAAGCATATTTTAATATAAAGATCATGTTGGGCAGTTCAGATCGACTGTTCGGACTTTAAAATCAGAGATAAAAATGTAAAGTATGATTGAAACACAAAAATAATACTGCATTTTAACCCTACACATACATAATTACCATGCTAACATATTAAAAATGAATAAATAAAAGAAATTAAAAAGAGATGCTATTAATTACCTCCAACTAAGATCACCAGCAAGTAGAAGGTCATCCTCCATATCCTCATACGCCACGACGTGTCCCGGTACCGCATTCGACAGGTCAAGCCCTTCGCTCGGCTTGTCATCCATGTCACTGACAAATAGGCGCCGCAATGCCACGGCCAGGCTATCATATCCCGTGTGCCTACTAAGGTGGACACGATGGCATATTGACCGTCCCTCTAGCACCACTGTCACTGGCGGCACGATGGTGGATGCGATGTCATCATCATTGACCGACAACCTAAGGAGCTTGCACGGGCTATCCGGCATGCGCAATGCGTGTGACCGGATCGGGTATGGCCTCTTTTGTGTGATCTCTTGCATTGTTGTGGGGTTTTCTGATATATATAGGTTGAGTTAATTATGGTGCCTAGCTAGATATGTTTTGATAGTGTTAAGAGTAGTAGTAGTGGGTGGATTTATATATATACAGAGGGGGAGAGAGAAAAGTAAATGTAAGTTGCTTTGCTTAGGAGTGTGAAAAAGGTAAGAGGTTAATTTGTGGCGGTGGCAATTGGAATTTTCTAGCTAGTATCTCTTTGTTTTTAACTATGTTGGAACTCCGTTAGTGTACCCCAAATTAACTCCAATCCAGCCATTTTTTTTAAGCCTTTTAAAAACATAAAAATACACAATATCACCATTCTTATATTAAGCACGTAGATATTTTAATCCGCCAACGGGTTTATTAAAAGATGAAATTTTATCTTTAATATCAGTGCTCCAATCAAATATTCTGACTCTATGCATCTTTTTCATGTTTTTCTTTACATGTAGAAGTCCAAATTAAATTTAGAAGTATACTAACTACACGTACTCATCTCATGCAAATTGTATCATATTTCTGAATGGCCACGATTTCTTTCTATTTTTAAAATGTTATTTAAGAAAAATTTTAATTGATTGATAATTGATTGGTCATGCCTTCATTTCTTTCTATTTTTTTATATCATTTAATAAATGTTATTTGTCATTTATATATTATGATATTTGTTTTGAGAAGATGTCAAACAAATCAAAAATATATGTAATTTAATATATTATCAAGAAATATTATTTATACGTAGATGTTATTTAATATGTCATTTAAAAAATATTATTTGTCATTTAATCTAATTTTTTGTATGATTTTATCCACTTATAATATGTTTAGGCACGATACTAGTTATCTTTACGACACTATAGAGGCATTATGAGTAGTTCAAACTATTTCATGAAAAACAATTTTCAAATTATAAATGCAACTGTGAAATGGATTATAATAGAGTAACGTGCAACGAAGTGACAATTGTTTTATTTTAAAGTATATCTATGTTAGCGCTAATCAATATTCTTAAAATTAAACTAATGTCCATATATATGTAATATAGACAATGCAAAATAACATCATCCACAGTTAATATTTGACAAATTAATTCCTATAAAATTATAATAATTAACTCAACAAATTTATTAACATGTGTAGTAATCAATTACACCAAGCGGAATTGTGTACACTATAGAGTGCATGTAAACATTTTGTGTTAAGTGGAGATAAAATATATATTTATGGGGAAATGAAATGAAATGAAGTGAAGTGAACTGAAAGAAGGGGTTGTGTTTGTAGAAAGCGTAGGAGAGATTCATGTTTTCTCACTTGCTTTGCTAATTTCTTTGTTCTTGGACTCAGCAGCTGCATGCAACAGCCGTTCTACTCGCCGAATAACTCGCCTATAGACCCTCCTATTTTATTTATTTTTCATACAATCCAATGTATATTTAATATATCAAGGTTTAAGTACTTTATTCTATTTTAATTACACATCAAATAATTTATGAAAAGTTGGCAGGGCTTTTTTCTATATTTTTTTTCATTTAATCGGTGCACTTTTTTTATAAATAATTAAGAAACAAAAAAATTCTTCATTTTATTTGTATTCTCTTTTCATATTGCAACAGTTTTAATTCGGGATTTGAAACCTTGTAAACTGTTTCTTGTATAATATATCCTATGGCAGAGGCAACGAGACGGAAATGGCACGTGAATTCAGATGAAGCATGCAATTAATTCAGTCAGTGTTACGCATGTCGTTGCTTCTGTCTCTAGCTACTCTCTACCATTGCTCATCTAAATCATAATTTAATAATATCGTAAGAAGAGATCGATCATATATATATATCTCAATGTTGAATATATTTACTAAATAAAACAAATGTTTTGTGTTTGAAAGGCTTTTAATATTTTGAGTGTTTTAGTGACAAAAAGTAACATTTTCTATGTTGAAGGTTATAAGTTTGAAATTCATATAGAGAGTTCTCATAAACATTAAAATTTGAAAGTCTGGATCTTCATCTTTCTAACTCTACAAAAAATAGCAAATTATCTCTAAGAAATTGTGTGTGTGTGTGTGTATATATAGAGAGAGAGAAAGGCTTGGGTGCTATGGATAGCATAAAGGACTACGGTGTTACAGTTCTATGGCTTCATATTTGAGTTTTCAAAATCTTAATGGTCGATCCGAACCATCTATCTTGTTCTCCATATTAATATGTGTTGAGAAACCAAATTTTACATTTTTTGAAAAAATTTTACTCTTTTTTTTAGCCAAGTAGAAAATCACTTGATCTAAAAAATTCTACACCATTCAAATATTTGATTTTCTATCTATCTAAAAAAATAGTAAAAAATTTCCAAAAAAAGTAAAATTTGGTCTCCAACCATATATTAATATGGAGAACAAGATGAACGGTTCGGATCAACCGTTAGAATTTTGAAAACTCGAATATTGAGTCATAGCACCGTAGCCCTCTATGTTATCCATAGCACCCAAGCCTTACTCTCTCTCTATATATATATATGTGATTAGCCCTTGTGCATGCGGTATATCTTTCGTGCCATACAACAACTTTCAGTTTGTTGTTTTCTTTTACCTCTTTTTTTGCTTCTCATATTTTCAAGTGGATCTTAATACAAATCAAGGGTGCTTAGTTACTCTTATAATTTTAAATATTTTAATTATATATATTAATTTTTTAATGAATTTTTATTATTTTAATAGCATTTATATGGTTCAACACCTTCATAAATATTAAATTATTTTTGTAGATTATTAGTTAAAATTTTACTTTTTGATTTTGGAGACATGAGTTAGTCTCACCAGGCCATGCACCAATGCATTTTACATTTAAAACTCCAATCTATTTTTTTTTTCTGTGCCTGCATATTTTCATTTGGATGAAATAGCAACAACAACAACTAAGCATTTAGTTTCAAATAAATTGCGATAGACTAGAAATGAAATCCAATCGTAGTCACAACTCACAAGGTAAGATAGATATATAGATAGATAGTAGTAATAGTAATAATAATAGTAATAGTAATAATAATAATAATGGTACCAATAATAATAGTAATAATACTAATAGTTGAGTTTAAGTTCTAAGTTCTACGTCATATTGATCTCAAATATTTAGTCTGATGATCTAAAGCCTATAATACTACCTCTAAAAAATTTCTAAACAATATTTTCTAAATCATAATTCTGATACATGAATTACTAACTTTAGTGTGCTCATATTTGAAGTCAACTCTTTGAATACATTACATTCTTTCAAGTTTCTTTTTACTGCTTCAATCTTGACCGACCTGTCTCTCCTTTGTTTTCTCAATCTTGACCGACCTATGTCTCTCCTTTGTTTTCTCTCTGCTTCGATTGTCAAAAAAAAGTTTCCATACATCTACCCTTTGCTACGTCATATATTAATTTTGGATTCAAATTCGTTGTGATAAGAACATCCTTCTTTTCTCTTCTCCGTTTCTCTCCCTCTCTTTTCTCTGTACCCGTCTCTGAAAGAAGCAACATATTTTGATACATTAATTTCAGATTCTAATGTCAACTCACAGCTGAATTTTGATATCCTTTACATTTTTGAAGTTTTTCTAATAAAATATGAGTTTCAATATTTCTAATGTTTTCAACTTATATCGGATGTTTGATTTTGAAGTTGAAGGTTGAGATTTTAAGCCAATGACTATGAACTTGAATATCTCATTTCCTTTGAATTGTATCAAACCCTTACAGGAGTAAGGAACTACAAAAATATGTTTGTCTTTTCTTTTCCAAAAATAAATAAAATAAAAGGAGATTTATGTCAAACAAAATTTAAAAACATGATAATAGGTATTAAGAATTTTGAACAAATCTTATATACAAAATGACAACAATATCTGATCCATTTATTACATGTGAGATCAGACGAAGAATGGCATTACTAAGTTGGGAAATATTATACATATACCAAATTAATGTATAAAATCATGAACAAAAATACAAGGCTGATGAAAATTCTTAGATACAAACAGCCTCCATCAGCAAATCATGCTTTCAATAAATTATGATACCAAAAATATTTAGAAAAAAAAAAAAAAAAACCTATCTTGATGTATAGTTAATTATTTCTCTTTTTCTATTTAATTTTCTTCTAGTATGTAGTAATCTACATGCTCTGTAATTAGGTTAATCATCATCTGCTTTAAAATCAAAACAAAGAACACAAGTAATAAGTTGTTTTATCAAAAGAAAATATATGAATAGGCAAATAAATAAATATATATAGAGAGAGAAGTTGGCTAATATCAAAATATTTGTTCCGGAGCCATGATGCAACCAATTGATTTTCCGATTTTCAAAGTCCAAACAATCTATCCAAACTATTAGATGTGATTTCTATATTAAAATGTGTTTTGAGACCAAATTTTATATTTTTTGAAAATATTTCACTATTTATTAAGCCAGTTTTAAAATCACTGATTTTAATATATAGCGAAATTTTTTGAGATAATTGAAAACAACAATTTTAAAACTACCTTAATAAATAGTAAAAATATTCTAAAAAATGTAAATTTAGTCTCCAAGTACATTTTATTATAGATTGAATGTTGAGGTTTGAATCAACCGTTTGCACTTTGAAAATGTAAAAACCGAAGCATTTGTTACACGGCTTAAGAACAAACATTTTGATATTAGCCAACCTCTCTCTATATATATAATCACATGGTATGAAAGGAAATATATATGTATGTGAGAGCTTACCAGCTGTCGGGTCAACATGAACAAAAAAGCTTGCTGCCACTATTAGATAGCATAATATAAGCATCAAACCCTTTAGATAGTTTGCTGATCCATCCTGTAGGGAGAGAGATATATATATATATATATATATAGAGTTTAATGGCATTTATCACATTTAATTATCCAAAAATTCAAATATTGTTCATAATGTTGAAAAATATAACCAGGTTTTAAATTTCAAATACTTGGAATGTGTGAAAATGTCATTTAAACATGGAGAAATTAAAAGTAATAAATAAGAGATGGCAGCTAACCTGAACCATAAAAGCGACCACTATAACAGTTATGAAGAGAGTAGCGGTCTCAAATAATTGAAAATTCAAATCCATGTTCTTCTTCATAATCCATCCCACCACAACACAAAATGGGATCTATAAACAAATTATTAAATAAAATTAAATAAAATATTATATACATTACTTTAGCACAAAGAGTAAAAATTGATTTAAAAAAAAAAAAAAATACCACAAACATTGCTATTTGTGTAGATGAACCGATGGCTACTCCTAAAGTGATGTCCTTTATTGAACAAGAAAAACAGAGTCAGGTAATTAATATCACTAACAATAATAACAAAGAACAGTAACAATTACGTATATATAAAATAAAGAAAAAGAGAGAAACAAGAAATTACAAGTTTATCCTTCATAGCAAACATAACAGCACTGGCATGCTCAGCTGCATTGCCAACAATAGGTAGTAGAATCACACTGATAAACGCTACTGGTAGATTAAATGACTCGGATGCCCCCTAATAATATATAAAACAAAAGAAAAAAAAAATTATAAATATAGCCTTGACATTTCACAATGACATCCCAGTTAAATTTCATGTTGAATTGAAAGCTAATCAAAACTCAATTGGACTAAATCTCGGACTCAGTTGAGATTTCAATTTTTTTTCTCACATGGATGAGGAGTAGGGATGTTCAAATGGTAGGTTCAGTTAAAACCGAAATTAAATAGTCAAACCAAATTTTATTCAGTTTTCAAGAATCTAACCGAACCATGTAAACCAAAAACATCCAATGAAACACCCCTAATGAGGAGAGAAGAGAGAGGGAGAGTACCTGAATGGCATTAACAAGATATTCAGAAAGAATAGAAACCCAAAGAGTTATCAAAGCAAGCCACACAACCGATTCC
This sequence comes from Carex pumila, assembly GCA_033356055.1. Classification (NCBI taxonomy): domain Eukaryota; kingdom Viridiplantae; phylum Streptophyta; class Magnoliopsida; order Poales; family Cyperaceae; genus Carex; species Carex pumila. The sequence continues at coordinate 87,926 of JARJHM010000592.1, forward strand.
CATAAACCTATCTCTGGTTCTTCCTCTTCTTCTTCTGGCTCCTCTCTGTTTTGACTTTGACTTTGACTTTGGTTCTGACGGTTACTCTCACTGCCTTCTTCCTATATCCAAACAATAAGTAAGATTTCGGAAATATGCAATCGAATTATGAGTTATCACTTCTACAAGGATCATATGACAAGTCTCATTGATTATTTATGCTAAACTAGCCATTTTAAATTGTACACTAGCTAGCTCCACATTTCTTTGTTTTTTATTTGGTTTTTCGTTTTCTCAGGCTGGCAAAGTGGATTAATGCTGTACTGGTTCCATTCTTAGTTTATCATGCCTTGACACTATTAGTAAATCACTATTTTCTTGTTTTCTGACTGACAATTTAATCAATTTGAGCATTTCATAATCCTAATCTTATTTCTATTTCCTATCTATTGAAATTCTAGGACTCATTATTTATTAGATCATGAATAAGGTTAATATCAAAATACCAAATAGGCTCTTTTTTCGATCTATATAAAGAAAAATGATTTTTTTTTTTTTACAGTAACATGGCTGAATACCAAATAGCTGGCACGGGATAGTAAGCATGACAAAGCAAGAAACCTGAATAAGCCCACCTCCAGATAAGATTATATTCATATCACCTAAATTTAACTCAAATTTTGAGTTACTTCGGAGGATTGGCCCAGATTCTGATCAGACAATCCGGAACTGAACTCAAAATTTGAGTTTCTTCAGAGGATACATGCGTAACACAAATATTAAAAGAAAGGAGCTTACATTGTCAATGCGTCTATAAAGATTGGTTTCGCGGCCGCTAAGTTGAAAGACCAAATAACTGGCATAGGCTATGAGCATGATACAACTGCTGAATCTCGATAAAGCTACCTCTGATTTTCCGTAGCGAACCTCTGAGTGAGTGAAGTGAAGAACAGCAGGGAATGATAGCCCCATCACTGCCATTAGAAGCAACCCTGAATTCACCACAGCTGTCCCCTGTGCAAAAGCAAACAAACAAGCATAGCATGGATTGGTCCGTACTATGGATCAATACCTCTGGTACTTTACAAGATCTGATGACTTGATGTTTTAAGAATTGATAAAAAAATTCCAAAGATACTATGCTAAAAGAAATCTAAACAGGGTATAATAAAAAGAATTCTCAATTAACACTTAATTTTGATTTATTTGAGTTCATAAAAAGGATGAAAAGTACCTTGTTAAAGAACTGCTCTTTCTTGTCATAGTGCACGATACCACCAGCAAAGAAGGAACAACCCAGAACTAAAAGCATATTAGATAATATTGAACCTAAGAGTGACTGTTGCACCACCCGAATCATGCCATTTTTCAATGCGTATATAGCTATTATCATCTCAGTTGCATTCCCAAATGTCGCATTTAGTAGCCCTCCAACTATAATAACAGATAAATGGAAGAGAATAAAAATCATACCTGTTTTGTTCTTTTTTTTCCCCTTTTTTCCCTTTTTTTTCCCACACTGGTACCACAAATTACCAGTATATTATAGGTTTGCACTACTGAAACAGACATTGTTCAGAAAAAAAAAATGGATTTGCAACTATTATTTAGTACCAGTAATATACTTCTTTTTTTTGGCCCTCTTTTAGCCTAGTTAGTGGTCAACTGAAATTTGAGGATAAATTGGACTGTTTTGAATTAGGTTTAACAAAGTTTTTTTTACACCAGTACCAAAAATATAAGTATATTAAAAAACATTGTTTAGAAGAAAGTTTGGTTTTGCAACTGTTATGAAGTACCTGTTGGTCCAGTGTAAGCAGCCATTTGCCTGAAAAAAAAAAAAAAAAATGAGAAACCCAACTGGTAAATGACTTGAAATAATGGCACGAGTCATTTGAGAAAAAAAAATTAAGAGAAATTGAAAAAGTCAGAATCAGCAGGTACTGACTTACTCAGTTGCATAGCCTAAGCGCTCAGCCAAGGGAATTATACCTATCAAGCTACAAAGGAACACCACCCCCTACAATTGTTTTCAAATTTTGTTCAAAACCAAATATAACATTCAAAGCTACTGGTATGAAATTTGGACTGGTACCAAGTACTGGTATGAAATTCATGGAACAGATATAACACTCACATGATGGTTGGTTAGATAATGAAGAATAATAGATGCGGGCCCGAATGGCAGTAACACATTGATCTTCGCACTAAAAATAACAATTTTCACACTCTGGACTATACTTTGCAGAGCAAACTGAAATTTGCAACCGGGTGCGAGAGCAACAGTAGAAATGGGGATGCTATTGGTCTCCAAATTCTGTTGCTTATTGCTAGATGTCTCCAACTCTATCCCCCCATTCATCATTTCTCCTTTTTCACTAGTTATTTTATCTGCATCCAACAGATTGTTTCTCAGTATGGCAATTACAAATCATGAATCATGATATCCTCAAGTGAATTGTGAATTTGAAAAATTGTTGATAAAAAAAGTGGGCCCCACATGTCAGACTGTTGATAATAGATTTCATATGGTCATTCCTGGTATAGTGATTGGTGTTACGGATCATAGCACAAACAAGCATAGTGACAAGATACCCGAATTATACCCGTTTAATTCTTTTTTGGGGTGATGCCGAACCGAACACCGAATTATTCGGTTGACCGAACTTTGACCAAATTAAACCCGAATAATTCCCGAATTTTACGAACTTTTTCAGAATTTTACGAATTTTTCACGAATTTTTCACGATTTTTTCTGAATTTTTCCAAGAACAATTATTTTTTTGGTTTTTTATTTTTTTTGCTCCCTCACAGGACTGAGATTTCTGATCCGGATAATTCCAAATCATTCCCGAATTATACCCAAATCACGAATTTTTGATCTCACCAAACCGAACCCGAATAATTCATTTGTCACTACGCAAACAAGTGCTGAACCTGATTTCAGGTAAGGTTTTTAACAGAGAAATTTTGGATTCATGCAGCACAAGAATCACATGCAGCGCTGTTTCGATTTGATAGTTGATGCGTTGGATGAAGCAAAAACTGCTCTGTTAAAGTCTTTACCCCTGATTTCCCTTTTCTTTTTTCTAATACGTGGGGCCCACTTGTTCAAATTCTCAACTCTTTCTAATGCTTGCGAATTGCATTGACTAATTTAACACGACAGAAATCAAACAAACAAATCTTTAACCAAAAAAAACACAAATTCGAAAGAACGCACCTTTAAGCGATTAACAAGCAGCGTTTGCAAGCATGAAATTCCCCCTTGGAACCATGATCTCTTCCATTTTGACTACAATTTGAGAGAGAAAGAGAGAAAATGAGAAAATGAGAGAGAGCGAGCGTAGGAAGCGGGTCTGCCAAATTTCTAGCGAATTCGTTTTGCTTCCGAATTTTCGCTAAACAAAACTGAAATTATCCGTTTCTTTCCAGAAGACCAGAACACTATTCACTAGTTTCTCTCTGGACAAGGTCCACATCTGACATCACATTTGAAAGTCTGTATGTGGGACCCACAGAATGAAAAAACCAGTAATATATTAATTCCGTGCGTAGTCAAATAGCGATGTATCCTGTCGTTTACTCAACGCTATTTTGTATATTTGTATGGACCAGTTCTACAGGGTGAACCAAAATAAAACAAGGTTGATTCCTTATTCCACACTGGTTCTTGTTGAAAATTGTAATCCATGTGCACGTCAGGTTATAAATAAATGGACTGGCGCTCCATCTCCAACAAAGGAAGTTTCGTCGAAGCTTCATTTCATGTGGAAAATCTATCTGGTCTTGGAGCATGCACCGGAGAACACCAAACAGACACTCTTAAATATTGGCCTACACTGCTACACAATGCATGTGCAGTAATTGTGCATGATTCTGAAAATAAAAGCAAAGACGCGGCTTTTGACGTAGATGTCACTGCTTGGCATTATGCACCAGAATCTCAGGTACAATAAAATAGGAAATTCCTACATCAGAATTTTTAATTGGCATGGTAAACTCTTACATCAGATTTTTTTTGTTTTTAGAAATTATTTAAAATAAAATAGAAAAATGGATAGATTACAATAAAATTTTAATTCCATAGAAAAGACTGTTAGATTTGGAGACGTCTAAATCTAATTATTATGTTGAACTACTATGTAATATAATTATATGTTGTATACTATCTCAATTAAATATCTAATCAAGTGATCAAATTCAGTATAATATTTGTGATATTAATTAGGCATGTACGTATTTAAAATAAGGATATGGACCAAAAATATGTGTAGAAATATCAGAGTAATTATTTCTAATTGTTGATGGACCAATTAAAAATATTACAAAAGTGTGGTAATAAATTAAAGAGCTAATAATATATAAAATAATCTCGATTCTAGACAATTCAAGAATGCAAAATTAAGGCGGCAAGCAAGGTTACCAATTTGAAGTTGCAATTTAAAGCAGTCAAATTCAAATTGGCTTTCTAAACCATGCATGTAGTCAAATTCAAATTGGTTTTCTAGACCATGCAAAATGCGGCAACAAGGTGCCTTAATCAATTAGCTCTAATTGCTGACATATACCACTATAAAAGAAGGTCTCCAAGGCAGCAAGGGTATGGATTGATTTCCTAGAAATTATATTGTTGAGTTATTTAGATATAGCAAGTTAATGTTATAGGAACTTATTTGTAAAAGTGTATTAATATAAAAGAGGGGTCTCTCCATGAGAGATGGTTAACCCTAATTTTACCCCAAATAACTTCACATATAGTAGCATAAATTGATTAGCCACTATATAAGCCTCTTTTCTCTCTCCATTGCAAGAAAATAAAATAAATAAAATTATGTGGTCCAAAATAAAACATTAAACATAATACGAGCCACACTAAAAATATTTACACCTTTCTTAATGGGCCGCACTAAAATTCCATAAGGTGCATAATGACATATTCATAAGGTGCGAATGTATAGAGTATTATCCATCCTTTGATTGACTGTGCTAGATTCATCTCCTCTAATGATTGCTTTAATAACAGGCATGTTATATACATATATAGGATTTGGCTAATATGCTACGGGTAGCTAAGAGGCCTCCCGTGCTACGGTTCAATATTCGACTTTTCAAAATCCTAACGGTCGATCCGAACCGTTCATCTTGTTTTCCATATTAATATGTGCTTGGAGACCAAATTTTACATTTTTTGGAAAATTTTTACTATTTTTTTAGATTTATTGAATATCGTTGTTTTTTATGGTTCATATTTGTCTGAAAAACAGGGATTTTCAATAAATCTAAAAAAATAGTAAAACATTTCCAAAAAATGTAAAATTTGGTCTCCAAGCACATATTAATATGGAGAACAAGATGAACGGTTCGGATCGACGTTAGAATTTTGAAAAGTCGAATATTGAGCCGTAGCACGGGAGGCCTCTTAGCTACCCATAGCACCGTAGCCAAGTCCTATATATATAGAGAGAGAGAGAGAGGGAGAGAGAGAGAGATGGGCTATGGTGCATTGCAATGCATGAACCCCCTTATGCATTGCACTATAAATCATGGATTTAAAGTCCAAACGACCAATCCGAATCATTAGATGTTTAATCCATATTGAAATGTGCTTGGAGACCAAATTTTATATTTTTTGGAATTTTTTTACTATTTATTAAGCATTTTTGAAAATTGCTGTTTTGCTGTAAATAGTAAAAAACAGTAAAATTTTCTGGACCATCAGATCAGCGACTTTCAAAATTTCTTAATAAATAGTAAAAAAATTTCAAAAAATGTAAAATTTGGTCCCCAAGCACATATTAATATGAAGAACAAGATGAACGGTTTGGATCGGTCGTTTGGACTTTAAATCCGTGATTTATAGTGCAATGCATAAGGGGGTTCATGCATTGCAATGCACCATAGCCCATCTCTCTCTCTCTCTCTCTCTCTCTCTCTCTATATATATATATATATATATATATATATATATATTCTAACAATAAGGTTGATCCTCTCTTCATCGATATTAATTTCATAAAGAACAAATTGTCATTACTTAGAAAGAGAAATATGAGAGAAATCGATTTACAGTTCTTCTGACAGTTTGCGAAGAACATTTCAAGTGTTGTTCTATAGTTTACTATGGAGAAATGTATGTAATCTATTTGATTGATTTATATGTGAAGACTATGATTTCTATATGGATCCTCTCATGATAATAATTGTGTGTAAGTAGTTGAGCACAATAACGTCTACTTACATGTGGTATCAAAGCAACGGTTTTGGAATTCATAACGATCAACTTACTAGTAAAGAGATCTTCTCAATGGCAACAACTACCAATTTTGGGCTTGGTCGACATATCAATTGTGAGACCAAATAACCTGCTGAAATTGAAAATTTGGCAAAATACTGATCGAGATTGGCAAATGAATGATAATTTGGTTTTGTCGTGGATTTGAAACTCTACGTACTTAACCCCCCATCTCAAAAAAAATTTTATCTATTCTAAAACAACCTATGATTTGTGGGATTTGTTAAAGAACATGTAAGGAAAATTGAGGACCAACAAAATTATTCTAATATATTTCAATTAAAATAAGAATGAACCCAAATTAAGCAAGGCCAGAGATCGGTCATTAAAATGTACAGTTCAATATTTTGTTATTGTTTCTAAGTGGACGTGTACTACCTAGGCTCATGGCTAGGGAACTGTTATTTGAAGAGAATGACAAATTAGTCTTTTATCTTATAATAAGAGATTTATAATTAGTTTAAAATAAAATAAATGAAAAGAAACTTGGGGGAAATAAGAAAGGTTGTTTGTTTTTAATGGGGAAATAAGCAATTATTAAGTTATGATTGGGGAAATTGGATATTTACAAGTTTTAGATGGGTAGAAGAGCAATTATCCCTAAAAAAAGTCTCATCTACAAGTTTAAGTTTAAGGTTGTTCAATTTGAGATTTACTCTTCTTCTAAAGTTTTGATTTTGGTAAAATAAATTGGACAGAAATTCAAATATTTTGACAGTTATATTTTCAATTTGTCTTTAAGTTTTTCTTTAATCGGGTTTAGACATCTTTAGGAAAGTCAATAAAAGTAGTAGTAGTCCACAGCAATTGGGACTCTCAATGAAAAACTCGAGGTTAATTTTAACTCTGGATCAACCTTCTTCTTTTTTCAAACCGTAACAATAGGGATTTTCCACAAAATCATCATCTGAAATTTCAAACCAAATAGGCCGTTTAAGAAATTCCTCCAAAATATTGAACCGTAAACATAGGGGTTTATCACTAAAGCATACTTAATAGTTTTTTCCCTCATTTCTATCTCGACCACTAATTGATCATTCTTTAGCTACATCGCGGTTGGACGATCAGCCTCGGTTCCTACTGTTCATCATTTTTATCCCCAAAAATCGCCTCAAATTTTGCCTTTCACCTCTGAAATTGCCCTCTCTTTCTCTTCTTACTTTCTCTCTTTCTCTTCAGGTAAGTTTGAGTGAGTTGTGAGTGGAAGGAGAGAGAAACGGGGTATTTATAGGGTTTGAAACAGTAAAATAATATACCTAACCATTTTTTTTTTGGCTGGTCCTATTTAAATTCCAACCGGCCATATTTTGGCCGGTATGGATATTTTGAAAAATACTCAGAGAACCTGGATACATTTGATAATTTTTATTTTATGTTGGATATAAATAAAAACAAGTCGATTAGTTTCCGAATAATTTCAAAAACAACATTTTTGTTGTATAATTTAGCGAAAAAATGAAGCTAATTACCTGAATTATTCAACGTAATTGCATAGAATATTATAAATATTTTTTATATTCCAACGTTAGTTTTGACTTTTCTGTTTCTTAGATTAAAATTTTAGAACCGAATGTTGAATTGTTTTTTTAATATAAAAAGTTGTCCTTACTTTTGTTTTTTTTTTTTCATTAAACTATTTGAAGAACAATTCCGATGAATTATAAATTGATCAACTAGCTGAATTATCCAATGAAAATATCATATTTTAAATTTGTCATAAACTCATGCCATATCCTCTAACTCATTTATTTTTAATGTTATTATTAAAAGTTTCGGTTGCAAATACGTTAGGTGAAAATATTTCATAAACATTTTTTCAATATAGTCCATTTATTTCACATTATCACATATACTTAAAAGAGTCCAAACGTCGCTAGTTTCTCACAAAAGCGTCCCAATAGTACTAAAATGAAAAATAAAATTCATAAAATTAATAGGGGTAGAATTCAAATCCATTGAAGTAATCCACTTTTTGGCTTTAAATCGAAACTATCCGATTCGAATCCGCGACAATCCATCTCAAAAAAACAACTGATTCAAATCCCGAGGCGATCCATCTGTATATCATAATTCATGATTACATACATAGTAATAGTAACAAAGTATGTAGTTTATTTGTAAATAAAATATTTTTTTCACATTTTTCAACTAAACATCGAATAAAACACACAAAAAAACCCCAGCAAAAAAAAATTCAAAAATGTTTTTTGGCATTTTTAATGTTCTCTCTCAAATAATTCGTGATTCACATTTTATTCGCGAAAAAAACGTATTGTACATTTTTTACATTTTATTTGAAATTTGGTTTAAAAATATAAAAAAAAACGAATAAAACGCGAATAATTCCCGAATTAAACACGAGCTGTTTGCCTATGTTACTCTGATCCTGATGACCGACTCATTAATTATACGGATGATAATAGAGAAATGGCAACAGAAAATGGAAACATTCATTGGTCGTCTAAATGTCTAATCCTGGAGTGCGTGTCCTCTGAGATATCTCATATTTTGCGTGACCGACGTGTCCGCTTTCTACTCGGGAGTGACGTGGGGGCCAGTATTACTTGAGCTTTGAGATTAGTGCAGAACGTTATTGAACGGTTAAAATTTTCCGAAAAGTCACGCAAAAATATGAGATATCTCAGAGGATTCGAATTCCTAATGAGTCCTGTGGGTTCAGCACTTGTCACTTGACATCCTGTTTTCTCTCTCTCAAAGTCTCAACAGTTCTAAAACCCCGAATCAAAGCAAATCAATGACATTCGCAGTGGCATTGACTGCTCCTTCCTTTTCTCTCCCCTCTCCATCTCTCCGCCTTCCTCGATCTCCTCCCTCTCTCTACTTCCCTTCCATTCGATTCTCTCCAGTTTCTCTCCAGTTCACTACCCGAGTCTCCTCTACTCCTGAATTGGGCAGGCGGATCGAGTTCGAACCTTCGGATCCTGTTCTAGATATCACTGGTGGTGACGGAGGAGACGGATTTGGGAACGGAGGTGAAGGATCTGGTAACGGTGGTGGTGGTGACGGTGACAGTGACGGAGAAGAGTTCAAAGAAGAAGAAGGAAAAGAAGGAAAAGGAGAAGGAGGAAAGAAGAAGAAGATGCTGATGTCTCAGAAATTCACCCTGGCTTATGCTATTCTTGTAGGAGGTACCCTTTTTTTTTATCTATTCATTACAATTTGGTACATTTTAGGTTATAATTCAGTATAAAGGTTAGTGCTTGATTGAACAAATTTTGGGTATGTTACTGCTTATGAAAGTGCTAAACTTTTGGTTTCAGGAATTACAATTTCAATAATTTTAGAGTCCAGATCCCCTAAACTAACTCAAAATTTGAGTTTGAATCACGGCCCTCTGATCAGAATTGGTAATTTCAACATAAACCAAATACAAACTTTGAGTTTAGGGGATACTTTCTTTACTTGTGGGTATTATATTGTTCTTTACTATGTAAAACTTTTGGTTTTAAGAATTTCAATTTGAACATAAGGCTGTAATTTTAGGGTCCAGATCTCCTAAACTAACTCAAAATTTTGAGTTTGAATCCGGACTGTCTGATCAGAATTTGTAATTTCAACATAATTCAAATTCAAACTTTGAGTTACTTTAGGGGATCCGAATTGGTAATTTTATCTGTGTTTTTCACTTTGTAATTGCCTTTTTTTGTCTGACATACCCCTGACATTCAATTTGTAAATCTTTTTTTTTTTTTATATGAAATTAAAGGTGCATTTGAGTTTTGGATATGCACCTGTTGGGGGAGCCTACTTATATACATTTCTTTTTCTTTTCTTTTTTTACAAAAGTGAAAAAGATAGAAGAATAAGTATAGAAGCTTTATGTAAAATAAAGGTTGCTTCATATGTTGGCAAAATAGTTGTTAATTGTTATGTCCTTTTTTGGCCAAAGATTGTACTTTTACCTTCTTTTAATTCTTTTAGTACTTTTTCTGTTTTGAATTTTGACTCTCTTTCTTTGGCTTGTTACAATTTCACTTTTGTTCTAGTTGTTGCACCAAAGTAAGTTGTTTAGGGGCACAATTGGAATTTATTAACTCGTGTCAGATACTTTCTACTGGTATAACATTATTATCTAACTGTTATCAGTAATGACACCACATAACTAAGGTTTCTTTATTTTTGTATTTTGGTTATGTATTTTTACTTGTATGGCATGCTTCTGTTAACCCGGCCAGTTGAACATACATTTGCAATAGAGAAAAAAAAAATCATATTCAACCAACAAAGAAATGTTTCATAGAAAACCCTTCTAAACAATTTGGGGGTTATTTTGGGAATTTTATAAAGACATAACATAGTTAATTTGTTGTTTGGGGTATTTCAGCTGGAGGAATTATAGGATTTATAAAGAAGGGAAGCATGAAATCAGCTGCAGCTGGAGGTTTATCTTCGCTTCTCTTATTCTATGTCTACTCTCAGCTCCCTACCAACCCCACTTTTGCCTCGTCCATTGGTCTAGGTACAAATCCATGTCATTTAGTTCATCTTTTTTATTTTTTTTTGGTAAAATTTAGGCTAAATTTGGTGGAATTCAGTCTAAATTGAGTTCGATCTTTATTGTTGCATGATAAGAAAAAGAGTGAGGTTTATGGTACTATGCATAGCGTAGATTGTTCTGCACTATGGATCAATATCTTTGTTTTCAAATTCCATACAATTGATCTGAACCGTTTAACATGATCTCCATATGAAAATATACTTGCAAACCAACTTTTACATTTTTTACAATTTTATTACTATATTCTGAAAAATGTAAAATTTAATCTCTGAAGTAAACTGGCAACACCATGTACCAGCACTATATTAGATGAAGTTTATATACTATTTCAGGTATATCAGGGGCACTTCTGGCAGTAATGGGATCCCGATTTAAGAATTCAGGGAAGATAATGCCAGCCGGAATTGTATCTCTGGTTTCGCTCTTTATGACAGGTGGCTATCTACATGCGATCCTTCGTGGCCATTAAGTGTGAGTTTTAACAATCAATAGAGAATTTTTATTATCTTTAATAGACGCTTGTAACCTTTTTTTTTTTTTTTTTCTGGTATGTACTTTTTTGAAGTTTTCTGGAAACTTTGGATTTGAATAAATCTTTATGGAGTACTTTCTTTGTTAGTTAATTTTTTTTTCTTTTCTTTATACCTTTGTTGGTTATTTTTAATTTTGAAGTATTATTATTGCTGAGAGAAAAAACACCATGCACAGGATTTTTATTTATTTATGACAGCTTTTGGAAAATTGAAATTAACTTAAAAAAATCTCATACATCTCATTAATTGATTGTTGAGATTGGTAAGCGAATGAAAATCGATTTTTTATGTCACTGGCGTTCTGAAAGCGATTTCATTAAAAGAAAACATGACTTTATGAAATTCTCATGTATTTTATAAATAAAAAAGAAATTGTCTAAGTTAAATTTGCAATTAAAATGGAACTGTATGCTATTAGAATAGGTAGACCGTAAACTTTCTTGTAAATTATAATTAAAAAAAAATGTAATGCAAAATTAGCCCTAGAAAAAAGTTAAAATCATGTAAATACCTATATGCCCCTTAATACCTCTGCATATATCACACAACCTTCTTTAAAATTTCTGATTGGCTTTTTATGTCAATTTAAAAAGAACGAACGGCCCAGATTAATTCCATCCAAATCAAATCCAATCCGGACCTATTGTGACTGTAGGGGTTTGCTTTAAGATTTGTGCCAAGCTAAAAGAACAGTCCGAATTTTCCGCTTGCACCTCAAATTCCTTGGGTGATACGGATCCATCCATGATATGGAAAGACTTGGTTTGAGATGATAAGATTTCAATTAAATTAAGAAGATTTGGTTTATTTTTAATTAAAAAATGCAAATTCACTTACCAGCATAAATAAATCAGATCTTTTGTATTGAATGATTTTTTCTTAAAGAAATTGTCCTCTATGAAAGTTTTGGCTGGAAGAATACTGGTACGTACTAAATTCATTACTGAAAATTACAGACTTGTGCATGAACAATTGAATGATTTTTAATTTAGAGTTTCTTTATTGGTGGATAAGCATGATATGAAACAATTATACATATTTGGAACAAGCATAATAAAATATATTAATTTGTTATCATTTTCTTGTGCAACAAGTGCTAAAATATATTTATGGTGACACATCTTGACACCATATATTTACAAATCATTTTTGCAATTTTAAAATCCAAACAATCAATCCGAACCGTTCAACATGATGTCCATATTAAAATGTGCTTGGAGACCAAATTTTACACTTTTCGGAACTTTTTTATTATTTATTAAGATATATACAAAATTATTGTTTTCAGGTAATTTTGGATTATTTAAAAACAACAATTTTAAAAAATTATAAATAAATAGTAAACAATTTTCATAAAAAATGTAAAATTTAGTCTCCAAGCACATTTTAATATGGACATCATGTTGAACGATTCCGATCAGCTATTTGAATTTTAAAATCACAAAAATAACTTATAAATCATATGGTATGAAAATGTGTCATCATAAAATGGTGTAATTGGATATCTCCTATATATATTTAAGTCTCTCTTGAAGTAAATAAATAGCAAGACACACAGATAATACACAAATTAAGAGGTGTAAACATGGATAGCAGCTTAATATTATTCATATATAGTGTTTTATCAATAATGCAGAGCAATAAGCACAGCTAAGTTGATGAGGAACCACAAAACAAACGCTTTCTCATGATCTTCTTCTATATTCTAGCGATCGAAACCAAAATGGATTAAAACATACAGTAATCCGCCAATAAACATCAACAGGATGACTATCAGAGTACATACACATATCACCTACAAAACAACAGTAAAAACAAGTTACTATGATGTAATACAAGCGTTCAGCAAGGCATGCAGTTGGCTAATATCAAAATGTTTGTTCCTAAGCTATGGAACAAATGTTTCGATTTTAACATTTTTAAAGTCAAAACAGATAATTCAAACCATTCAGCATTCAATCTTTTAATATAATGTGCTTGGTGGTCAAATTTTACATTTTTTTTATTTTTTTATTATTTATTAAGCTAATTTTAAAATCGTTGTTTTCAATGATCTGAAATGGTTTTCACTGTTTCTTAAAATCAACGATTTTAAAACTGGCTTAATAAATAGTAAAAAATTCTATAAGAAGTAAAATTTGATCTTCAAGTACATTTTAATATAGATATCACATCTAATTGGAAAACAAATTAGTTGTGCCGCGGCTCTAGAACAAACATTTTGATATTAGCCAATCTTTCTCTCTCTCTCTCTCTCTCTATATATATATATATATATATATAGGCTGTGGCTAAATTGCTGCCGGCAGCATTTCTGCCGGCAGTGCTACCACCTTTTTTTTATTTTGTGATGTTCAAATAACAAATTCAAACCGTTAGATGTTTAATCTGTACTACAATCTACTTGAAGACCAAATTTTACATTTTTTGGAATTTTTTTACTATTTATTAAGCTGGTTTGAAAACCGCTGATTTCAATGCTGCAGAAATTTACTGAAATCAGCAGTTTTTAAACCAGCTTAATAAATAGTAAAAAAATTCTAAAAAATGTAAAATTTGGTCTCCAAGTATATTATAATATAGATTAAATATTTAACGGTTTGGATTTGTTGTTTGGACATCACAAAAATAAAAAAGGACAGCAGCACCGCCGGCAGCAATTTAGCCGGACCCTATATATATATATATATAATTCCAATGGAAGGGAAATAGAAATCTAGTAGTTTATTTGTGTAATAGATAGAAGAGATCATAGATCAACACTTCACCGCCTCCTTTTCAGGTAATTCCTCAGTGTCATCCTCAAGCTTGCACTTGGCCATGGCTATATATATGTTCAATTTATAAAAATGTCATATCATAATTTTGAGCAACAAAATTCCCCTCAAAATAAAATAATAAGAATCATATAGAGCTTTACCAGTATGCATGGCTTTACCAGTACCATCTAGAGCTTTAACAGGAGGAGGAATTGTGATAGTGTTGATTTGATCACCGGACTTGTTGTCGATTTGGATGGTGCACATGGCTTTACCAGTAATCTTATCAGAGACTTTGAGTGAACTGACATGGATGCTCTGCTGGTAATTATGATAGTGATGATGGTGGTGATGGTGCTCGTGATATTGCGTCATTTTTTTATGTTTCACTTTCTTTCACATTCATCTATTTAAGAAAAATATATATACGGATGTGTTGAATAATTCGGAAAATTCATTTTCCTTTGATTTGATCTGCCTAAAATAGGGATATGCATGGTACTAAGTGTCTATATATTTACAAAGTTGGAAAATAATGAGGAGCTAGCTATTGCAATAATAGTATGTGTGTGTATATATATATAGGGAGAGAGAGAAAGAGAAATAATTACTAATTTAGCATTTACAACCTAATTAGTGGTCTGCATTAATTGTGGGCCGAAAAACTATGCCATGCATATCCCTATATATGTGGGCCAAAATAGTAGTTTGGGCCTTGAACAGCAAGATACAAACATATATATGGGCCTAATGAAACACCATCAAACAATTTAACAACGGCATTAATTGTCAATTACTTGCACATAGTTAAGTTAAATTACAATGACAGCATAAAAGCCCTGAAGAAAAGTTGAACCGATTTATTGTATAAGTGATGTGTTTACATGTTAATTTTATATTTATCGAGTTAGTTTAGTATTAAATTAAGTGGTCAAAACTTTTGAAAAATAACTACATTAAAATTAACTTAAAAGCTCTCACATTTGACCGCTTGACTTGATACTAAATAAATTCAAAAATTATAAATTTTACATGTAAATGTATAACTAATGAAGTAGATCAAATTGAACGGTTTGAATTTTTTATTTAATAAATTTTGAAGTTAGTATTATATAAACTGACTCTACATTGGAACACAGAGTTACCAGATTCTGAAAACAACCAACATAACACATAATATCTTTAACACAATAATTAGGAAAAACATGAATTAAGGTCGTACAAACAAAAATGATAAAATTGGGGAGAGGATGTATCCAACGAGCATCGGATCAGAAAATTAATAATTCATTTGTGTGGAGATCAATGCCATTTCTTAAAGTTAATTACCAATCTATTTAATAGTCTTGCATTGATCGGTTGGTTTAAATGGATACACATGAATTTATTTATTTTTATTTTTAGAAAGAGGCATAGGTCTGTTTTATTAATTGAAACTATTAAATTACAAATGCCTACATCAGAGCGATTTCTGTATACTTGTCTAAACTATTCAAAATCAGCACTATATTAACCCAACCAAAAACTTTAACAATTGAGCAACCATCTTTTATTTACGGTTATTAATAAATAAATAAAATAAAGTATAAATTCAGAAAATGTATTAACTAATTTTCTAACACCCTATACTTGAATAGAATCATTATCATCTATTAATCCATCCGTAGAACTGTAAAAACAAGTTTCACAAGATAATTAAAATAATTAAAATGTTGTTATTACTTCTAATTAGGTTTGCTTCAATGACTCAATTATTAACCATTGACATATATAAAGAATAATTTTTGTTTTGTTTTTAATTGACATGGTAATTCATTGAAAATATTAGAAAACATGTGACAGAATTTTTTATGTTTGAACAAATATTAAATTATTTGTATTTACTAACTGTTGCTATCATGGAAGCTGAATTCTGTATGCGTGTGTACATAAAATAATAAGAATTTAACTTATAATAAGACCCTTTTCGCCGATTTTTTTATTTATATCAAAAAAAATATAAATTTAAAAAACTAATCGAACTGCTTGTTTTTTTCGAAAACTATCCAAATCGGAAAAAAATTTCCGGTTTCAATACCAATTTCCGAAAAAAAAAATTCTGGAAATTGGATCCTAAATCCGAAATAATTTTTTCCTGATTTAGAATTTCTTTTTTTTTTTCCTAAATCCAGAATAATTTTTTCCAGAATTAGGATTTTTTTTTGTAGGAATTTTTTTTTCCGAAATTTTTTTTCATTTTTTATTTTTTATTTATAATTTATTTATTTATTGTATTGAAGTATTACAAATATTTAACATATTTTTTTTAAAATAGATGGAATACTGTATAATTTGATTTATTCGAAATACTGCTACAAATAATCCGAATCAACATTTTTCATGCCGGATTTTTTATGGCCGTAAGAAAAATTAATATAATATAATATAATATATGTATATGTATATATAATATAATATATGTATATATATGTGTATATATTGATAGGTATAAATTATATACACAATCGATCTAGATTTTATCATAAAACAACCTTAAATATCTTGTATTTTTAATATAAAGTGATTTAAATACACCTAGAATCAAGTTACTTCGGTTGTTTGGCTTTTCATTGCAGGAAATGATGAAAAATGGCGAAAATATCCCTCAGTGCAGATCAATCTACCCGCAGTGCGGATTAGTCAAGCCGCACTGAGTACTTAGCCGCATTTCCAACATCCAAGCATTGCACAAGAAAAAGTCCGAGCGTAGTGCGGATTGATATCAACCCACAGTGCGGATTAGTCAAGCCACACTCAACACTTAGCCGATTTCAGAGACTTCAGAGAATCAGTTTCAACCCGCAGTGCGGGTCAGCAATCGGCACTGCAATCCGCATTCAACTAATTCACAGGAGCTAAATAAGGAAACTTGGAGCCAATGCGGATCAAACAAACCGCACTGCGGATTAGGATAGCTGCACTGGACCCGCAGAAAGCCAAAAATTGCACGGTTTTGACAGTTTTTCTATTTTTGGCACCTCATGGACGTGTATTGCAGTTTAATGTGGACAGGGAATCCTGGGAAACAATCCAAATATAGCGCCCACTAACTCCACTTTCTAGGCTCTGAATTGGACATGATCATTGGCTATAAAAGAGGGGGTTCACTCTCCATTCAACATCCCTCATTCTTTCATTCTCTCTCTACACACACATACAATTCTTAGCGATAAATTCTGGAGAAAAGGAAAGCTTTCAAGCAAGGAGAAGAAGGGTTTCCTGAGCAAGAAATCGACAAGATAGAGGTTTTTGATTTGTCAAAGGGTGTAATTACTTCCTTTATTTCATTTCTTCTTACTTTGCCAATTTTTGTAATGAATCTCTCCATGAGGGAGTAGTTCTCTCTCTAGGGGTTTAGGTCAATGCATGAACTTGTTTAATTCTATTTTATTCGGTTATTTGTTTTTATTATTATTATTTTATGGGATTTGATTGTTAATTTCTATGATTTAATCATTTGTGTTAATTACATAATTAGTCCTTGAATTGTAGTATCCCGTTTTGGATTCGAAAGAACCAAAATTAACTGTGATCAATAGGATAGTACCAAATTATGAATGCAAATACCTTAGGTTTAGGTTAAGATTGTAACCAATTTAATCTAAGCCGGAACTATAGAAATTAAGGTTAGAAATTTGGTGAAGAACCTAATCGTGAAGTCAAACCCTAATTAGGACATCTCAATTCAAATCAGGTATTGGTATGATGGACTTAATTGCGAAGTACCAATATTTGAGGAGATGAGAGACTAACAAGAGCTTATAGGTCTAGGTAACTAGAGTGGGGAACTTCATTGAGAAGTTCGAGTTACATAGGCACGTTATTAATTTACGAAAGTAACCCTTAATAACATATTAGGTTAGAAACCTCATCAAATCATACATGAATTCAAACAAATACTGAATTAATAGAGTTAGCAAGGAATTGTAGACCAAAGACCCCTAGATCTCTAAATCTTGAAAGCAAATCAATTCCCTTCTTTTACTTGTATTTACAATTATTGTTTCAAATTCCTTTCTTTTGGGTATTGAACTCAACCTTAGGAATTGTTAAAACAAACCCCCAATTTACTTTTATTGCACTTTACTTTATTTTATTTTCTGAAATTTATTACTAAAGTTTGAACTAAGTTTTTATCGTACTCCCTGTGAATCGATACCTAAAATACTACTTTGATAGAATTGTGCACTTGCAATTTAACTCAAATGCGTGTTAAAGGTTTAAAAGGTAGATCTTATTGTACTGAAACTTTGTGCATACGCTTTTGCGCGCATCATATATATAATATAATATATGTATATATATGTATGTATAATATAATATATATGTTAAAATGTGCTTGCATATCAAATTTTATATTTTTTTTTGAATTTTTTACTATTTATTAAGTATTTAACAAAATCGCTATATTTAGACCATTGAATTTTTGTACCCATCTTAATAAATATTAAAAAAAATTTAGAAAAATGTAAAATTTGATCTGCAATCACATTTTAAAATATCCATCATGTTGAACGGTTTGGATCGACTGTTTGGACTTTGAAAACTTTGAAAATACCGATCGTTGAATGCCTACCGTTGAACAAAAACTTAAACTGAATTTTTGAGGTACTAAACGAGAATTCCAATGCCTCATTTTTTTTATACCTCATCATACCTCATATTTTATATCTTTATTTTCTTCATATTCAAAGTCTCAATTATCGATCCGAACCGTTCAACATGATATCCATATTAAAATATGGTTAGGGATGAAATTTTATAATTTTTGAAAAAAATTTACTATTTTTTTAAGATGGGTAGAAAATCACTGTTTTTTGAACGGTTCAGATCGAATAAAAAATTTTGTTGAACGGTTCGGGTTGAATAAAAATTTTAACATATATATTATATTATATATACATATATATACATATATTAGAGTAGAACTAGGGTGCTCTTAAGCTCACCAAAATTTTGGTGAGCTTAATTCTAAAACTCATCAAATCGATTTCAAATGATGAATCCGAACCGTTGAAACCCACCTACCTTACATGTGATGCATCTACATGTAAAATTTTTAAACATTCGAATTAATTTAGTATAAAGTCAAGTGGTCAAAAAAGTTCAAAAATGAATGCATTAAAATTAATTTATTAACCTTCTAATTTTGACCGCTTGACTTTATACTAAATTAATTCGAATATTTAAAAATTTCACATGTAGATGCATCACATCACACGTAAGGTAAGTGGGTTTCAACAGTTCGGATTCGTCATTTGAAATCGATTTGATGAGTTTTAGAGTTAAGCTCACCAAAACTTTGGTAAGCTTAAGAGCACCCTAGTTCTACTCCATATATTATATTATATTATACAGATACATATACATATACATATATTATATTATATATACATACATATACATATATTATATTATATTATTTTTTTTATGGCCGTAAAAAATCCAGCATGAAAAATGTTGATCCGTATTATTTGTAGCAGTCTTTCGAATAAATTAAATTATATAGTATTCCATCTATTTTTTTAAAATATATTAAATATTTGTAATACTTCAATATAAAAAATAAATAAATTATAAATAAAAACTGAAAAATGAAGAAAAAATTCCTAAAAAATAAATTTTCGAAAAAAATAAATTTCCTAAAAAAAAATCCTAAATCCGGAAAAAATTATTCCGGATCTAAGAAAAAAAAATCTTAAATCTGGAAAAAATTATTCCGGATTTAGGATCCAATTTCCGATTTGGGTAGTTTTTTAAATTTATATATTTTTTTGGATATAAATAAAAAAATCAGCCTTTTCGTCTCTTAGCTTATAAATGTGTACATACATAAACATTTATTGTTCATGTATTCTAAAGTTTCAATCAAGGTTCTAAATAGCGTTTATCGCGTCATAGCGGGAAGGCCGAAAAAAAAAGCTATAGCGAATAGCGTCGCTATAGCAAAAGCTATGCCACATAGCATTTTTTTATTTTTATAAAAATTATATTATATATTTGTACTAAATATCAACATTATCTAAGTCTCATAGAATAATAAATAACATCAAATTGATTAAAAAATTATAGTATTCATATTGAACCAATACAAAGTCCAAATTGCGACTCAAAATATCCATAATATTACTAATATCATAAACTATCGATCTTTTTCTATTCAAAATATATTCAGCATCATGACATAATCTATTTTTTTTCTATTTAAATTTCAAAATAACCTAGACATCATGGCATAATTAATTATCTTAATCTATTCAAAATATTCAAACTACCATATAGTAAGTATCATTTTGTTACTTCAAGAAATGTCTTAATATATTTAATTTGAACCTTTATTTAAAGCTCATATAAATTAAAAAAAGAAAAAAAAAACAGCTCATGTTGCATAGCGCGCTGTAGCTTCCTTATTTGATCTCATTTAATAATTAATAATTTTTTTATCAAAATAATAATTAATAATTTAATATAAAGCTTAGTATGTCAATTATAAAAAAAATCACGGTTAAAATCCAATCTGAGCCTTTATTTAAAGCCCATATAAATTGAAAAAAAAAAAAACAGCATGTTGCATAGCGGACGCTATTTGCGCTACACGCTATGCGCTATAGCGGCCGCTATTACCGCTATAGCGTCTATAGCTCAAATAGCGTGTTTTAATTGTATAACTTAGCGTTTTGAGTCCAAAAACGCTATAGCGCGCTATTTAAAACACTAGTTTCAATCCATACAACGTGATGTTCATTCTAAAAGAACACATAACATGCTTTTATTATTTTTAACAATTCATATAACGTGATGTACTCATTCTAAAATTAGATATCGGATCCGGTTTACATTGACCCGCATGATTCTATTATTAATTATTGTCTTTTTTATTTTCTCTTAGGGGTGTGAATAGGTACAGTAGGGGTTAGATGAAGATATTTTTATACCCATACTAATTTAATTTTTTTTATCTAAATGCTATCCTTACTCATTAAATATTAGTTTATTCATATCTTACTATTATTCATTAAGATAACGAGTAACAAAACAAATGACGGTAATTAACGAATGAATCATGTGCTGAGCAAAGTTTGTACGATTTTCATGAGTGAAATCACTATTCTATATAGAGAGGTTTTGTGTTTCTTTTTTATAACACTAAATGCTATTTATGAGCAGGGGCAGATTCATGATTTTCTCTCGGGAGCAAAAGAAATAGCCAATCGGATACTACGTAAAAAAACAATACTCTGACTTTTAATTTTCAATGCTCTAACTTATAATTATACTTACTAATTGAAATTCAAGAAATTTAACCTAATTTTAATCCTAATTATAAAAAAAAATTCTAATAATAGTAAAACATTCTAAATTTCAATGAGAAAATCAAAAATTATAGTAAAAATTTCAATTCTTGACCAAGAATTGATAGCATATCTTAGTACTAACTACTTCTAATTAAGACATGCATTTACCTTGTGTAATTTGGTCTTCAGTAAATTTCATTTATTTCTTAAGTTTTTTAATTTCTTAATCATCTAATAAATAGGGGATGAAGTTATTTAATGTAATACTGAATTAAAATGATGGTGATTTAATTATTTTTATCTAAATAAAGATTGTTATTCGGACTTCGCTCCGAAAAAATAAAAATCTAAAAGGGAAGATCAAGTTTCTAAATAGAACAATTTTTATAAACTAATATTAAATATAGACACAAATTATCTTTTTTTTTAATACTAAAAACTTGTAGTGGAAATTAACATAAGTTATATGAATATTTTTACAGAAGAAAATTACACAAATGAAACACATTCCGTTTAGATAATAAGAGAGCAAAAGAACACATAGCCGTGTGATTAAGATAAATTAAGAAGAAAGAAGTATGTGCAAATCAAAATTAGAGGATACAAAAAATAGAGATATTTGAACTCTCTTCTTATGTGTTATATATTTTTGAGGATGGATCCACTTACAACATTTGAATGTTACAACATTTTATAACAATTCGGTTTCGTGATTTTCAAAGTTCAAATAGTCAATCCAAACCGTTAAATATGATATCTATATTAAAATGTGCTTGGAAATTAAATTTTATATTCTTTTTTAAAAAAAATACTATTTATTAAGTATTTAACAAAATTGATGTTTTTGAGTGGTCCAGAATGGTCTAAAAACAGCAGTTTTAAAAAATATTTAATAAATAATAAAAAAATTCAAAAAAAAAAATCTTCAAGCACATTTTAATACAGAGATTATGTTTAATGGTTTGCATCGATTATTTAGACTTTGAAAATTATAAAACCAAATTGTTGTAAGATGACATAACGTTTAAATATTGTAATTGGATCTCTCTACTTTTTTTTTACTATTGAATAATGAAAAAAAATTTCTCTCCACACATTGGAGATAATTAACTATTGTAATATTTGAGATACACTCTCATGGATTCCTGAAAGAGACCACTGACTCAATCATCAAAAAGCCTTTTTAACGTTTAGTCATAAAAATGAAAATGTAACAGCAAAACAAAAGCAAGCTATCCAATTACTAACAAAAGAAAACGACAAACACGCATCTGCCACAAAAAAAAAGATGGATATCAGTTAGCCTTGTAGAGCAAATTCCTTCTAAGAGTTCGAAACCCTAAACTATATCCAAGGTATATATCAAGTGCCATGGTAGCACATTATGTGGTAATCGGGCTCTGTTACAGATCGGTCGGTACGGTGGTGGAAGATTTTCATTCCAGAGCAATGCGATACAATCAACCGAGAGGTTGCATTATTCACAATTCCATTTTTCACCTTTGATTTCACAAAACTTATATGGGTTGGTATGAACTGCAAATCGAAGGTGAAAAATGGAATTGTAAATAATGCAACGAGTCGGTTCATCACTGACTCTGCTTGGAATGGTACGTATTGAGGTTCAGTGTGAGTCCCGCAATTGTAACTCCGGGAGCCATCATTCATATTTGCAAAAGAGTACATGCAGTTTACATGCTGATGCAGCTTTCCTTTCTTTATCACAAGCTCTTGGAGGAAACAATGAATTATTTTGTTTGTATATTAGTGCGCACAGAGAAGACAACGACAAGTGTATGGTACCAGCGTGTGCTCCCAGGGGAGTTCTGGTGTTGATGCAACTTCAAGTACAGTACCAATGTACCAGTATCATACGATACCACTTATATTTGTTTTTACTATTTTTACTGGTAGTGTAAATTTTTTTTGGCTGAACATTATGTAAATAAATCTGGAACTGATAAAATAAGGACCAGAATTGAAGATTGCATTTTTCTTTTCAAGTTTTAAGTGTGCATTTTACAACTTTGAGGGGTTGTTGATTGGTATTTTCTCTTCAATTAAAAAGTCTGTGAACATTTGGTTTGTTCAAATTTAATTGAAAAGTCTAATTGCTCTCCTTGCACACTTGATTAATTAGAGGTTAATCACAGTTTATATTTTTTTTTTCTTTTCATGTGCAGTTCAAAGGAAAGAGTTGCTGCGAGGGCAAAATAGTCATATTATACCAAGACAAATGTTAAAACATTGAATAGGAATTAGTGTTGTAACAATAAGTATGTAGTTGATTTCTTGATTTGATTTTGTTGTTGTTAAAACTTAAAACTGCATTGCATGTGACTTTTACTAATGGAGGAGAGCTTTTGTGATCATATGCTTTGTGTTTTTTTTCTGTTAGCTCAATAGTAAAATGCACAAAATTTGTTTTTTTTCTGTTTTTGATTTCGTAATCAGTGATACAGAGTATATTTTGATTTAGTAATAACAAGGGGTAATTTGGTAAGTAATACATAAAATTTGTCATTTGAGCATTTTAAATTCACTACATTGAGTTGTGGGTCAAACAATTGATCTCACGCTCCTCTCTTTCGGCCCCTTCTAGACAAAGAATTCATGCTTGCTTCAGAAATCAAATGAAATAAAATGGATTTCATTTGCATTTCCCCTTTCAAATTTTGCTCAAACGTTTTAAAACTACCCCTCCATACCGTGTTTCTCTGAAGTTAAATTACAGAACTGGTACTGAAAATTTTATATAAACAAGAGTAGAGAGATATCAGCACTGAATCAACAGCCTCAGATAACTGGTATGAGTCTTCTCTTGTCACAGCTAAGAAAAATTGACAACTTGCCATAACACCTATGTCAAGTGGTCAATAACAGTACACCTGACTAGATGTCACCAGGCACTAATATGCATCAGGTTATGACAAATACCAATGCTAAACACTGCCATGCTACAGTATAGTCTCTAAATGGAAAATAACACACTTATATATATATGTATAAGTTTACAGTCCTTTTTCCAATATTTACAAAAGATAACTTCCCGCACATTATGAACAAAAAGATAATCTAAATATGAGAAGTAATCATGTATGATGGACAGCAACAAAATGACTGCACACTAACATATATATATATTTATGTAAAGATTATACCAAAATCTATACAATATGGCAGTCACCACTCTTGTCGCCTAGTCTATATGCTGCTCCGTGTCGCCCTTAATACCTGGAACCCACAAAGCGAAAAGATGAGAGATTTTCAATCTCTCAGTGCGGTTTTTAGTGTCAAATAAGAATGCTCAAATTTAAATAAAAGAATCAATCCACATTGTACAACAATAAGTGCAATGCCAAAGAAATAAAATATGACAAAAATTAAATCAATTATCATGCATTTGACATGATATGAATAACCAAATGCAATGCCTATGAATCTTACCATAAAGTTATAGTAAAGCAATTTATATTATTTTCTTGTATGGTTTGTTTTATGCACTACAGTCTTGCTACTACATTAATTTGGTTATGCGCTACCACGAGTACGACGCCTACACAATTTCTGTTATGTGCATAATTTGAAATTGTGCGCTTACCACGAGTATAGCACCTACGAGACTTCAGTTATGTGCTTCCAGGAATTAACGGCACCTACATAACTGAATCACGCGCTACCACAAAAACGGCGCCTACATAATTTCCATTATGCGCTTCCATGAATTAACGGCGCCTGCATAATAGAAATTCTGCGCTTACCACAAAAACAGCGCCTACATGACCATCAAAATACTCAAAATCCATTGAAAGTTCTGTTAATACCAAGCCTACGAAAACAAGAAAGTTCATCTATAGAAATATCATGGTTCATATCAGGTTACTTACATGCAATTTGTATCATGCATAAACTGAGGTTCATCTTTTGTCTTAAATATCCATGTGTGCCAAAAATCTGCTATCCTACATGCATGTCTCATAACTTATAATGACCTTTGCTTGAAGTTTAGATTATGTTGTCTAAGCTATGCCAAAATAACTTGACAACTCATTCCAATATGTTCAATTCATTCATTGTAAGTAGCATGCAAATCAGGTACCAAGATTTAAATTTCAAACTTCTGTGTCATTTATTTGTGCAAACCCAAACTACAACTTCATATTTTGGGGTCAGTCAAGTAATGCAATATTCAGCTCATATCTTCTATTATAACTACACATGATGCAAATCAGAAATTAACGAATGAATTCAATTAGGAAATCTTAAAGATCAGGAAACAACAATGATTTGGTCACAATTATGAAAGGAAAAACAACCATCAAGTCAAAAATAAAAGTTAAATAATTTTGACATCCGCACCTGACTGGTGTTATATTTACCAAGGTAGTGTTGATCTCTATCCTTCACTGTGAGATGCCATCATCTTATTTCTCATCCTCTCTGATCAATTTCTTCTCTTCAACTTTTCCGTTTTTCCTTCTTTTCGTTATTTCCAAGGAATATATTGATTATGATTCTGATTTCCCCAAGGTATGGAAGCACCAAATTATAAGTGTTTTTATTTATTTTTTTATATATATACTTATATACGTGTCGTTCATTCAGATGGAAAAGTATATTTTTATGTATTCTTATTGTCTTATTTTTCAAAGAAAGAGAATTAAGGTGTTTGACCGCATTATTATATTAAATAAATGGAGTACAACTAAGGTAACGCCATTTCAGCCAAGCAAGGTTTTTGGATGAATTCAGATATATTAATTTATGTACTTTTGCTCTTAGACCAATAAATATTTCATGTTTGCAACTTGATCCTTTATGATTTCATGTTTCAAATTTTTAGGATGTTACATCTCTCTTCTCAGTTCCTTTTTATATTAACAAATTAATATTATTAATGTTAAGTTAATAACATACCTCCCAATTTTTTTGGTACCACCTTGATACTGGTAATTATGCTAAGGTTTGTAAGAACTCTTTCAATTGTCAAGTCAGGACTGTTACAAATGTTATTCTTATTTTTGGCAAATATTGATTCTTTATATGTACACACACATATAGGGGCGGATCCATACACAGCCAGAGGGGGCAGTGCCCTCCCTAGTTTTGAAATTCAGTGAACAAATGCGGATTTGGTATCACTTTGCCCCCTCACTGGAAATTATTTTCTCTCTGGAACTGGAAAACCCACCAAGCCATTTCACAAAGACTACGAATGAGAAACTGTTGTTTTTTGTAGAAATTTTATAGAAATTTAAGGGTTCAGACTAACTTTGTTTGTTTTTTAATATGTAAAATGATATTATTTTGTTATTTTTTTATTATGTAAGAGTATATTATTTTTATTATTTCTTATAATGTTGATTGTTTTTTATCTAGTACCCGATTAGTTAATAAGTTTGAACCCAATAAGCTATTTTAATGTAATTCATGCCCCACCTTAACAAAAATCCTTGACAGATATCCATGTATATCTTAATTTGTGAAGTCCCCATATTTGTTTTGGATGGCAGACAGCACATTTATATCTTACTTGTATTCTCTTGTACATTGCTTTTGGTTAAACTGTAAATTGCAAATTAACATTCTATCTTTTGTGATTTGTAACTTTTCTACAAGAGATTAACATTTTATCTTTGAATTAATTAGTGCCAGTATTAAATATCAGAAATTCTGATATAATATCTAAAACAGGGTTTCAATCCAAAATTGATCAGTAGAGGACTAACAGGGCCTAGGGGCATGTTTGTAAATTTATTCCTTGTATGTCTCTTCTATTTTTAAACTAAATACTTCATCTTTTTCTTGTCCATCGACTATAATTTATTTCTTCAAAACAAATTAGACATTGTTCGTGTGGTTGATCATATAAAAGAAATTAGTTTGTCAGAATATGGTCATAACTTGTAACTAACCAGACTAATGTAATCAGAGAATTCTAGTAAAACAAACCTTTGTTATGAGAAACATTTTAGTTCAGTATTGAAAATACTTTAAAAAAAAAATTAGAACAGAAGTTATCATAAACTGTAATAAATAAAAATTGAAGGGGCAATTTAGAAACTGAAAACACTTGTTACATTAATCAGTCAACTTACACTGACAGCATAAAAGCCACTAAAAAAAAATACCAAATTAGACTAACAAGATGCATAACGATTTAGAGTAAACAGATCTTAAAAATAAACAACACAACACAACACATTACATCTGTAAAACAATAAACAGAGAACACATGAATCTGAGTCTGAACTTAAAATCATCGATCGATAGATAATAATATGGTATGGTTATTTATGCAACTTGAGATTTCGATTCCAAAACCGACATCTCCTTTCCATCCGACGATTTCTCCACTGCATAAGGTGCTTTACTAACAATCCTGCTCAAAGCAAATTGAAAAAGAAAAAAATGTAATGACAATTTTCATTATACTTCATTATTATCATTATACAGTATACAGTATACTTCATTATTATCATTATACAGTATACAGTATACTTCTTATTATCATTATACAGTATACAGTATACTTCTCTTAAAACTCATTATTATCATTATACAGTATACTTCTTGTGTTTTGTAAAGGTATATCAGTAATATTTTCTATTTTCTGTACATGTATCACATTTTTCATTTATGCATGGCTGTTTTGTATATA
This sequence comes from Carex pumila, assembly GCA_033356055.1. Classification (NCBI taxonomy): domain Eukaryota; kingdom Viridiplantae; phylum Streptophyta; class Magnoliopsida; order Poales; family Cyperaceae; genus Carex; species Carex pumila. The sequence continues at coordinate 116,006 of JARJHM010000592.1, forward strand.
TTCAAATATTGACAAGTACCTGTTACGGCGCTTTTCCATGAACTGTAGGAGCGAGTTCCTCCTTGCAAGGGGCAATTCTGGCATTTTGAGTATAGTAAAATTAAATAACATATAATCTCTTAGAATACAAAACAAGAAAAACTAAACTTTAAAAAAAAAAAGAATTACCAGCTTGAAGTTTGCAAAGAGAACTGTTTGGATTTGCTGCAATCTGTGCCTGTGCAGCAGCAGCACTGCTGCTCTGGAAAGATGGGGATCTCGTCAGAGGTGGAGACGCTGACGTGACGGGCCCGGTTGCAAGTGGAATAGGGTTTGAGTTGACAACTTGCGGTTTGGTTGCACTTGCTGCTGCTGTGGCCGCTGCTATTAGCATTATTGCTTGTGCCTAATTGTTGCAAATATGTAGATTAGATTAAAAAAGCTTTTACGATGCTTTTATTTTTAGATCAAGTGATTTTCTACCTATCTAAAAAACTAAAAAAATAGTACAAAAATTGTAAAAAATGTAAAATTTGATTTGCATGTACATTTTAGTATGGAGATTATGTTAAACAATTCAGATCGAATATTTGAACTTTGAAATAAAAAATATATTGATCCATAGTACGGGCCAATTTGTAGTATGCATAGTAACATAGCCTCACTCAAAAAAAATAAATAAATAAATAAAAGACAAACGATTAGGTATTTGACAGTAGACTACACGATTTTGAGGTTTTACCTTCTCTGGAGGTACAGCATCATAGACACACACGGAACCCCCATAGAAAATTGTGAGTTGCGATTTGCTAGCTTGTGGGGTCGACATCGGAACCTCTGTAGACCTTCAAAATAATATATAATGACTTAAACACTAGTTACATAGAACTATCGGATCATTCCACAATTCAAAATTACCTATTGAGGAGCAAATAATTTAGGGTTTCTATTTCATTTTCCATAGTATACCGTTAGAAAGAAAAATATGAAAGCAACAAACAAACAAAAATGCTCTATGTGATTGGTTTGTTAGTACAAGCAAATATGTACCAGGAATTAGACAGTTTACCTAACAAATGATTATGAAATTCTCAGTACTAAGTTTTGTGAAAAAAAAATAATATGAATAAGTTTCAATACATGGATTCATTGAACCTTCAAAAGATGACATAAACCTTATTATGAAAAAAAAAAATTGTATATAGAAAAATAAATTACCCTTTTTTTTTTTACTTGCTTCCAGAAAGAACTATAGATAAACAGTGATGCTAGTTAACATTTTTTTTACTAATGAAGGTATTTTCCAATTGAAATTCCATATTGGAAATGTTCCAGAAAAGGTGCTACAAATTGCAATTTCTATTTTCTTTGAGCAAAATTTCACCTGCTAAACTAATTTTCAGTACAACTAATTCAAATTTGAATTTTTAGAGGAAAATGAAATTGGGTATGGTCAAAATTTTACCTGTTAAACTAATATTGAACTACTGATTCAAATCTGAATTTTGAGAGGGAAATTAAATTGGGATTAACAAACAACAAGACTTTTATTTATTTTAACCTCAATGCAGTGACAAATCACTGCAAAAAAGGTCAAATTAAAAAGGTGCTACAAATTGCAATTTCTATTTTCTTTGAACAAAATTTCACCTGTTAAACTAATTTTCAGTACGAGTACTGATTCAAATCTGAATTGTGAGAGGAAAATGAAATTGGGTTTGGTCAAAATTTCACCTGGTAAACTAATATTGAACTACTGATTCAAATCGGAATTTTTGGAGGGAAATTAAATTGGGATTAACAAACAACAAGATTTTTATCCATTTTTTAACCTCAATGCAGTGACAAATCACTACAAAAAGGTCAAATTAAAAAGGTGCTACAAATTACAATTTCTATTTTCTTTGAGCAAAATTTCACCTGTAAAACTAATTTTCAGTACAATTACTGATTCAAATCTGAATTTTGAGAGGAAAATGAAATTGGGTTTGAATTTCACCTGTTAAACTAATATTCAACTACTGATTCAAATCTGAATTTTGAGAGGGAAATTAAATTGGGATGAACAAACAACAAGATTTTTATTTATTTTAACCTCAATGCAGTGACAAAACACTGCAAAAAAAGGTCAAATTAAAAAAGTTCTTCTATTAAATTGCAATTGAAACCAAGAATTTATACTTAAATTTACTAAATTTGAAGCTTCTCTTCAAGTAATCACAAGATTAGCAGCTCTAATTTTCTAATTTTAAGTATACATTACAAAATTGACAAATACCCAAAATTGGTGACTAAATATCTGTTCTTAATAGCAACTAAAAATTGGAAAAAAAAATCTACCCAAAACCAAAATCGAGAGAGAGAGAGAGAGAGTTTGGTACCTGTTGTGAGGTGTAGCTGATTTGAGAGAGATCTCAAGCTGCTGCTGCTCTGACTCTTTCTCTTCTTTCACCATCTCTTCTCCTTCTCTTCTCTTCTAATTTATAATAGTGCCCTTAAATTTATTCTCTTTCTCTCTCTTTCTTTCTCTCTCTACACGGATGTGGAGAAGTTAGGGGCAAGTAAAAGTAGGCCCTTAGGCTAGATGCAATTTTTCACAGGAGCCCCTAGTAAATCAATAATCTTTAATCTATCCACTTTATCTAGTTAATGAAATTATTTGCTATGTGCCACAAACAATCAATCTAAACTGTTCAAACTGATCAATTTTATTAGTGATGTGTTTACACGCAAAATTTATAATTTTTTAAATTATTTTAATATCATGTCAAGTGGTAAATAAATAATAAAAATAAATAAATGCACTAAAATTAACTTAAAAATTTCTCATATTTGACAGCTTGACTTAATAGTAAATAAATTTGAAAAATCATATATTTTACATGTAAACACACCACTCATAAAATAGATTTGTTTGAACCATTTGGATTCGTTGTTTAAATATGATTTGATAGATTTTAAAATTGATAGTTTTAGACTAAAATATTGTCAATATTACAGTAGCCGAACTCACATTATTTAACGAAAAGAATTATTTCTGAATATATTAACATAAATCCTAATTTATAAGAACTCTTTCAATCTTTTTCAGAGATAAAATTTCATGGGTTTTTTGTAATTAGATAAAACCGGAGTTCTTTATATTATAAATAATAGGAGGGCTTATGTGTAAATTGGAAAGACACTAGACAGTCGTGGAGAAAAGTAGAAGCAAAGAATAATTATTTAGGCACGCGGTTTGGTCCTTTTTATGTAAATTAGTTCTAGGTTTTGGGTACTAGTGGTACAGCAATTAATGCTGTACTATTTTTTTCAAAAGAAACAAGGTCGCTTTCAAAAATAAATCCAATCTCTCCATCCACTATTCAATTTTGTCACGTGTTACTTGTTGTCCTTGATTAAATAAATTAATATTTAATTCAAATAATATCTGGCCAAAATTTAATACCACCTCCTCTCTCCAACTCTGTCACAAAAATAAATTATGATAAATCCAATTTTTTTTTTCTTGTTATTATCTAAAGGAGGCTGATAATTAACCCCGCACCTCCCACCCCGCAATTAACTCCGCACAAAATGTCAAAAAACTCCAGCTGTCATTTTTTTTTTCATAAGGTATTAATACTTACGTACAGAAGTATTTATCTCTAAGAACGAAAGTATTTATCTCCCAACCAAATCACAGTATACTTTTCCATTCAAATATTAACTGAATATTTTCATTATGATCAAAATATTAACGGAATATAGTCATTCCGTTCAAAATACTACATAATGAGAATGTTTTGTTAGTATTTTGGACGAAAGAAAATATAGAGTGATTTGATTATAACAAATGACAAAATTGAGTAGTTAAAAAGAAACAAATTAAATTTGAATGACAAATTCGTGACAAACGACAAAATTTGATAACCTCCAGCAAAATTTAAAATATAAAACTAGTCATTTTTTTTTTCATGTTTTATTAATATATTCCAAAATTAAGATGAGTGGCCACTAAGTTGTTTTATAACAAAAAAATTTTTTTAAAAAATTATCAATTATTGCACCAATTATTATTATGTCTAGGTGGGAAAAGGGGGTTGTCCGATGGCCATCGGACCACTTTTGTGTTCGATGGGTTCTCTCACCGTCAGATCTGCTTTAAAATTCGTGTGTACAGATTTTAAAGCAGACGCGAATTGTGAGTGCGAATCTTAAAGCAGATCTGACGATGAAGAGAACTCATCGAACACAAAAGTGATCTGATAGACATCGGACACCCCCTCTCCCGTCTAGGTTAAGCCTTCACCTAAAGTAGCAATTCTTTCAACTATGCCAATTTACATCAAACTTGTGACACGTTTTCATTCTTTGGGAATTCTAAGCGAACTTTTAATTTAATTTAGTAAACTTGAGCTTATTAACGATGTTGCATCATTTTTAACCTAAAAAATTATCAAACTAACTTCAAATAATGAATTGAAATTGTTTATCTTAAGATAATAATTGAAGAGTAATTAATTCATGTTTTATTTTGTTATTTTCCGATTGCGTTTTTTGCAAGGCCAATAGATTGAAAGAAAGAAAAAAATAATTAAAAAAAAATTGGTGCCATCGTTTTCTAATAATATTTGTTGCAGTCATTCAGAAAATAACTAAAAAAAAAAAATAGAACGTACAAGTGGATATTTTAATTTATCTGCTAAAATCAATTTCGCAATATTAAGTGATATTTGGTTGAGAACTAAAGTAAAGGAGATGTAATTTAGTTATTTTAATTTAAATCGGTCTAGTTATATTACAGTTTTCTCTATTTCTTATTTAATTCAAATAGCATCTTGTTAATATTATTCTTTTTTAGTTACAGTTAAAACGTACAATCTAAGTAATATTTTTACTAATTCAAATAACATCATTTACACACTAATCTAAAATTCTCTATTCTCATCTGGTAATCTCAAATTTTCACTCTCATTCAAACATAACACATGTTAAATCCTCAACCAAACATAGTGTTGTTGAGTTAAAAAGATTGAGAGAATCTTTTTATGAGTAGAACTAAGGTGTTCTTAAGTTCACTGAGTCTCTTGGTGAACTCAAATTTAAAATTTATCAAATTGGCTTCAAATGACAAATTTGAACTGTTGAACCCTGCCTATCTTACTAATGATGTGTCTATATGTAAAAATTTTAAACATTCAAATTAATTTAGCATAAATTCAAGCAGTCAAAATTAAAAGGTTAATAAATTCATTTGAATGAATTTATTTTTTTAATCTTTTTTTACCACTTGACTCTGTAAAATTAATTTCAAAAATATTTTTTTTTACATGTAAATCCATCACTCGTAAAGTAGGTAGATTTCAATAGTTCAAATTTATCATTTAAAACTGATTCAATAAATTTTAAACTTGAATTCAATAATAGACTTATTGAACTTAACCCTAGTTCTAGTCATTTTTTATTATTGAAATAAAGATGGAGAGAATGTTGGCAACTTGGCGTAACGTACAAAAACGATTTGCACGCCTTCATTTACAGTTTTACACCGTACAAAATATATATATAATTTGAGCAGGTCCAGCTAGTTCTGTACCCATCCTTGCTTTTTCTCTGCATTAGGTATCTTTACCAACTCTTTCATTAAGTAGTACACAAATAATTGGATTCAAACCAACGGATCTGAAATTACTAGTTATATCAATATATAAAGGACAATGCTATTCTAAGCGCATAAATTCTACTTTTAAGTGCTAAGATAATACTTTTGTTTTAAGAACAATTATATTACTCTCCCCCATTCCATCCCTTCACCATCCTCTCATTTCAAATTATTTTTATTTAATTTCAATCTCGTTCACATATTTCACGATATATGAGAAATTTTGCGAATCTAAAATCACGAACATTTTCTACGTAATTTTCTCTTTCAAATGAGATCCATGATGACATACTTTCGGACAAGTTATTACATAAGTATTTATCCCTCATCATGCAAGTATTTATACCTACACAGACATATGAAAGTATTACTATCAATTATTATAAGTATTTATACTGATATATGAAAGTATTAATATCATGTATTATAAGTATTTATACTGACATATGAAAGTATTAATATCATGTATTATAAGTATTTATACTGACATATGAAAGTATTAATATCAAGTATTATATGCAAAAAAATATTTTCAAGTATAGGTATAAATACTTGCACGATGAGGGATAAATACTTCTGTAACGACTTGCCCGAAAGTATATCATCATGGATCTCATTTGAAAGAGAAAATTACGTAAAAAACGTTCGTGGTTTTAGATTCGCAAAATTTTTCATAGATCGTGAGAAATATGGACGAGATTGAAATGAGATAAAAAAACTCACCTCTAAAAATATGCATGGTTCCCCATGTGATTTGAGATTCCCCCCACCCTCCATGAAAAAAATGTGCATGGTCCCCTAAATACTTTCGTGCTTAGGGATAAATACTTTCGTTCTTCGAGATAAATACTTCTGTACGTAAGTATTAATACCTTATGAAAAAAAATGACAGCTGGAGTTTTTTGGCATTTAGTGCGGGGATAATTGCGGGGTTGGTTTTGCGGGGTTAATTATCACTGTCCTTGTTTTAAATCCAATTTTACCCCTTATTAAATACCTTCTTATTATACTTCTAATTAATTCTTGCTATCAATTATGGAAGGATATAATTCATGAAGCTTTTTGTTTAACTAATCCTGCTATTATTACTGCCTCTCTGTCAGGTACAACTTTATAATGATTCAAATTTTCAATAGAAAGAAATTTTATAAGTAATTAAATGATGAGATAATTCATTGAGACTAAGAAAAAAAAATAATGGTGAACAAATCTTCTCTATTTGATCCAACGAAAATTATCTGAATAAAAATATATGGTTAAATTTTTTCAGTTCCAATATGTGTAATTAAAATTATGAAAAAAAGATAACATGTTAAATTATGGAACTTCCTTAAAAGTTAATAAACATTTTGTAGTTTCTAAGTATTTTATTTGTAAATTAAATAGATAACTTCATTTTGTGGAGATCGTTTATTATCATGTGATTGGGTTAATTTTTATTTTTTATTTTTGTGTCCTTTTGTAGTCTAAGATCATATGAATAAAAGTAAAAATAATTACATTCCTTAATAATGAATCCATAAATATATATATAAGATCTGTTATTTGTATTGTTGAGTCTTAAATATTTCCTTTGTTAACAATAACTTACTTTAAAAGAAAGTTTGGAAGAAAATTTATTAAGGGCAAAGTTGATACAAAAGAGAAAAAAGTTCTCTCAGCTCTTAATAATAGAAATCTTGCATTCAAAATAGCACTCCTCATATATAAAACTAGGGTGTTTCTAAGTTCATCGAGTCTTTTTTGTAAACTCAACTCTAAAATATATCGAATTAATTTTAAAGATGAATCAGAATAGTTAAAACTCATCTATCTTAGGAGTGACTATTTACATACAAAATTTTAAATTTTCAGATTAATTTAGTATAAATTCAAGCGGTCAAAATTAAAAAAATTCATAAATTAATTTTAATGCACTTATTTTTTTAACATTTTCTAACCACTTAATTGTATACAAAATTAATTAAAATTAAAAATTTTTGTATGTAGACACATCACTCGTAAGATAAATGAGTTTCAACGATTCAGATTCATCATTTCAAGTTAACCTAATAGATTTTAAATTTAAATTCACAAAGAATCTGGATTAACTTAGGAACACCCTAGTTCTACTTGTTGTATCAATATATAAAACAAAAGGGAGCTTCATTCAACAAATCAATCATGCAAATCACATATGACCTTATACCTTACCATTACTCCATATAATTTCTTCATCATTTCAAAAGACCATCTAGCAAAAATGCAAAATAAAACAATTTTCTAACAATCACAGCAAAATTAAGTATAGAAACAATTTCAAATATCTAAAAAATATTACAAAGTGCAAGAGAAACATTTTTCAAACCTCCTAAGCATGAGAATCTCTACAATAATTTGATAGCTCATAATTTTTCTATCTTAGACATAGAAAACTTTCAAATTTTTAAATGCACTAATTTTCATAAATTTGATAAAATCAAACCATTCCTATTTTCAGCATTGCATTCTTTATAGAAGCTTCAAGCCACCTGTGACATCATCAACCATGTCAGCGGGACCTGTTAATAAAATAAAAAATAATTATCAGGATTTTTATAATTAAATTTCAAAACAAAAATTTTAAAACAAGAGAGAGATCATAATAGGAGCAATTCTGAACTTTTTATGTTAGAACCAAATTTATCAAAGGAGAAATTACATATTTGGTCCTTACCCAGGATTTGCACTTCTTTGGGTGAATAACAAAACATAAAATGGTTTGATCTTTAAAATAAAACCCAATTCAGAAACTACTACAATTTTTGCAGTTCAGTCCTGGAACTTCAATTTTGTGTGATTTTAGTTCCTAATTGATGTAAGCATGCATAATAGTTGTCCAATTAACTAGAACCACAGATTAAAGAGGCAACTATATTTCACATTCTCAAAAAGATTAACAAACAAAAACATATATACGGTCAGGGACCAAACTGCATAATTAAAATTTTTTGTACAAATTAGCATGAGAGGGGCTCCAAAAACGTACCGAGAATAGACATGACAGTTCTCGAATCTGAAACAAAATAACAAAGATACATTAGTGTGCTTGATATTGTACAAATGATTTTGCACCAGCATGTACTTTGTGCCACATCCCACATGTCATTAAGGGTGTCAATGGTACCCTTTCTATCCGTTTACCCGACCAGTATCGTATCCAATAAGAAGGATACAGGTAAGGTTTTTTTTTTTTATGTTAGCTTATCGGGTACAGTAAAGACTATTTTGTACCTGTTGCCCTATCCGGTAATTAAAAAATTAAATTATAAAATTATATATGGAGATAAATATATTCATATTGGGGTGATGCATACTGTGATATAGTTTTATTCATGGCCCATATATATTCTATTCTTTTTTTAAAAAAAAGCTCGTCAGTAGCTATCAAGAACATATATATCTATTCAATAGCAGCCTTTATCTGTTTACCTGACATGTACCGTATTGGATAAGATGGGTATGGATAAGGTTTTTTTCGTTAGCTTATCGGGTACGGGTAAGTGTAAGGGTAAAGTTTTTTTTCGTTAACTTAATGGGTAGGGGTATGGAAATGCTTTCTACCTGTTGTCACCCCTACATGTCATGTACCAAAGTGAAGCACCAGAAGATGAAAAAAGGATGAAATCAAACAAAAGAGATGAACACAAACAGATAAATTTCTTTTATACAAGAAAAAAAGATGGAAGTAAATATAAAAACTAACTTGGTGCAATTTGAGTGCGGCCAGCATCAATTACTATGTGCGTAGGTATACTCAGTGATTTTGCTCTTTCCTGTACATAATATAAAATAAATTCAAACATATAATGAGAAAGTATGTTAAGAAATTATCAGTAATAAAATTTAATAAACAAGCAAGGTAATACCAACTAGTGATAGCACCAAAGAAGACTGTACCAATTGACCCAAGTACCAGCTGGTATGAACCACCAAAGCAACAGAAATACAGTCAAGTTGGATCGGTATTGTATGATGAGCGAGGCTATGACACTATGCATTGTACAAACTGGTCCGTACTATGAATCAATATTTTTGTTTTCAAAGTTCAAAGAGTCAATCTGAATCGTTGAACATGATTATGATATGAAAATATATTTTCAGACTAAAGTTTACATATTTTAGATAGGTAGAAAATCAGTACTTTAGAGTAGTCTAGAACCTTTAGATCAAGTGATTTCTATATATCTAAAAGTAGCAAAAAAAATTTGAAAAATGTAAAATTTGATATACAAGTACATTTCCATATGGAGATTATGTTGAACGGTTGAGATTGATTGTTTGGACTTTGAATATAAAGATATGAATCCATAGTGCGGATCAAATATGCACTATGCATAGTACCATAGCAATATAGCATCACTCTTGAATCATTACCAGTATAAATACAGGACCAAGTAGTATAGCATGCAGTTCACTCTGTACAGGCATGGTCGGTACTGGTACCAAACTGATCGGTGCAGAAATAGTCATAAATCGTGTACCTGCAAGACAAGCATTTCTTCCTCGGACTCGATTTTGACTACCACTTTGACTTGGCCGCACATTTCCCATCTATAAAATTTAAGCTCATAATTTCTTTCAACATTATGATATGTTACAGAAATAATTTAGAAATTCCTAAATTGAAATAATAAAAGGCAAAACAAGAATACCTATTCAAGGATTTAGGTGCTCGGTTTAGAAGCTTTTTATACAAACCCAGAGTTGCATGGCTGTAAATTAAGGGGAAAAGAAACCATGTAATATTATGCACCTATTAGTAATAGGAGAAGGACTTGTATCAAGAGTCCGGGTCTCCGCAGGTACCTGCCGTGCAATTTAAAAAAACAGATGGCCCAGATTAATCCCAGCCGAGCCAAACTCAATCAGGTGCCTATTGAAACTATAGGGGGTCTGCTTTGAGATTCGTGCCAAGTTAAAAAACAGTCCTGACTTATCACTTGCACCTCAGGTACCTGGGGTGATACGGATTCTTGTATCAATACCCCTAATATATCCCCTCAAAGTTTGCGCATTTACAACTCATACCCAACATATTGAGGTGCTAGAAACCATAAACCTTCAATTGTTTTACTGTTTTTCAAGTTTCATTTCTACATACAAATCAAATAAAAAAAGATCAAGCAAAAAAAATGGAATACTGTTTTTCAAGTTTAAATATACTTCTTCCAAGTAATTTGATTCAGTTAATATGATCCAGGGGCAGCTCAGTCATTGTTTACTTCGTTTAACATGAAGTTTAATAATTGGGTGTTAATTACAAGTTCCTCACAGAATAATTGAAACTGTTTGAAGTGCGAAATAAGATAACTGCTGATTACCAAAATAATTAGTGTAACTTATACAGTCCCTATGATTATGCTTTAAATTTACAATTTTTAAAAAGAAAATGAATAAAAGTTCATAGAAAAAGAAGAACAAGTGTACCTGCATTGTGCTGCAATCTTACCCTTTCCCATTTTCAAATCATTCCTTACAACTAATACCTATACAACCCAAAAATATAAATAACACAGAATTTCATATAAGATATAAGAGCAAGCTACAAAAATTGTATGATCCTTCAAATATCAGAAATATTCCATTTTTGTCCCTGAATATGCAAGGAATTTGGTATCATATAAAAATTTGGAGTAGAATTTACAAAATTGCATGTTAAATACTGATTTATGATTCAATTAGGGCTGCAATTATGCCAGATTTTTTACGCATAACAGTGAAATTTGCTCAAAATATAGAAAAAGAAAAGAACTTTTCAGTACAATTTAGAAAATTGCATGTTAATTATTGCTGCAATTGTACCATTTTGAAATCCTCAATGATCTCAGCCAAATTCTCAATCTCCAAAAGAGGCTTCTTATTCTTCTCCTTTTTACTCTTCAACAAATCTCGCTCTCCATCTACCTTCTTCTCGGTCGCTGACTTGTGGGACCAAAACAGCAGTCGGCTCCAGAAACTTCTCGTGTTGAATTTATCGTCATTATCTAGGGACGAGAACTTGTGGCGAGCGAGGAGATAACCCAACGCGAAAAACCCCGCGCCGATGAGAAAAGAAGCGGAGATCGCTGCCGCTGACATTGTGGGGTCCACCTGCAGTGGCGGCGACACCATACACTCTCTTTCCACAGCCGGAGTGTAGAAGAGAGATTTTAGACCCAAAAAGAAGGTTGGATTATTTCAATGCTTATTAAATTTTGTTGGAGCTCTCCGACCAACATCAAATTTCGTGCGATCAGCATCAATATTCGTGCAAACAACTTATTAAAAATACATGCTTTGCACGAATTTTGATGCAGATCGGACGGTCCAACTGGAAATCAGACCAAAAATTTGTGCAAACGACTTAAGAATTCATGCTTATTAAGTTCGTACGAATTTACATGCGGATCGAACAGTCTGATTGAAAATTAGCATCAAAATTTGTGCGAACAACTTAAAAATTATGCTGATCAAGTTCGCACGAATTTTGATGCAGATCGGACAGTCCAACTGAAATCAGCATCAAAATTCGTGAAAACAACAAAAAAAACTCATGCTTATCAAGTTCGCATGAATTTTAATGTAGATCGGACGGTCCAACCTAATATCAGCATCAAAATTCGTGCAAACAACTTAAAAATTCATACTTATCAAGTTTGTATGAATTTTAATGCGAATTAGACAGTCCAAACCGAAAATCAGACCGAATTTGATACGATGACAATCGAACAGTGCCCATTTTATTAAATTCTCAAACATTCTCGAGCATTCTCGAGCATTTCTCGAATAGTTTTTATATTCATGTGTATAACTATATAATTTACTCTTTAATAAATAATAAGATTGATACATGGAGTACAATTAGGGTGTTCTTAAGTTCACCAATCTTTTTGATGAACTCAAGTGTAAAATTCATCAAATTGGTTTTAAATGACGAATCCGAACCATTGAAACCCACTTATCTTACGAGATATGCATCTATATGTAAAAACTTTAAACATTCGAATTAATTTAGTATAAAGTCAAGCGGTCAAAAAACATTCAAAAAATGAATGCATTAAAATTAATTTATTAACCTTCTAATTTTGACCGATTGACTTTATTCTAAATTAATTCGAATATTTAAAATTTTCACATGTAGACACATCACTCATAACGTAGGCGGGTTTCAACGGTTTGGATTCATCATTTAAAGACAATTTGACCGGTTTTAGACTTGAGTTCACCAAGAAACTTGGTGAACTTAAGAACACCCTAGTTCTACTCTTAATATATACGAGGAGGGTTCAAATGCCTCCATTTTTTGTGCCTCCACTATGTCTCCATTTTTTAAAACTTTAATAATTCAAAATTTAAAACTTAAAAATCAAAATAAAACTGTTGGATATGATCTACATCATTTTATCTATGCGCATGTAAAAAATTATGACATTTCAATTTTATTTTAATTGTCATCAAGAGCTTGTAAAAAATGCACTAATTTGGATTATTTCTAGACGTTGATTTTTGAACTTATTGATTCACATAAAAACAAAATTGAAATGTGATAATTTTTTATGAGCACATAGAGAAAATAACATAGATCACATCTAACGGTTTTATTTTGACTTTTAAGTTTTAAATCTTGAGTTATTAAAGTTTCAAAAAATGGAGGCATGATGGAAGTACAAAAAATGGAGACATTTGAACCTTCCTCTATGTAATATATTTTGTTTAGTAAGGTATATGACAAGATCACTTTATACAATATTTTATAATTAATAATTTATGATAAAATTAATTAATACATCATTTTGTATTGTTTTATTTAATTAATGATTTTTTTGTTTTAAGTAAAGGAACCAATTATTATATTTTTTATAGCTCATGATATTATGTACATGTTTAATCTATGAGGACGGTTCAAATGTTTTCATTTTTTGTGTCTTCATCATATCTCCATTTTTAAAAACTTTAATAACTTAAAATTTAAATTACAAATGTCAAAATAAAACTGTTAGATGTGATATATATTATTTTCTCTATATACTCATAAAATATTATCACATCTCAATTTTATTTTTATGTGAATTAATAAGTTGAAAAATCAACGTCTCGAAATTATCCACATTAATATATTTTTTTACCATCTCTTAATGACAACCAAACCAAAGTTATAATGTTGTAATATTTTACATGTGCATAGATAAAATGATGTAGATTATATCCAACGGTTTTATTTTGACTTTTAAATTTTAAATGTTGAGTTATTAAAGTTTTTAACAATATAAGCATGATAAATGCACCAAAAATGAAGGCATTTGAACCCTCATCTTAATCTATTTGGTCATGTTTGGTTGTATAGTAAAGTTAAATCAGATTAAATTTCTTACTCCAAGTTAAACCGAAGTAAGTTAATCATGTTTGGTAGAGTAAGCTAAACCACATCTCTAGGTGGTGTAAGTTACTCCGGTTTAGCTCAAATCTTATTCCATCTTAAACCGCCTATGTTACTTCTCATTTGGCTCCTTAAACGTGGAGTAAGGGGTTTACTCCACCTCTTACTCCACAACCAAATATGGCCTTTATCTTTCTTTATGCAAATGAATTTGGGTGTCATGATCCCGGAGTATATATGAATTTAGATTAGGTCCGATGCTTATTGGATTTATTTTGGTTTTCAATCACTATTTGATATATGCATTGAGATGTGTGTGCTTTGTTTTAAAATCCATTTGTATTAAGATCTTATTATGAATCAGACAGTGTCAGAGTTTATTGAATCCAAAAGTAAGTCTAATATCTATCGAACCTACTTTAGACTTCGGATCTACTATGTTCTTTGTATATTCAGAGAGATAGTAGGTAAAGATAATACATCATAATTAGAGCATCAGCACATTCATTGTAATTTTTTTTTTTAAAATAGAAAAAAATAGATTGATTTCAAAGGAACAAGCAACTATCACTTTTGATTTTTTAAAAACACCTGAAATGGATGGCACATTGAAATTAAGGTATAATAAATGTGAGTAAAGCTAGAGTATGATGTTCTCACTAAGAGAGTTTGGTGAGCACAACTTCAAAAGTATATTGGATCGATATCAAATGCCGAATCCAAACCGTTGAAATCCATGTACTTCATGAGTGATGCAAATACATGCAAAATTTTGAAAGTTTAGAATTTATTTGCTACAAGGTCAAGCAGTCAAAAAAATAATAAAAATTGAATATATAAAATAACTTATAAATTAACTTATAAAATGTTCATTTCTTTGACCGCTCGACCGTGTAGCCAATACACTCGAAGCTTTCAAAAATTTGCATGTATATGCATCACTCATGAAGTACATAGATTTCAACGCTTTGGATTCGGCATATGGAGTCGATCCGATGAACTTTTAGAGTTGTGCTCACCAAACTCTCTTAGTTAGCACATCACACTCTAGTCTTAGTCAATAAATGTCATTTCCATCTCTCCACCGAGGTAGTACTTCGATGGAGTTGTTTTTTAGAAATCAAAAGAAATAGTTGGAAGAAAAAAATCCCTCGTTGTAAACCAATACTATACGCATTACACAAAGTTTTATTTAACTAATCTACAAAAATATCAAACCAGTACTATGCATGTGTTAGGATAAAATGGGGTAAATATATTGACAGAGTAGATTTTACTCAATGCAGTGCACGGACAAATAAAGTCCAAACAGTCCTACATATGACTTTTGCTCTGTACAAAACAAAAACTACTCTGTCAATATATTTACCATATAATGATGGACCATTAAACCAAGGTATTGGCTTTTATCAGACACGTTTTCGACAGCAGATCACCTACCCTCCGGGGTGCAGAAAAATCTTGCTCCCTCTATCTCTGTAACTGGGATCGATCACTCTTAAAGGAGGCTGGTCACTATTCATTTTTTAATTTGGAGTCCACTAATAGTGACTCCTGCCCCCAGGAGGGGCAGAGGATTCGATCTCCACATTTTCGGGTCATCCAATCTTCTTTTATAACCGGTGCACAATTTCCGAAGAGTCCCGCAGATTTTACTAATTCATCATTTTTTAGGATATTTAATTATATTATTTAAATATAATGTTGTTTTTTAATGAGACGTCTTTATTATGTTATTATTAAATTTGACTATTTATATTTTCGAATTGGATTAATTATGTTAGAGTTTTAAAGAATTAGTTAGAATTTCTAAGTTGATTATATTTTGTTAGTTTTTAAGTTGTTCATTTAATTTTTCTAGGTTAATTATTATGTGGTTGTATTATAAAAATTAAGAGATAAACATGTTATATTCTTTTTTATTTTTCTAGGTTAAATATTTTCTATTTTCTCTCTTGTGATTCCTCTATTTCTTATCTAAATTATCCTTTTATTATTCAATATCTCAATAAATTAAACGTAACATGCACAAGCAAAGTGAAGTTTGAGACGTGCTTTCGTCAATTACTATCTAGTTGACACAGGAATAACGCTAATTCGGGAATAGCTACTATTCTAGGCGAGCTATTCTCAACACAGCATGTTTAGATGAAAAAAAATATTATTCTCAACAAAGAAATAGTTCAGATTAGTTGCTATTCCATTATTTTTATGAAATATTGAGTTAGCAGCTATTTCGAATTCAAAAATAGCTAATATTCTGAATTATTCCTTATTATTCAATATCCATCAATTTTTTCTATCGCTATTTCTATAAAATGTTAGATTAACAACTATTCTGAACCTAAAAATAACTGCTATTCCGCACTATTTCTTAATTCATCTAAATGCAGCTAAGAGTATCTTTTATAGCACAGAATTTTGAATTGTATAATGTAAAAATATTGTATGGCAGACACGTGTCAATACACTCGTCTAAAGACACAGTACAACCATGTCAGACGTGTCATGCATGGACATGACCATGTCGTATCCATCAATGTGTTGTGTACAATTTTTTCTGAAAGTGACTAAGGTTAAACACAGTACATCCTGACATGGAAAAGACACAATACGTTCAGACACGTTCTGGACACGTATTCATAAAATTAAAGAAAATTCCGAAGGGTCCATTCGGAAAATCATTGGAATAGAAAAATAGTGAGAAAAAGTAAAATTTGAAATAGATTTTAATATCTCATTATTTCGGTTGTGTTCGATTAATAATTGAAAAATGAAAGAATATTAGCAAACAAGTTAAATCCATCTTTTAGAAAAAGTCAATTCATCTATTTTATTTTTTTCACATAATAGAGAATTGGTTCATAAAAAAATATATGAGAAACCAAAATATAAAAAATAGAGGTTTGACTACGAAAGTTCAAACTCAATTCTTCAATTCTACTCACTTCTTTTCTTAATCATTGGAAATATAACTGTTTTTCCACTCTCTTCATCTATTCCACTCTTGTCAAACGGACCCGAAGCGAGCAGCGAATTCAAATCAATTCAAAACTAGGCCAATCAGATTGTGCCACGTAGCAGCTTGGATTATTTGTAGTTGAAACCACGGATTGTGCATTCTTTTTAGAAATATAGGTCGTTGATTTTCTAATATCATGGTTGTTATTAAAGTAACAAATCAACAAAATACAACAAAAAATAAAAATTGGCACTGCATAGTACTGGCACAGCACGCAGAAACACACCTTACCAGATCATAATGTGCTGGTAGACGTTTTGTGTTCATTTCTAGTATTGTTCAGCACCGCACGACATAACACATCGGACCTGAACTTTAAACATGGTGGTATGACATGGCACGGTTTCACAACACTAATTTTGAATAACTATAAATCCACCATAGTTATCACACGTTCTAAAAAAGATAGGCTAAAAATGGCACTAGAGACAAATAGAAACCACTGAAAATAGTGCATCTGTCATCGACGACACCTTTATGATTATTGTGCATGTGTCATCTAACATCTTTTTTAAGAAAAACGTGGAATAGAAGAATTGATATTTTCAAGAGATGTATTTAATTAGCTCGTTTATTGATGTTCTTCTGCTATTTCATTCTTCTATCATCGATTGAACACAACCAGAACAGTAAATAATTGAAGCATATTTCAAATTTTACTTTATCTCTATTTTAATAGTTGCAAACATGTCGTCCACACCTGCACTTGATCGGAAATAAATCTGCTATGATTCTAAAGAATTGTAGAAATTAATATGTTTTTTCAAATCCAACCACTTACTTGTTTCGAGATTTGTACATAAAAACTAACTGTTTTTGAGATTCGTGCATTATTCTCAATATTCATAGTTGGATTTGAAAAAACATTGTCCTACTATTCTTGTTGGAATCGTAGCAGATTTATTTCCCACTTGATCATAATATAACTTCAATTGAGGTGATTTAAAAATCGTTAAAAAAACTAAGAACAAACTCTACAACATCAACACATAATCTTGATCATTCCATCACCACCGTAATATACAAAAATTAAGCTCAACATCTATCTCCTTTCTAATATTTAAGGTCAATTGTTCCGCAATCAAGATTAGAGTATTGCAGCTTAAGAGTTTAAGCTGTGCTAAGGAGGATATGTTCAGCTAACAAAGGTTTAAAGTAATGAAACTTAAGTATATAAAGATGCTAAAAAAAGCTCTAAAGAAGCAGTTTTTTCTAAGTCTATGTTTTTTTTTTGGCTTAAGAATTTGTTTTAAGGAAGCTTAAGAAAGGTGCTCTAAGTTTGTCTAAGGAATTGTTGTTTGGCTAGCTTAAGCAACTAAGAAAGCTAAACCCACTCTAAAGAGGTTAAAGCCTTGTTGCCTAACATAACCTAATAGATGACAGTTCGGCGCTTTAGAACTGTCAGAACGGCTCTTTTACCATATTGGAAAAGTAAAAAAAGAATCGTCAACAGTAAATATTTTTTCAATTTCAATAGGATTTTCCAGCCACCGTTTTTGATAGTCAAGTCATCATTTTGTTTAGTATTAGTTTGTTGAGGAGGATTAAAATTCCTCTATTTTTTGTGTTTTCATTATGCTTTCATTTTTAAAAACTTTAATAATTTAAAATTTAAAACTTACAAGTTAAAATAAAATCGTTAGATATAATCTACATTATTTTAACTATACACTTGTAAAAAATTATAGTATTTCAACTTTGTTTTGATTGTAATCAAGAGCTTGTAATAATGTACTAATGTGGATAATTTTTAGACGTTGCTTTTTCAACTTATTGATTCACATAAAAACAAAATCAAAATGTAATAATTTTTTATAGACACATAGATAAAATAATATAGATCACATCTAAATGTTTTATTTTGACATTTACGATTTAAATTTTGAGTTATTAATGTTTTAAAAACAAAATTATAGTGGAGACACAAAAAATAAAAGCATTTGAACCCTCATCTAGTTTGTTTCGCTTCAGCTGAAATCGGAGAACAAGTTTTGAGATTTTTTTTTTATATAAAATTATTTCGTCTCTCTTGTTTTGTGCTATTCGAACCCATTACAAAAATCCTATGTTCAAAGAGTGCAATTCCTAAACCTCTACTTTTTTTAGCATGATAATTAATTAATCTAAGCAAAATCAAGTAGTTGAAATTCCTAAACCTCTACTTTTTTAGCATGATAATTTATTAATCTAAGCAAAATCTTTAAGTAGTTGAACTGTTCAATTTGATCTTTATATGAAAATATATTTGCAGGCTAAATTTTACACTTAAAAAAAATACTAATTTTGTAAATAGATAGAAAAAATTACTTTTAAGAATGTGTTTGGATTACATAGAAATAGTGTTAATCCATATTAGCAAGTTATTTTGAATTTTATTCCGTATTTGAATGGGTGAGTAACATATCAGTATAGTTGCACTCTGCTATTCCAAGGGAGATATATTGAACAATTTAAGGGAAGAATCAAGACAAGAAGAGAGAAAATATTTCATATATTAATCAAAGTCTAAAGAAAAAGATAACATGACATCTCTTCTTATAATACATCCACCACATAATAAATAACTTGAAAAAACTAAAAGTTCAACTTAGAAACTAACATCACATAATAAACTTATAAATTCTAATTAACTTTTCGAAATTCTAATATAATTAAAAAGTCTCATATAAAATATAAATAGTCAAATCTAGAAAATAGTAACATAATAAAGTCTCATAGGAAACATAACATAATTTAAAATTGCAATTAATCATCATAGGAAATGATGAACCAGCGAGACCCCTTCTTACCTAGCCTTTCAAGAAGATTGAAAAACAATTAACCCATACCGAGTCCAAGTCTGAGTTCGAGTCAGCTAGGTTTGAGTTTATATAAGCTGAAATTTTGTTTTTTTGTTAACTGAAGCACGAAAACAATGAGATATTAGAATCTTCCTCTCTCTATACACACACACTAATATTGTGTCCATATATTACAACAGAACATGTTATAAGAAAATTAAAAAAAAAATTATGGTTCAATACTTTATTTATTGCGGAGACCGATTTCCTTTGTTTATCCATCTACATCTTAAAATCAATTATGTTGCAACTTTTCAAAGCATAACACCATCTATTTTGTATGATTAAAAATCGGAATTTTTTAATAGTGAATGACTAAAAAGTTATGTTATTTTTTATTTATTTTAAGAATAAAATTTATAATTCTCGTACACTACACACAATAGCTAATTATATATGTCCCGCAACATAATTAAGAGCATATATCACAAACCATCACTTGTGTTATGCCACCGTGATTGATAATTATATAAAATGGTGGTTTGACGGATTAATTAAAAAAAAATATAGGATGGACTAATTATATAAGATGTTGCTTTGATGGAAAATATCGTTTCCTTTAAATTATATAAAATAATGAGAAGAAATTAATACATTATCAATCATTGATTGATCAATTCAAACATATTTTAAATGACATTTTAAAATGGAAAGAAATCAGAATCAATCTGAGAATTAAGTATCTAATAATCAAATAAGTGTGGCGAATACGTGTAGCGAGTGTGTGTCTAAATAAATTTAGACTTCTTCACGTAGAAAAAAAAATAAAAATATATGAATAGAATTAAAATAAGGCAAACTATTTGATTGAAGGGTTAATATTCAATATAAAATTTCATTTTCTAATCACAGTAATTGGAGAATTAGGACATCTACGTGCAATATAAGAATGTGTGTGTGTGTGTGTACACACACATCATGTATCTAATATCACATAATACAATAGAGTGTGATGTGTTTATCAAGAGTATTTGGTGAGCACAACTGCAAAAAGTCTATCGGATTGACTTCAAATAACAAAACCAAATTGAAAATTCATCTATTTCATGAATGATGCATGTGCGTGAATTTTTTTTTATAAGTTTTGAATTCATTTAGTATAATATCAAGCGGTAAAAAAAATGAACCTTCTATAAGTTATTTTATAAGTTGTTTATGTATCCATTTATAAGTAGAACAAGGGTGTTTTTAAGCTCACCAAAACTCTTTGTGAGCTTAACTAAAAAACTTATCTGATTGACTACAGATGACGCATCCAAGCCTTTGATACTGATTTACTTCACGAGTAATGTGTTTAGTGTTTACACATCAAATTTACAATCTTTCAAACTAATTTAATATAAAGTCAAGCGGTCAAAAAATCATGAAAAATGAATGTATTAAAATTAACTTATAAATTATATTTTTTTTTACCACTTGACTTTGTACTGAATTAGTTCAAAAATTTTAAAATTTGATGTATAAACGCATCACTCGTGAAATAAATCGATTTCAACAATTTAGATGCGTTGTTTGAAATCAATCCAATAGGTTTTTTTAGTTAAGCTCACAAAGAGGCTTGGTGAGCTTAAGAACACCTTAGTTATACTCTTCATTTATTATCATTATTTTTTAATTCTTGATCTTGTACAAAATGAATTCAAAACTTTGAAAATTTTGCATGTACATACATCACTCACAAAATAGATGAATTTTAATAGTTTAGTTCGTCGTTGAAGTCAATCCGACAAATTCTTAGAACTGTACTCACTAAAAATTTGATGTGCATATCATTCCCTAGCTTTAGTTATTTGTAATTACCTTACATAGTTACGATA
Organism: Carex pumila; assembly: GCA_033356055.1. Classification (NCBI taxonomy): domain Eukaryota; kingdom Viridiplantae; phylum Streptophyta; class Magnoliopsida; order Poales; family Cyperaceae; genus Carex; species Carex pumila. Next base: position 137,685 of record JARJHM010000592.1, read on the forward strand.
CAAAATAACTTTTATCAATACACTTACTCAATAAACTAACAAAATTTTTATTTTATCCATACTCAATAAGTTAACAAAAAGAAAACTTATCCATACATAGAGGTATCAAACGAACTTCAATTGTTATATATGACAATGTATCTTTTCATTAATAATGGTACCAATAGGTTTACTTCGGTTTGAACCAAACACTTCTTAATTGTTTGATTCAGTTTTTAATCAGTTGATAGATTTAATCGATTCGGTTCGGTTCTATTTTTGAAAACAGAAGAAAAGTTTAATTTAACCATTTTACTTCGGTTTGAACCGAACTGATCATTTGAACACCTCTATCCATACCCACCTTATCAAATACATCGGATAAAAAGTTAAAAGGATATCAATGTAAGTCCTCCATTTAAATCTGACACAAATTTTAAAACAGACTCCACTTTTCAAATTTTTAATAGACACCAAATTAATTTTGATTTGACTGCAAATATCCAACTCACTACTAGGGGTGTTCAATGGTTCAGTCCGGTTCAAATCGAACTGAACTAGGTAAATCAAAATTATAATTCGGTTTCAAAAATAGAACCAAACTGATTTAGTATTGCAACCGAACCAAATCAAAGTTTTAATTTTGGTTTGTTTAATTTGTTCGGTTCAAACCAAAATATATTAAAGCAATTGATTTATAATAAACCAAAGTATATTAATAAATACTAGTATCTTGCCCGTGCATTGCAATATGATATATTTTAAAATTGAATAGAATATGAAGAGACCTTTTTATTTGACATTCATACAAAATAAAAAAATATTTAAATCAAAATAAAAGATACAAATGAAAAAAAATTCAAATAATAAATAATAATAAAAGAAATAACAACAAATGAAAATAAAACATATCAAATATAACATGAAAAAAAAATCTTAAAGTATCATCGCAATTTAATATCTAATTTTCTTACAAAGAAGACAAGTCATTAAACGATTTAGAGGAGAAATGATCTAGAAAAAATTGAAAAAAGATATGTTTAAATGATTCAAATAAAGATTTTCTCTGCATATATGTTATGAATGAAAATTATTTTAACAATGAAAATTTCTCTACAAATCATTATTTTAAACGAAAGTTCTAGATATTCTTCATTTTCTCTACAGATCGAAAATATACAATTGTTCATATCAACACAAGATCTGTTATTCATCTATTCACAAAGATATAGTAGCCCTAAACAAAATATGAAAAATATATGATTGTTTTAATTTTCATTGTCAAAACTATAGAGGAAAAGGAGAAATAAAATGGAGGAAATAGAGAAATAAGGAAATAAATTAATTGCAAGAATCAAATATAGCTGTAAGGAAAAATAAGGAAACAAATTGATAGAAATTCATTCAATTTTAATGTGACAAACCATGTAACGGTCTATGTAGTAAGTATGTTTTTCACTAAATTTAGACTTCTACACATAAAATAAATGTATTTAATCAAAAGAAGGTAGATTATATGATTAGAGGGCTGATATTCAATTCAAAAATTCATCTTTCAATCTCAACCGTTGACGGATCAGGACAACTACGTGCATAATATAAGAATGGAGTAACCGGGTATTAAGAAATAAATCGAGATATTAAGAAATAAATTGAAATATTTAAAGCAATTGATTAAGAAATAAATTGGACTATTAAGAAATAAACCGGGACAATCCAGACCAAATTCATAATATATAAAAGTTCGGTCGGTTCAGTTATTTCGGTTTTAAAAATTTTCAAACTGAACCAAGCCGAAGTTATAATTCAATTTTAGAAAGCAAACCGGACCGAACCATTAAACCAAAAAACCGATCTTTTTAGTTCAAACTAATTCAGTTCGGTTCAGAACCGATTAAATCGGACCCAATGAACACCCCTACTCACTACTTAGATAGGGACAGACGTTTACAAACATGAAAGATTAGCAATGCAGCGGGGGTGTTTGTGTAAATTCCGTTCAAAAATGTTTTCCCTCCTCGTGCCCCTCCGTCTATTTCCGACACCTTTCTTAGGGCAGTCGCGCTGAAATTTTTTTAAAGATTCAGGGGTATTACCGTAAACTCACTTCAAATTCCATTTCCCTCCATACCCTTTGCTCTTCTAACATTAGCCCGCCAAAATTTAACACATTGCCCTTTCAAACGTGCAATATTTAGGAAAGGGCAGGGGTATTTTAGTCCTTTCACACCGACTCGCGGGCTTTTTTCGTAATTGCACTTCACCAAATATTTTCCTCTCCGCCCCCTTATTCTTATTGAAATTATTGAAATCTTCTCTCTCTGCCGTGCTCAAAAACTCTTCGCCAATCTCTCTCTCGCGCTGTGTGTGCGAAATCTAGGGTTTTTTTTGGGTCAATTGATTTAGGGTTTATCGACTGTTTATTGAGCTGGTGCGTTTATTGATAGAGGTTGCTTCTATGTATTTCTGTATTCTTTTAGTTTAGTGCGAAATCTAGGGTTTTTCTCTAACTTTTTTTTTTTGAAGATTTGATTTGGTTGCAGCAGGAGAAGGAGAGCATTGCATGAGATAGCTCTGTGCTTAGTCTTAATTGTGGTACTGATTTCCCATTTTGTTTTTATGTTCAAGTTTAGGTTTGCTTAAATTAATGCATTCCTTTTAATTTTTTAGTTTATGGGTATATTTGATTACAGTTGGGGAATTTAATTACTTTTAAATTGGTTTAATTTGAATAATGGATGGTAAACATTGAGTAAATTTGGTTTAAACTGGAAAATTTTAGCCTGGTACTGTTGCATGACCTAAAAATAAGTTTTTGAGTATGTTTTTGTTCTGTAAATATGATTCAAAAATGAAAATCAGCAATATTTTGCCTTATTAGAACAGCAATTTTTCTCAATAATCAGTTAGATTTTGATTGAATTTTTTTGAAGTATTTGGTTGTCAAGTATTGGTGGAGTCTAACATTATTTTAGAAATAATAATAGAAATTTCAAAAAACAAATATATGAAAAATTAAAATGGTGTTGAATGCATCCTAAATTGTTATCTTTTTGTAATTCTGGTGCATGAGCAGTAGGTTTCTAAATTGCACTATATTTTTATCAATGGCCTTAAATCAGAGAGAAACATATTTATAATTTCAATTTTTATACATGTCTCTATGTTTATAAGAGTTTTTATTGTTTAGAACTTAACTAGGTAATTCTATTTTTTTTTTTTTTGGCTCTTCTATTCTTTTCTCTCATATTTTTCGTTTTTTTAAGAAATTATTTGAAATATTGGATGTGTTTAAGATTCATGACCTCTAATAATTTTTTACTGTAATTTTTCACACAATATTTTGATCCATAGCCTGAAATAAGAAAGAACACATTTATAAATTCACTGTTTGAATGTTGATAAATGTTGATCCAGTTATTGTGTTTGTTAAATAAATTTGTTAATATGACCAATCTTTTCAATTTTTAGGGTTTTATAGGGGAGACTAAAAGGAGTTGAAAGTATAGCTTGTTTTCAAGATACATGTGCCATGTTTATTGAGTTTTTCTTTTTTAGAATTGAACTAGGTAATTCTTATATTTTTTTTCTTTTTCTAAATTGGATGTGTTTAAGATCCAAGAACTCTAATAGTTTTTTACTGATATTTTTTTTCACACAGGCCCCTGAATCAAGAATGAAGAACCTTTAGTTACAACCGACATCTAATATAATTACTCACTATAACAAGGTTTTGTAAAAGAAAAAGACATGGAATGCAACAAGGAGGAGGCCGTCAGAGCGCGGGACCTAGCAGAACGAAAATTAACTGAAAAAGACTACAGCGGGGCCCACAAAGTAGCCCTAAAAGCCCGCAAGCTGTTTCCTGACCTAGAAAACCTGAACCAAATCGTAACTGTTTGTGAAGTGCACTGCTCAGCCAATACTAAGGTGAATGGTGAAACTGACTGGTATGGGATACTCCAAGTCGGTACCACTGCTGATGACCTGACGATAAAAAAGGCTTACCGAAAACTTGCTTTATTACTCCATCCCGATAAAAATAAATTTTCGGGTGCGGAAGCAGCCTTTAAATTAATTGGTGAGGCAAATGGTATCTTAACTGACAAAGGCAAGAGATCTCTTCATGACATGAAGAGAAATGCTAGACCAAGCTATTCACAGGTCAGGAGGGGCCCACCACCTGCAGCAAGAGCTAGTCGTGCTACAACTGGTAATGTGGGTTGTAATGGGTCAGATGCGACTCAAACCTTTTGGACAATTTGCCAATCGTGCGGCATGCGGTACCAGTACTATAGGGCCATTTTGAAAAAGGCGCTCAGGTGTCAGAACTGTCTCAAACCATTTATTGCTTATGATATGAATGAACAGGTCAGGCCCTCTGGCACCAGTACAGGTACCGGCACTGGTACTGGTGTTGGTAATGGTGTTAAACCTAACCCAAACTTGAGGCCGAATCCTCCCTCTAATGGCCCCACCACTGCCAGTACCAGTGCTGGTACCACTCCCAATGGTGATCCAAAATTTGAAAAGGTCAATCTTGGCAATGCCCAAAAAGCAAGCGGGCATAAGTCAGGCCCAGGTGCCAGTGCTCCTACCACTGCTGGTACAAATGTGCCACCAGTGAAATCAAACAAGAGAAAGAGAAAATTTGTAGTAGAAGAGGATGAAGAATCTGATGATTCAACCAATTCAAGTGATAGTGAAGATGAAATTGTTTTGGAACCACGGGCACAACCAAACGGGTCCAATGACCCGCCTCGTCGGTCGTCTCGTCAGAAACAGAATGTCAGTTACAATGAAAAGGCTGAAGCTGACGATGACTTGGATGATGACATGGATGATGATTATGATGATGTTGATGATGAAAAGGAAGAGGAAGCTGAAGAGGATTTGAATTCAGAACCAAAAGAGTATACATACCCGGATCCAGAGTTCTTTCAGTTTGATAATCTGAGGGACCCAACTAAGTTCGCGGTGGACCAGGTCTGGGCAGTGTATGATGACAGAGACGGGATGCCTCGTTTCTACGCCCGTATCAAAGCTGTGCGCACTGTACCGATTTTTGAGATAGACATAGTATGGTTTGAACCCGACCCGGATCCGTTTACTCAAGCATGGACCCGCAAAGGCCTCCCTGTTGCCACTGGTGCGTTTAAACTCGGTAAGACTCAATGTGTTGATGAGTTGTTAATGTTCTCTCATGCTTTATCGTGTAATAAAATCGGAAAGAGGAATGCTTTTTTTTATATATACCCAAAAAAGGGGGAGATATGGGCACTGTTTAAAGATTGGAACTTTAATTGGTGCTCTGAATCAGGCAAGAAGAAAAAATTTGATTATGAGGTGGTTGAGGTGGTATCGGATTTGACTGACAGTACCGGGTTTGTAGTGATGCCTTTAGTGAAAATTAACGGGTTTGTTAGTCTCTTTATGCAATCAACAGAGGCGACACCAGTAGTAATACCCAAAGATGAAATACTGAGGTTCTCTCATAATGTTCCCTGGTACCGTACCACTGGTAAAGAGAGAGAGGGGGTCCCACAAGGTGCTTTTGAATTGGACTCTGTTTCTCTACCTCATGACCTAGACAAAGCATTTTCTTGCATTGACCTAGATCCAAAATTGAATGAAAAATCTCAAGAAGTGCAGAAAGAAGAGAGAGAAGAACATGCCAGGTCAGACAAAATCTCATCCAAAGAAGAGAAAAAGGAAGAGAGAGAAGACCATGCCAAGTCAGACAAAATCTCATCTAAGGAAGAGAAAAAGGAAGAGAGAGAAAACCATGCCAGGTCAGAGGGAGATTATATGGCATATGAGTGCCCGGCACCTGAATTTTACAATTTTGGAAATGATAAATCGATTGAGAAATTCAAGCCGGGTCAGACATGGGCATTGTATTGTGATACTGACAATTTACCAAAATACTATGCAGTGGTGAAAAGGGTTGACCCGGAAGGGAAGACAGTTTACATTACGTGGCTAGAACCATACCGCAAAAATGTAACTGGAGAGGAGAAGAGGTGGATCGATACAGATCTCCCATTGGGTTGCGGTACATTTATATTTGGCGGTACGGCCAGGTACAATCATACTGATGTATTCTCCCATGAGGTGGTAACTTTACCAGTATCTGGTAAGAAGAATGTGTTTGAGATTGTACCAGCAAAAACTGAGACATGGGCTGTGTACAAAAACTGGAAAATTGGGTGGTCAATGGATGACATTACTAAAAGGTGTCAGTATGATCTGGTACGGATTTCTAATGTTACTGGTTCCTGGATTGAGGTGTTGTACCTGACCAAGGTGGCAGATCATAGAAGTGTTTTTAAGTTAGATCACGAGAAAAAGGTTATGAGGATACCAAAGGGAGAGTTTGTTAGGTTTTCACATAAGATACCAGCACACCGGCTTAGTGACAAAGCGGGTCCTAATCTGAGAGGTTGCTGGGAACTGGACCCCGCAGCATTGCCGGAGTCTCTCTTATTTTAGATTAGATGATATATGAAAAGGTTAATTGTTAGTGCATTAATGAATCCTCTTTTGGTATTTTGTTAATTAATTTGATGTAGGATAAGTTTAGTTGGCACTTTTCATTGAAACAATAGTTATGTTTTTCTTTTCTTCTAAATTCTGTGCTTGCCTTAGGGACAAAATTGTACTTTAGCATTTGAAACCTTCTGGCAAGTGTTAAGTTGCTTGTTATCTTGAATTAAATATCATTTGTTTCTAATGCTAAGATGCAGGGGTGTCAGTTCATATACAAGGCCAGGTTAATTATTTGATATTTTTTTTTTTAAGGAGAGACCTGACTGCATGGTTATTTTCTCCAATTATAATCCATCTTTTAAGTGTTATTTTGATCCAGTTAAAGACCATTAATAAATTAAAATAAAAGCTTTGAGATTTAAAATATGAGTGAGAGTGAGGCTATGGTATGTGCTATGTCTACGGATCAAATATCTTTATTTTTAAAATCTAAACAGTTGATTTAACTTTAAAGTTTAAACAGTTGATTTAACTTTTCAACATGATTTTCATGTGAAATGTATTTGAAGATGAAAATTTATATTTTTTATATTTTATTTTACTTTTTATTTAAATAGGTAGAATATTACTTGATCAATTTTTTTTTTTTTTTTGATTTAGACTATTCAACTAGTGATATTCAACCAATCTAAAAAAAAATTGGAGCGGATTGCATATTGGTCTTGGCTAGGCTAGTGCTTGCCCTTTGCAGCTAATATTTTATGGAGAATAAATATATGAAAATCTAAAGAAGCCCTTTTTTATTTTATTTTTTTAATTTGAAAATTAATGATTTAAATGTTAACTAACAATTTTATTGATACGAAAAACGAACTTACAACGAGTCAAATGACTATTCAATACAAAATTCAATCTTTTATTCTCACAAAATTATCCAAATTACTAAAAATAACTCTAATCTTTTAATCTCACTTATATACACTCATAATTACATTAAACTCTATCGTTCTTTATGACCAAATTCGCTCTTTCGATCACCGTCGCACTCCATCGTCTAGATCTACTCACTTGCACTCCGATCGAGATGACATAGAGATTCAATATTCCGAGCTCCAACGATACCGTACTCTTGACTCTAATAGGCTCCAGTTCCTCCCCTCTCGCATTCTTCTCTCTACTCAAGAAAGTAGAGCCGAAAGAGAAAGGAGCTAACACTTTTTATCATGATTATCAATATTATGATGTAGCTGGCATTATTATTATGGTTGTTGTTGTTAGCAATTTTATTACCAATATTACTATTATAATAATTTTTATTCGTAATCATATAGTCTATTCCTTTAATTTGGTTGTAATAATATTTTGAATTATTTTTCTATTATTATAATTTTGGTATATTTTTGATGAATTTTTAACAACTTAATGCACTTGTAATTAAAATTGAAACTTATATCTAACAAGAATGTTTTAACTTAAATCATACACAATTTAATCTGAGTGACCTGATTATTTGATGATTTTTTTTTCTTTTTAAGGAGAGACCTGATTGCATTGCTATTTTCTGATGCGTCCAAAGGGTATGGTGCAAAGTTTCAGTACAATGATATACTTTTTAAACCTTTAATACACGTTGAGTTGAATTGCAAGTGCACAATTCTTATCAAAGTAGTATTTTAGGTATCGATCCACAGGAAGTACGATAAAAACTTAGTTCAAACTTTAGTAATAAATTTCAGAAAATAAAATAAAGTAAAGTGCGATAAAAGTAAATTGGGGGGGTTTGTTCTAACAATTCCTAAATTTGGGTTCAATACCCGAATAAAGAGTTTAAAACAATAAAAGTAAATGAATGAAAGAAATATTGGTTTGCTTTCTAGATGAGAAGATCTAGGGGTATTCGGTCTACAATCCCTTGATAACTCTATTAATTCGGTATTTGTTTGAATTCATGTATAATTTGACGAGGTTTCTAACCTAATATGTTATTAAGGGTTACTTTCGTAAATTAATAACGTGCCTAGGTAATTCGGACTTCTCGATTAGGTTCCTCACCCTAGCTACCTAGACCCATTGAGCGCTTGTAGTCTCTCTTCTCCTCAAATATTGGTACTTCGCAATTAAGTCCATCATACCAATACCCCGATTCGAATTGAGATGTCCTAATTAGGGTTTGGCTTCTCGTTTAGGTTCCTCACCAAGTTCCTAACCTTAATTTCTATAGTTCCAGTTTAGATTAAATTGGTTACAATCTTAACCTAAACCTAGGGTATTTGCATTCATAATTTGGTACTATCCTATTGATCACAGTCAATTTTGGTTCTTTCGAATCCAAAACGGGATACTACAATTCAAGTACTAACTATGTAATTAACACAAATGATTAAATCACAGAAATTAACATCAAATCCCATAAAACAATCATAATAAAAATAAATAACCGAATAAAATAGAATTAAACAAGTTCATGCATTGACCTAAACCCCTAGAGAGAGATCTACTCCCTCATGGAGAGATCCATTACAAAAATTGGCAAAGTAAGAAGAAATGAAATAAAGGAAGTAATTACATCCTTTGACAAATCAAAAACCTCTATCTTGCCGACTTCTTGCTCAGGAAACCCTTCTTCTCCTTGCTTGAAAGCTTTCCTTTCTCCAGAATTTATCGCTAAGTATTGTGTGTGTGTGTAGAGAGAGAATGAAAGAATGAGGGATAATATGAATGGAGAATGAACACCCTCTTTTATAGCCAAAGACAATGCCCAATTAAGAGCCTAGAAAGTGGAGTTAGTGGGTGTTATATTTGGATTGTTTCCCAGGATTCCCTGTCCACATTTAACTGTAACACACGTCCATGAAGTGCCAAAAATAGAACCCGTGTTGAAACTGTGTAAATTTGGCATTTCTGTGGCTCCAGTGCGGATGGCTGATTCGCACTACGGGTGGTCTCATCCGCATTGGCTCTAAGTTTCCTTATTTAACTTCTGCGAATTAGTTGAATGCGGATGACAGTGCGGATGGCTGATCCGCACTGCGGGTGGATTCTGCTTTTCAAACATGTTCTGAAATCGGCTAAGTATTGAGTGCGGCTGGGCTCATCCGCACTAGGCTCGGGAAAATTCCTGCGCAGCGCTTGGATGTTGGAAATGCGACTAAGTCCTCAGTGCGGCTGGGCTGACCCGCACTGCGGGTAGTTTGATCCGCACTGGTGGGTATTTTCGTCATTTTTCATCATTTCCTGCAATGAAAAGCCAAACAACCGTAGTAACTTGATTCTAGGTATATTTAAATCACTTTATATTAAAAATACAAGATATTTGGGGTTGTTTTTATAATAAAACCTAGATTAAATGTGTATATAATTTATGCTTATCATTTTCTCCAATTATAATCCATCTTTTAAGTGCTATTTTGACTCAGTCAAAGACCATTAATAAATTAAAATAAACGCTTTGAGATTTAAAATATGAGTGAGGGTGAGGCTATGGTTAAAAACTAAAATCAATATTTTTATTTTCAAAGTCTAAACAGTTGATTTTAACCTTTTTAATATGATTTTCATATGAAAATGTACTTCTAATCAAAATTTATATATTTTACAAATTTTTTTACTATTTATTTAAATAGGTACAAAATTATGTACAAATTTTAGACCATCAAACAGTGATTTTTCCTCTTCAACCAATCTTAAAAAAAATAGTAAAAAAATTGATGTAAGATTCATGACTCTATAATCAATAAACCCCTCCATAGTGGAATGAAGTCTGCTGCGGTCCGAATTCGATGAACAGTACACTAAAATTCCTGCTTTTTTAAATCCAACCATTCAACTTTTTCTGTGCACGCATCTCCAAACAACTAGTTTTTCTATGTACGCATCTCAAAATAAATCAACAATTGGATTTAGAAAAGTAATAATTTCAGGGTACTGTTCATTCAATTCGGATCGCAGCAGCTTTGTTTCTGTCCATAGTCCATATATCGACTGTGCATTGAATATTATTTTATAAGAACTGGGCTAGTGCTTGCCCTTCGCAATATTTTATGGAGAATAAATATTTGTGATTTTATTAGATATGAAAGTCTAAAGAATCCCTTTTTTTTATATATGTTTAAGAATTTAGAAGATTCTTATAATTGGGAAGTTGCCAAGTAATTTCTTAATTTCTTGAAAGTAACCATTATGAATTCAACTCGTATTATATTACATACTAGTTACACTAGTCACGGACACTGATGGATGGGCCCTACAGAACAGAAAGACTACACGAAGTTATGGCAAAAGCAGGAAAAAAGGTACTCGAGAGTCGAGACCTGTAGCTGTCAACTCTTGATTTGATTTGATTGTAGATAATAAATGCGGAAGTTCAAACGATGGGAATTTTCAATTCTTCAAAAGAGGAGAAGAGAGATTTCAAAATTTGAAGACCAGAGAATCACACTTCGCCACTTGAGGTGCGATTTTCTTTTGCTTTATTTTGCTCAGTGCTGAGCTTGTTTTCTTTTGTTTTAAGTCTGTTTAGAGCAGAGCTGTTACTGGCATTGTAGCTTTCTAGGTCCAACTCGTTGAAAACCCATGAAAGGTCGACTTTTTGCAATATTGCTTGTTCTTGTGTTATGTTGTGATTGATTTTTGCTAAAACCTTTTAGTTTTCATCTTCTTATTCTCTCCCTCTTTTGAAGAATGAGTGAAAATTAAAACCAGCCTTTTGGATTAATGAAATCTGAAGTACATCAACCAGCTTCTTCCTACCAAATTCTTATTCATTTTATGGTGTTCAATTGTGTAAAGGAATTGATGTAATTGGCCTCAACTTTGCATTTGTACCACTTGGTAGCAGTGGTGATTTTGAAATAGAGTTGTTTGTCAAAAATATTATTATATTACATACCAATTCAACCAAAATTTTCATAAATTAAATTGTCAAAATTTTAGGAAGCAATGTGCTATTGCTTAATTTCATTCTAATAATAGATGCTACTATTATTTTCAACAACCAATAGTTCCTCACACACCAGTAAAACTAATTGGACTAATACGTATTTCTAGTATAATTTTCAGAACAAAAACATGTCAGAATTAACAAAAAAAAATAAAAAACATATATGATCGAAAACCAACCAATATTTTTTATTTTTGCTTGAATATTAATATTATTTCATGAAAAAAATAACACAAATTATTAATTTATTCATTCCCTCCAAACTCTATTCCAAACATCTTTTTTACTATTCCAAATAGTTTTGAGTTAGCACTATTCTCTTACAATCAAGGTTAGTGCTATTCTCATCTACTAATCCCAAATAGTTACTATTCTAGCTATTTCAGAGGTGAAGAACTGAAGGAGAGAGAGAAATGATGAAAGGAGGTGGCGAATTGGGTCTAAGAATGAACAACTTTTATGTGGAGATAAATTCTTCCTTGATGAATACAATGGTAAGTTATAAATTCTTCCTGTATCCTTGTTATTTTCATTTTCAGTCCTCAAACTTTAGTGCTTCTACTGACAAATGCTCCATGCTGACATGCATATAAAAATTCTGCAGAATATTCCAAACAAGTTTGCAAAAATATTTGTAGCATTCATGAGCGAAAACATTGAACTGGAAGGTCCAAGCGGATATACTTGGCATGTCAAAATTATGAGGTCTCAGTCTGACAACACATTTGCTCTGCAATCTGGTTGGAAAGAATTTGTAACTGCTAATAAAATATATGAAAATGATATTTTAGTATTTACATTCAAAGATAACTCCTCTTTTAAAGTGCTAATCTTTGATCGGAGTGGATGTGAAAAAGTCGCTCCTTTCTTCGCAAAAAATATGAACACGGAGCCAAGGAATGAGTCAACACGAGTAATTGCTTCACCTCACCAACGAGTTGAGAAAGAGATCAAATCTCTATCCTCTGGTAGTATTGACACTGATGAAAGGATTTCTGGTAAAAAGAAACAAAAAGGTAGGTATATCTTGTTCATATTCATTGATTTTTAACTTTTTAATCCTTTATGCATCAAGGAATGTGATGGACTCATGAAAGATCAATTAACCAACTTATGACATGTAATTTCTAGTTGCAGATTTTGTACAAGAATCAAGCGAGGGTGCTAGTGAGAGTGACGATGGAACTGTTAGAAAAAGAAAAACAAAGGAGAACAGGTGGGACCTACCAACTGTAGCAAGAGCTAGTCGTGGTACAACAACTGGTAATCCCTCTAATGGCCCCACCAGTTTCAGTACCAGTACTGGTACCACTGCCGATGGTGATCAGAAATTTGAAAAGGTCAATCTTGGCAACGCCCATAAAGGAGGAAGCGGGATTAAGTCAGGGCCTGGTACCAATGCTGGTACATATGTGCCACCACTGAAATTGAATATGAGGAAGAGAAAATTTGTTATAGAAGAGGAAGAAAAACCTGATGATTCAACTGATTCAAGTGATGGTGAAGATGAAATTGTTTTGGAACCAAAATCGATGGAAAAATCTAAAGAAGAGAAAAAGGAAGAGAGAGAAGACCATGCCAAGTCAGACAAAATCTCATCTAAAGAAGAGAAAAAGGAAGAGAGAGAAGACCATGCCAAGTCAGAAAAATCTCATCTAAAGAAGAGAAAAAGGAAGAGAGAGAAAACCATGCCAGGTCAGAGGGAGATTATATGGCATATGAGTGCCCGGCACCTGAATTTTTCAATTTTGAAAATGATAAATCGATTGAGAAATTCAAGCTGGGTCAGACATGGGCATTGTATTGTGATACTGACAATTTACCGAAATATTATGCAGTGGTGAAATGGGTTGACCCGGAAGGGAAGACAGTTTACATTACGTGGCTAGATCCATACCGCAAAGATGCAACTGGAGAGGAGAAGAGGTGGATCGATACAGATCTCCCATTGGGTTGCGGTACGTTTATATTTGGCAGTACAGCCAGGTACAATCATACTGATGTGTTCTCCCATGAGGTGGTAACTTTACCAGTATCTGGTAAGAAGAATGTATTTGAGATTGTACCAGCAAAAACTGAGACATGGGCTGTGTACAAAAACTGGAAAATTGGGTGGTCAATGGATGACATTACTAAAAGGTGTCAGTATGACCTGGTACGGGTTTCTAATGTTACCACTTCCTGGATTGAGGTGCTGTACCTGACCAAGGTGGCAGATCATAGAAGTGTTTTTAAGTTAGATCATGAGAAAAAGGTTATGAGGATACCAAAGGGAGAGTTTGTTAGGTTTTCACATAAGATACCAGCACACCGGCTTAGTGACAAGGCGGGTCCTAATCTGAGTGGTTGCTGGGAACTGGACCCCGCAGCATTGCCGGAGTCTCTCATATTTTAAATTAGATGATATATGAAAAGGTTAATTGTTAGTGCATTAATGAATCCTCTTTTGGTATTTTGTTAATTAATTTGATGCAGGATAAGTTTAGTTGGTAGTTTTCATTGAAACAATAGTTATCTTTTTCTTTTCTTCTAAATTCTGTGCTTGCCTTGGGGACAAAATTGTACTTTAGCATTTGAAACCTTCTGGCAAGTGTTCAGTTGCTTGTTATCTTGAATTAAATATCAATTTGTTTCTAGTGCTAAGATGCAGAGGTGTCAGTTCATATACAAGGCCAGTTTAATTATTTGATGATTTTTTTTTAAGGAGAGATCTGATTGCATGGTTATTTTCTCCAATTATAATCCATCTTTTAAGTGCTATTTTGACCCAGTCAAAGACCATTAATAAATGAAATGTAGTTGTAGGTCAAAATTTATATTTTATTTTACAAAAAATATTTACTATTTATTTAGGGCCCGTTCGGCCACATATAATTTATCGTGGGAAATAAAAATTTGCTCATAATTAAGTTTTTATTTCCATGATGAACAGTAAAATTTAGTTCAAAATTTTTTATTCTCACACCCATTCTTATTCCCTACTGGGTTGCCGAACGGCCCCTTAAAGAGTAAGGCATGCTTGTTATGGATAGCATAGGGTCATTCATATTATCGTCTCAAAAGCATATCATATAAACTTCAAACATTGATTTAAGTTTCTTAATAAATTGTTTATATAATAAAGTTGTAAAATGATATTTTTGGATTTATCTATTTTTGTTACTACTTTTTATGATTTATGAAAGAAGACCCAAAATTAACTAAAAATAAAAGAAAATTGTCAATATTTTAGACTATTTTTTGCTATCTTTCATAAATCAATAAAAATAGTAAAAAAAATTTAAAAATAATAAAATTTAGTATTCTACAAGTTTATTGTATAACCAATTTTTTGAGATACTTAAACTGAAGTTTGAAGTTTATATGACAGACTTTTAAAGTCGTAGCACATATGACCTTATGTTATTCATAGCACCCAAGTCTTACTCTTATTTAGAAAATAATAGTAATAACCAGTGTTCTAAATAGCGCGCTATAGTGCCACTATAGCGTTTTTGGAGACCAAACGCTATGCTATGACATTAAAACACGTTATTTGCGCTACAGACGCTATAGCGGTAATAGCGTGTAGCGCAAATAGCGCACGCTATGCAACATTTGTTTTTATTTTTCAATTTATATGAGCTTTAAAATAAATAAATAGTGAAAATATTGTTTAATTTTGATGAATATTACATTATATCAAATTCAGGTCCGCTATAATAATTTTTCATTTTGCTCTTGGTTTTTTTTAATTGATGATAAATCAAATAAATAATTGCTAAATTATGAAAATTTTAGGGACTAACAAAAATTTCTTCAAGGATCATCTGTTTATTTTACTAGAAATATGATTTTTTTTTTCTTTTCAATTTCTAGGTTATTTTGAAATTTAAATAGAAAAAAGATAAATTATGTTATGATGTTGAAGATATTTTAAATAGAAAAAGATCGATAGTTTATGATATTAGTATTAATATAGATATTTTGAGTTGCAATTTGGACTTTGTATTGGTTCAATATGAATATTATAATTTTTTAATCAATATGATATTATTTATTGTTCTATGAGACTAAATAATGTTGATATTTAGTACAAATATATAATATAATTTTTATAAAAATAAAAAACGCTATTTGGAATAGCTTTCGCTATAGCGTCGCTATTCGCTATAGCTTTTTTTTTAGGCTCCCCGCTATGACGCGATAAACGTTATTTAGAACCTTGGTAATAACGAACAATTAACCCCTCCAAAGTATTTTATCAAATGTGAAAGTCTAAAGAACCCCTTTTTATGTTTAAGAATTTTGAAAATTCTTATAACTGGAAGTTGCTAACACTTTTTTTTTTAATCATGATTATCAGTATTATGAAGTAGCTGACATTATTATTATGGTTGTTGTTGTTAGCAATTTTATTACCAATATTACTACTGTAATAAATTTTATTTGTAATCATGTAATATTTGGTTGTAATATTATTTTGAATTATTTTTCTATTATTATAATTTTGGTATATTTTTGATGAATTTTTAACAACATAATGAACTTGTAATTAAATCATAAGCAATTTAATCCTTGTTAATTTCAATTTTAAGGATCAACCAAACTGATATAAAGCGGCTCCGTTATAATCTTACTCGTCGAGCTCACATACCAGTTAAGTGGTAACAGAGAAGAGTAAAGAGTCACAAATAGAACAAAACAACAAAACAACAAATATTTTCCATTTAATCTTCTATGATGCAATAGGGGGTTCTTACTTATTAAAACTAAAACAAAATTAAAAGCTATGAAACTACTAACTAATAATTATTATTAATGCTAATTTTTAGTAAACCAACAAAAGTTTAATTTTTTTTATCAAACCCATGCATGTCTGGTTAAAGCAATAAGAATGTTTAATTGTTTCAAGACTCGTAGGCTAGGAGTTCTAAAAGATCATGTCATTTAATTGTTTCTTAGAAGACCGTTCATGTCATTATTTAGAATCAAATTTCTAAGTTGTACATATAAACCCTTGATTGGTCTGGATCTGGTGTGATCATTGTTTACGTCTGAATCTGAATCAGATATATTTTCAATGAGGAGGGATTAAATGACACTATTTTTTGGTGACATGGAATGACACTGTCCATTTTCAAAGTCTAAACAGTCGATCCAAACCGTTCAACTTGATGGATATGTTAAAATGTGCTTACAGATCAAATTTTACATTTTTCTGAATTTTTTTTTGGTTTATTTAGAAGGGTTCAAAAATTCAACGGTCTGAATATAGCGATTTTGTTAAATACTTAATAAATAGTAAAAAAATTCAGAAAAATGTAAAATTTGATTTCCAAGTTACTCTTAATATATTCATCATATTGAACGGTTTGGATCGACTATTTAGATTTTGATATTTCAAAAATGGACATCGTCACACCATGTCACCAAAATAGTGGTGTAATCCGATCCCTCCTCATTTTCAATACACACCGCGTCACAAATCTAACATGAAAGAAGAGATTAATTAAAATGGGAAAATAAATTTGATGTTATTCTGATCCTAACAGTTGATCTTCATTGAAATTCGTGCATAATTTTTTTTTTTTCATTCATATATACACATGAAAAAATTTGAACTGTTGAAATTGAAAGCCCTGCAGAAAAGAAAGACTCGGTATATATACTTGAGGAAGAGGAACTCGCTACCTGCCTCATAATCATAGTCAAAGATTTGCAAATTATTTACAAATAATTCGTTTTTTGGTAATAACAAATTGAATGCCGAATTATTCAGTTGACCGAATTATTTCCGAATAATTCATGAATTTTACAAACTTTTTTCCGGATTTTCCAAATTATTCATGATTTTTCCCATAATATATATATTTTTTCATTGTAGATCTGAAATTTCTAATTAGAATAGTTTCGAATAATTTCTAAACTATACCCAAATTATTCCCGAATCACGAACTTTTATTTAAATCTTGTCAAACGAAACAAAATAATTCATTTGTCCCTATGCTAGCTCATAGTCATATAATAATGTAGCAGTAACTCACTACACGAAAAGAAGGTTATGGAAAATCTCAACCGTTTAAATACGTTTCTACACGAATCTCAAAGCACACATAATTCTGACCCCTCCATCACCCCCGAATAGGCACCGGACACGCACTTACACCTGTAGCTGTCAACTTAAATGCAAATGCGGAAGTTGAAAAGATGGGGAAATTCAAAACAATTCTTCAAAAGAGGGAGAGAAAAGATCATCAGAGGAGGAGAACACACTTGGCCACTTGAGGTGCGATTTTCTTTTGCTTTATTTTGCTCACTGTTGAGCTTGCTTTCTTCTCCTTAAGTCTGGCATTGTAGCTTTCTAGGATTAGGTGGAAGGTCCAACTCCCCCTTGCCATTTGTACCACTTGGTACCAGTGGTGATTTTGAAATAGAGTTGTTTGTCAAAAATATTATTATATTACATACCAATTCAACCAAAATTTTCATAAGTTAAATTGTCAAAATTTTAGGAATTAAACAATGTGCCAATAGTTCCTCACACGCTAGTAAAACTAATTGTACCAATAGGTATTTCTAGTATAATTTTCAGAAAAAAAAAACCAACCAATGTTTTTTATTCTCCCCAAATCTATTCCAAATATGCATTTCCAACAACTTTGTTACTATTCTGAATAGTTTTGAGTTAGCATTATTCTCTTACCATCAAGGTTAGTGCTATTCTCATCTACTAATCCCAAATAGTTACTATTCTAGCTATTCCAGAGGTGAAGAACTGAAAAAGGAGAGGGAGAGAGAGAGAGAGAGAGAGATGATGAGAGGAGGTGATGAATTGGGTTTAAGAATGAACAATTTTTATGTGGAGATAAATTCTTACTTGATGCATACAATGGTAAGTTATAAAATCTTCCTGTATCCTTGTTATTTTCATTTTCAGTCCTTCAAACTTTAGTGCTTCTACTGACAAATGCTCCATGTTGACATGCATATAATAATTCTGCAGACTATTCCGAAAAAGTTTGCAAAAATGTTTGTAGCATCCATGAGCGAAAACATTGAACTGGAAGGTCCAAGCGGATATACTTGGCATGTC
This sequence comes from Carex pumila, assembly GCA_033356055.1. Lineage (NCBI taxonomy): Eukaryota > Viridiplantae > Streptophyta > Magnoliopsida > Poales > Cyperaceae > Carex > Carex pumila. Next base: position 156,167 of record JARJHM010000592.1, read on the forward strand.
AAAATTGAGAGGTCTCGGTCTGACAACACATTTGCTCTGCAATCTGGTTGGAAAGAATTTGTAACTGCTAATAAAATATATGAAAATGATGTTTTAGTATTTACATTGAAAGATAACTCCTCTTTTAAAGTGCTAATTTTTGATCGGAGTGGATGTGAAAAAGCTGCTCCTTTCTTCGCAAAAAATATGAACACGGAGCCAAGGAAAGAGTCAACACAAGTAATTGCTTCACCTCGCCAAGAAGTTGAGAAAGAGATCAAATTTTGTTCTGGTAGCAGTGACACTGATGAAAAGATTTCTGGTAAGAGGAAACAAAGAGGTAGGTATATCTTGTTCATTTTCATTGATTTTTAACTCTCCCTTATACATCAAGGAATGTTATTGACTCATGAAAGATCAATTAACTAACTTATGACATGTTATTTCTAGTTGCAGATTTTGTACAAGAATCAAGCGAGGGTGACAGTGAGAGTGACGATGGAACTGTTAGAAAAAGAAAATTAAAGCAGAACAGGCGGGGCCTACCAACTGGTAATCCCTCTAATGGCCCCACCAGTTTCAGTACCAGTACTGATACCACTGCCAATGGTGATCAGAAATTTGAAAAGGTCAATCTTGGCAATGCTAAAAAAGGAGGAGGCGGGATTAAGTCAGGGCCTGGTACCAGTGCTGGTACATATGTGCCGCCACTGAAATTGAATAAGAGGAAGAGAAAATTTGTTATAGAAGAGGAAGAAAAATTTGACGATTCAACTGATTCAAGTGATAGTGAAGATGAAATTGTTTTGGAACCAAAATCGATGGAGAAATCTAAAGAACAGAAAAGTGAAGAGAGTGAAGATCATGCCAGGTCACAGGGAGATCACATGGCATGTGAGGACCTGGCACCTGAATTTTACAATTTTGGAAATGATAGATCGATTGAGAAATTGAAGCCGGGTCAGACATGGGCATTGTATTGTGATGCTGACAGTTTACCTAAATACTATGCAGTGGTGAGACGGGTTGACCCGGAAAAGAAGACAGTGCATATAAAGTGGCTAGAACCATACGGCAAAGATGCAATTGGAGAGGTAAGGAGATTGATTGATTTGGATTTCCCGTTAGGTTGCGGTAGATTTACATTTGGTGGTACAACCATTTATAACAGTACTGATGTATTCTCTCATGAGGTGGTAAATTTACAAGTATCTGGTAAGAAGAATGTGTTTGAGATCTTACCAGCAAAAACTGAAACATGGGCTGTGTACCAGTCAATGAATAACATTGGTAAAAAGTGTCAGTACGATCTGGTACGGATTTCTAATGTTAACCGTTCCTGGATTGAGGTGTTGTACCTGACCAAGGTAGCAGATCATAGAACTGTTTTTAAGTTGGATCATGAGAAAAAGGTTATGAGGATACCAAAGGGAGAGTTTGTTAGGTTTTCTCATAAGATTCCAGCGCACCGGCTTCGTGACAAGGCGGGTGCTAATCTGAGTGGTTACTGGGAACTGGACCCCGCAGCATTGCCGGAGTCTTTCTTATTTTAGATTAGATGATATATGAAAAGGTTAATTTTTAGTGCATTAATGAATCCTCTTTTTTGTTAACTAATTTGAAGCAGGATAAGTTTAGTTGGTACTTTTTACTGAAGCAATAGTTATCTTTGTTTTTGTTGATTCTGTGCTTGCCTTGGGGACAAAATTGTAATTTAGCATTTGAAACCTTCTGGCAAGTGTTGAGTTGCTTGTTATCTTTAGATTAAATATATTTTTGTTTCTAATGCTAAGATGCAGATGTCAATTCATAGAGAGGCCATTTTAATTATTTGATGATATTTTCTTCAATCATAATTCATCTTTTTATTACTATTGTGATCCAGTCACCTTTTATGGACTAAAATAAAAGTTTTGAGATTTAAATATGAGTGAGGCTATGTTACTGAATAGTGTATATTGGTCCGCACTATGAATTAATATTTGTATTTTCAAAATCTAAACAGTCGATTTAAACAGTTCAACAAAAAAATGCACTTATTGACCACATTTATATTTTTTATATGACTTATTTAAGTAGGTAGAAAATTAATTGATATAAAAAGAAATTTGACCATTCAAAATAGTGATTGTCAACCTACCTAAATAAGTATTTTAAAAAATTATAAAATAAAAAATTAAGTTTACAAGTACATTAAAAAACAAATTGCTAGTATTTAATCATGAATCATGACTCATGCTTATCCCTTATTCCTTTGCTTACTAATAAATAATTAATTGCTAGTATTTGCTTTTTTTATGGGTTTTGGTAGAGTCCATGAATGAATTTTAGCCCGGCCCAATAGGAGGAGATTTTTCACATGTAACTAGTGATATCATCATATAAAGAAATTGCCTTGATTTTTGAAAAGGATGTAAAATGAAATTTGAATGCACCATTTTGCTACTTTTGGCCAGCTTTCAAAATTTATAGTGATTATTAATTGTTGGCATGGGAAGGGAAGAGGTCACTATTATTTTAATTAAAATGGAGAAAATCTAATGCTAGGTTGGCATTCATTATGCATCATAAATTTGGCAAAATACATGAGCTTTCACATGTCCCAACTACAAATCATTTTATTTCTTTGTCAGTACTTTTATTTTTTTTATTTTTTTTGCACTTTCACCCCTTCAAATTTATTTATTAATTTACATTAAATATTTTGACTATAGTGTTCATGACATGTGAAAAGAATGCTTTGAAATAAGTTAAGAAATGCCCCCCTTTTGATTTGAAATGTATAAATAATAAAATAACATGCAACATTTTAAAAAGTTGGGTATGTTTGACTAAGGAACCGGGTTTTGAGGTATTAAATTGGGAAAGAAAACATCACAAATCATAAATTAATTACAAAGTAGAAAGTTGATAAAACCTCTCTGATCATTTCCATGTGACATGTACTGATACACTATACATAGCATACATACCTATGCTATGTACATTTTTCAAAATGATAGCTGTAAACCTTACTTGGTCTTTTCTACCTCTTTTCATGTAACCATGAAAAGAGACACCATATCATCTCTCTCCTGACACCTCTCATAAAAATATAATTTAAAAATGGTCCTTTGAATTACCAACCTTTAAAGGACAGCTTTTAGGTATCCAAGAAAAAGGTTGTTCTTTTTTACTTGTTTGACTTGGTAAGTGTTGTATTAAATATTAATCAAAACAATTAATAATTCATAAATTAATGCTGTACAAGGAATGTCTAATGGGTATTTTTGTATTAGAAATATGTACTTTATTTAATATTACTTTGTTTTATACTGAACCCATGAAGCAAATTTATAGAATTTTTAAGGGGGTGATATTAAATTTTATTACATACCAATAAATTATCATTGGGTCAAAGTCATACATATTAGGTTAGTTTGTGCCTTTGTGCCTTTGTGCCTTTGTGGTGTTGTCTTTTGGCTAAATAGAAAGATTTACAATTACTGGATAGAGAGAGAAAGAGAGAGGCATTGTTTTTTCTCTTTTCTAAAATGGAGACAAGAAAACAGCACAAAGAGAGAGGCATTTGTTCCTCTGCAATTTCTCTCACTAGCAGGGAACAATTCTGCAAACTTTAATTGAACAAGGATTGTTTTTCTGACTTTATCTAAAAACAATATTTACTAAAAATTTGAATTTTAATATAAGAATTTTATAAATAAATTATATATTGAGAAATTTAGAAACAATTATGTATATTGATCAACACAATAAACTGCGTAAACATTATTGTAAAATAATATAAAAAGGGTTATAACAAGTGTAATTAGCTAACTAAATTATATTGACCGCTTATAAATTATAATGACCCCTTTATTCTTTTCAAAATATAAAAAATAAATCATTAAGGACTTGAAAAGTATTGGTGGTGATGTTTTATAAATTTCAAAATTTCAAAATATCAGTTTCTTTTCTAACATCCCTAATTATTTATTTCTAATTAATGCTTTATAAATTTTCTTGAGCTCTTAGTAGGATTTTGTCCTTCATAATAATATATTAATAGACAGAAATTGTAACGAAATTTCTTCATTGGAGGAATAATTACTTGACAATGATTATTTATCTTGACAGTACATTTTTTTTAGAATAAAAAAATATAAAGTAAATTACAAGTATGTTACTATCCATAAAAATAGTCTATCAATCAGGGGTGGATCTACTGTAGCACAGGGGCAGCCGCCCCCCTGGATTTCGAGTTTTAGTGATGATTTATTGGTACCGATCGACTTTGCCTCTCTCTGAAAAATTTTTTGCCTCCCTATGAATGTTTGATTTGTAATTCGGGTTAAATTTAGTATTAAAATCAAAATAAATTTCTTTAAATTATGATTGTAATATTAATTATAAGTTATAGGATCAGAAATTATAAGTCAGTGTATTGGAAAATATAAGTCAAAAAACTATTTTTAATCGAAAACTTAATTAGTTAATAGGTTTAAATCTAATAAGTTATTTAAACTCGATTCAATATTTTTTTGTCCCTTTCTAACAAAAATTCTGAGTCCGCCTCTGCTATCAATCAAATTTCATACTATTTAAATATTGCTGACTAAAAAAACATGGCACTTCCAAATGGTTAATTTTGGACCGTTAAAATTTGAAGTGACTTGATATACGTTGAACTGTTCATAAAATCTCATAATTTTTTATGAATATGATATTTTAAGTCACAAGAGCATCGGTCAAATATCTTGGCAGATAAATTGGTGACGTTTTGAGTTGAATTTTAAATTTAAATATTATGTTTGAAGATTGTCAAATGTCAAATAATCCACTATTTTCATTACATGGTTTTGACTATTTTGTCTATTTGTTCAAATGTGGAATTATTTGTCAGATAAAAAATAATTTGGTTATTATTTCAATGAAGTATATGCCTGGTACTTTAAATTTTACTTTTATTTTAATTTTCTCAAAAATAACCATTAGAAAATTAACTATAAATTCTTAACATGCCTCTTTAATTATATCATTTTAAAATATTTTAAATAAAAAGAGAGCAATAAGTATACATATAGATCACTATAAAATATAAATACAAGGGAGAAGTAATCATGTTGACATAAATAAAAATATTTGACCCAATCAACAGTTCATAAAGTAAAGATTATGCATTTACATGTAAAGTTAGCTAATGTTGTATATTATTGCTTTAGGCCTTTAGCTGCCTATGTTATAGAGGTCACATTAAAATTTTATTCTAATTTCTAGGTAACTGTGAACAAAATATTCCTTCAAGTTAGTAATTAGTATAGTCTACATATTTCATTGTAAATTTACTGATATATTAATCTGTTATGCTATTTATACTGTAAAATAAAATAAAAATGATTTTTTTAATTGTAGATACTAATCTTTAGTAAATAAAACAGTAGAAATTGAAGGATTAAAAAAATCTCATAATGAATGTAGAAACTTTATATATACTGTATTTCATACAATATAATCCAAACAAATCATGAAAATTTAATCTCAATAATTAGTTCAAAAACTAATTCATTCTATGACATTTTACTATTTTAGACATCTGAACAAAATAAAATTAAAGAAATTGAAAGGAAAATAAATTAAAGGTTGTAAAATTGCAGAGAGCCAGAGGAGAGGAGCATTTTAGAGGTTGAGAGAAAACAATGAAGAAAATGAGAGGAAACAAGGAAGGAAGTACATGCAACATCAAAGAAAGAAATTTAAAAAAAAATGAGAAGCACAAGAAAACAAAGAGAGAGACGGGAAAAGCGATTCCCCAAGTCTACTTAAAGCACAGAAAAATAAAAACAAATTAAAAGAAAGGAGAGAGAGAGAGAGAGAGAGAGAGATTGAGAGAAGTGGTCGAGTGGTTGCTAATATTTCTTTCTTTCACATGTCCCCATAAAAATGGAATCTTACACAGCGACCCTTCTTTCTTTCTCCTCTTCACATTTTCCCTTTTATTTAGAGATGTAAAAAAAAATTACAGTGTAACATGATACGTCACAACACGGCACTGTACTAGTTATGTGCCGTGACTATTTATGTAACATGATCTTTTTTTCAAAAATTGACACAACACGTAATTCGTTCACGGCACAATACGTGTTCACGTGAGGTACATATAATTCGAATGGTGAAACTTTAATATATACTAATTTAAATTATAAAAAAAAGTTAAATGTGATTAAACGTGACCAGTAACATGCGATCACAGTATGATTAACTTATTATGATCATCTTTCTAAATTTAATCACAATACAACACAGTACATAAAAATCTAACTTAATCACAACACAATAATTGACTCAAATCACAGCATAACTAGTCGCATCTGAGTACAACACGTCAAATATTTAGATCCCTACTTTCATTGGTTCTTATATTATATTTAGTACTTTCCAAATGGTTAATGTCACAACTACAAAAGCTAACTCTCCATGATAATATTCCTATGATAAATAAAATAATGCTAGTTGGTGACATCATTCTTTTACATGCAACAACTCAACACCTCAGCACACTACACAAATATCTGGAGTGCAACAATTCAACAAGTAGCTCTTTTTTTATGTTTTCTCAAGATTTTATTTTTTGTGGGTTTTTAACTTTTTATTGTTTGTGAGACCTATTGGTTTATTAATGAAACACCTATAGCAATTCTCACTTAAACCTAACTAACATGATTTTTTCTTAATTGATCAACCAATAGTACATGTATATCCAAACGAAAAAGAAATAAATATGAGGAAATTATAAAAGAGATAATAAAAGAAAAGGAAAGATCAAAATAAAGCCAGGAGAAAAAGAAGAAAATATTTGATATATATACATCATTCTTTTACATGCAACACCTCAGCACACACTACATGATATCTGGAATGGAACAACTCAACAAGTAGCTCTTTTTTTCTGTTTCTTCAAGATTTTATTTTGGTGGGTTTTTGTTGTTTGTGAGACCTATTGGTTTAGTAATTAATGAAACATGCAGTGACGGATTTAGAATTTTTGTGAGGGTGGTAAAAAAATATTGAATCGGATTTAAATTTATTAACTAATTAGGTACTCGATAAAAAAACAATACTTTAACTTATACTTTTCAATACTCTGATTTTAATTTCTAATTTTCTAACCTATAATTATAATTACCAATTATAATTCAAAAAAATTATTTTAATTATAATCCTAAATTTAACTCAAATTACAAATCAAACATTCAGAAGGAGACAAAAAAAATTTCAGAGGAGAGCAAACTCAATCGGAATATTCTGATCTCCACTAAAACTCAAAATTCAAAAGAAGGGTGGGCAGTTGCCTCCTGAGACCATGTGACTCTGCCCCTGAAAACACGCAACATTCTCACTTAAGACTAATTAATATGATTTATTTTTTTAATTTATAAACAAATAGTACATGTACATCCAAAAGAAAAAGAAAGAAATATGAGGGAATTATAAAAGAGATTAAAGAAAAGAAAAAAAACAAAATAAAGTGAGGAAACGAAGAAAATATTTGAGATATACATAGCATAGCATATATATATGCAAAAAAATAGATATACATATTCTAGGGTTTCGATAGGGAAGCAGATCACCTGCCCTTCGGGGTGCAGGAAAATTCTACCTTTTCAGTCACTGCAGCTGGAACCGGTCACTCTTAAAGAGAGCCAGTCACTGTTAATTTTTAAATTTGAAGTCCACTAACAGTGACTCTGGAGATAGAGGATTTGATCTCTTGGATAAGGATTCGATCTCTTGGATATATATATGCTTTGGATAGATAGGAAATGCTTGTACGACTCAGCCTTTAATTGCTTCTGATCAGATCAGATATATATATATCAATCAAGCCAACAGTGCTTGCCTCTTTGCTTCAATCAATATTACAATAGTGCACTCTTTATTCCTTTTCCTATTAACAAATCACCCAACTAAGCCTCTAATCAAAAGTTCAAATAAACCATATATTTTTTAATACTATATTAGTTTATCCATTCCACAAGAGGTGTTATGAAAAGTGACATTTTACCTAGCTACCTTATTTTGTTTCTTTTAAAGCTTTTGATTTAGACCATCCTATAAAAAAAAAATATACACATCGTTTGTTATATGTCAAAAAAGTATAATGAAATTAATGAAAGAATATAGAGGAGGTTTCAATTGTCTCTATTATTTGTACCTCCATATGTTCCATTTTTAAATAAGTAATAATTCAAAATTTAAAATATAAATATCAAAATAAAATCATTACATTTCAATTTTTATTTTATATAAATTAATAAGTTTAAAAATGAATATTTAGAATTATTCACATCGGTATATTTTTACAAGCTCTTAATAACAAACACAATAAAGTTGAAATATCACAACTTTTTACGCGTACATAGATAAAATAATATAGATCATATATTTAACGGTTTTATTTTGACTTTTAAATTTTAAATTATTAAAATTTTAAAAAATAGAGACATGATAAAAGTAAAAAATATAGATATATGAATCCTCTTAAAGAATCTAACAAGCGGTTGAGAGGATTGATTATATATTAAATTTTAACAGCATGATGACATGGTAAGAGACCTACATCATTAAATTTTTAATTCTATTAAGTTCTAGCCCCCACCAACCGAAACCCAATTTGTCATTTTTAAATTCAAATTCACTGTTGAGCTGTGTGGGTTTAATTAGTTGCATTTGGTGGATAGTTTGCATTGAATTTGAATTACTGCTGTCTTTGAAAATGATTTGTGTTTGAAAATGATTTGTGTGGTTGGAACTAGGAAAACCTCAAAAAAGAAAAAAAAAAAAATGGCATGAAAAAGGAATAGAGTTTGTGTTTTTTAAGTCAACTAGGAAATATGACCCGGATTGAAAAATAAAACTGTAAATATGTTCCATCAAATAATTTGATAATTTAAAACGGTTAAATTTTAAATTCCAATTTATACATTCTATCTAAATAATTGAGAAGACGTGTAATTTTAATTTCTTGAGTTTAATAAATATTTTTTTTAAATATGAAATTGACAGGAGTTGGAAATGTTCAAACATAAAAAAAAAAAGCTCAACATTTTTTAAATCTAAAAAATGTAAACTTTACGTATGGAATATTCTCTCATATATTTCATCATTTTTTTATATTATCTATATTTTTATTTACCCGGGCAGAGTGCCAGATGGCAAACAAAGAAACAGCTGTCAATTTCGCCTTTATTTTCAAAAGGAGGCATTTATGTTGTTTATAAGAGCCATGTAATTTTCTTGACAAATATTTATAATTTTTCAAAAGGAAGCATTTATGTTGTTTATAAGAACAATATAATTTTCTTGACAAATATTATAATTTTCCAAGTATGCTTTGCCAATATGAAACAAAAATAAATTAAATATTGAATGTCTGGTGTAATAACGTTTTCACAATTTTTTTTTCTACCTAATATAATCATTGTTATAAAATTATAGTTAATTATTATCGGCATAAATATTATTTTTTTAATAAATATTCGTTTAAAATATGTGTGTGTGTGTGTGTGTGTCATAATTCTAATACATGTGCTGATATTAAAATTCTGACATTTTTTAGCATTAAATTCTTATTGCAAAGGTTCAGAGAAAAAAATAACTCCTATAAATAAATCAAATTCGATCTAATATTCTGAACTTATGAGAAATAATAAATGTATGTATTTTCTTTTTCTTACCTATTTAACTTGTATCCTCGTTTATCACTTATCACATGATAAGTATTAGATCAAATTCAGTCTAATATCTAATGTCTAAATGAACGTGCTAATCTCAATGCTAATTAAATAAATGATATCAGATCAAATATTAAACCGAATTTGACCCGATGTCCATTAAATCTCTTTACTCCCATCACCCCAACATATATCTTTTAATATTATTTGAGGAGGATTCTAATAGCTCATATTTTTCATACCTCATCATATCTCATACTTCATATATTCGTTTCTAAAGTCTAAATTGTCGATCTGAACTGCTCAACACGATATCCATACTAAAATATGCTTGAAGATGAAATATTATAATTTTTGAAATTTTTTTACTATTTTTACTATTTTTTAAATAGGTACAAAATCATTATTTCTAAACCGTTCAAAAACATTGATTTTTTACCCATATTAAAAAATAGTAAAAGTATTTTAAAAATTATAAAATTTTAATCCCCAAACATATTTTATATGAATGTAATTTTGAACAATTAAGATCAACAATTTAAACTCTAAAATTTTAATTTTAAAAGCAAAGATATAAATATGAAATATTATAAGATATGAAAGAAATTAGGTATTGAACTCTCTCATTTTATTTTTATTATCTAAATTTTTTGACAGATGTCAAGCAAAGAAATAGCTGTCAAATTCGCTGTTATTTTCAAATGGTGACATTAACCATTTCTTACACCACCCATTCTTTGCATTTGTCACCAAATGAAATCGCTGATTTTTCTTTGAAATATTATTTTGGTTATAAGGACTATGTTGTTTTCCCAATGAAATAAAAAAAATACTAAAAATTCAATGTCAGGTTTAATAAGTTGTCACAAATTGCCTTCTGTCTAATAAAATCATTTTATTGTTATAAAATTACAGTTAATTACTATAAGCTTAAATAATAATAATTTTTTTGTTTACAAATATTCATTGAAAAGATATACATAGGGGGTAAGGAATTTATATTCACTGCAGATATTAAAATTCTGATATTTCTAGCATTAATTTTCTTATTCCAAAGGTTGGAACTAGTGTTGTAAAAAATGCATGTTTAGATTGATTAATTGGCCAATTAGTTGTTAGCAGCAATCAAATTGTTACGGATTTTTTTTGACTAATCAACAAATTATTTTTTATTATAACTTATTATTTTTAATTAATTACTTAACAATATTTTATCTGTCCAACAAGCACATTATGTTATTTACAATACTAATTAGAACAACGTGAAAAGCAAGAGAAAAAATGACTACTATAAATAATTTTTTTTCATTACCAAACAAAGTAAACGTGCTTTAATTATTTGATATGAAAAATATAATATTTGCACAAATAGAGAGACTACCGGTCAAGTCAAATCAATGAATGCCTCATTGGGCATCTGTTGAAATTTCTTACAAGATACAAGAGAAGCTCTCCATTTGTGGGAAAATGGAGAGAACCTCATGAAATGAATAAATAAATTGAATCAAAATAGAGACCGTTCAAACTTGAAAACCCACAAAAAAAAAATCATGATAAGGAGGAAAGAAAAATGGAAATTAAGTGTCTCAAAATTGGGTCCACATGAAAGCACCCAACAAGCTCCAATTTATAATCAATGTATTTGGAGAGATGCTTTCAATGACACCACATTATCTCAACTCCACCTTCTTTGTGTTTTTCCTTCTTTTTCCTTAGCCCCTTTTTATGACCTAATTTAATTCCCTTCTTCTCTCTTGGGTTTTGGGTTTTGGGTTTGGATCCAATATCCAATTAGTAGTTATTATTTATCACCATGGTGCACCCACTAATACCAAACCCACCTACATTTTATCTTTGTTTTTATTTTTTATATCTTTCTCTTTCCATTTATATGATTATGGGTCTTTATGAGTTACATCACTAGCAAAATAAAGTCTTGATGAATAGTTTATGAGCATTTTATTTTATTTTAATTGAGAAAACAGATGGCATTTTCATTTTCTACATCGTCTATGTTGAAATATTTTAACATTATCTTTATTGACTTGGATATTTGTATAATAATCATAAACCTTATTATATATTTTTTAATAATCCTACCTTATAATTATCATCAAATTTACTTGTTACTTTTATACAATGCTTGAAGGTTCTTTCTATGCATATTATATAAAAATCCAAGTGAATTGTAAAATAATATATTTTTTTCTTTTACAATTCTTTCCGTTAGTTTAGATGATAAATAAAGAATTGTTTATACATGCTAATGTGCATTGATTTGATACTTAATTGTGATAATTAATTTAAAAAAGTTATAAAATTGACTAATTAAAATATTGTAACGGTTAAGTAATTAAGTAGAATAACATTCAATTAATATTTTATTTTTAGTTTTCAAAACATTTTGTTCCATCAATATTTATTTTTTAACCAGACAATTAGAATATTATAAACCAGTATTGTAAACAATAGTATGTGGTTATCAGACAAATAGGATAAATAATCGATCATAATCGAAAATAATTAATTAATTAATCAGAAAAATCCATGACAATTTGATTATCGCCAATAACTAATTAGCTAATTAATTGATCTAAACAGATTTTTTTTTACAACACTGCCATAAACTAAGCAACACAAAATAACACATACATTATTTCATACACCCTCCTCTGAGTCCTCTCTCCCTTTTAACACGCTTTTGTCCTTTACATTGGAATTTGGTGAATATCTATTGTAGTGCTCACCCTTTAATGCATATTGTACTATATAAAAAAAAAAACAATCCGAAATTTTTATTCACATCCTCAAGAAAAAAAAATTCAAAGTTGTCTTCACTTTTTTTTTTTCTTAAAATTGCCCCAACTGCTTTTTTTTTTTTTTGAATTTTCAAATAAACATGATATAGATGTAAGAGGATTAAATGATGAGTAAAATTATTTGCTAATTAATTTTTTTAATGATAAATATCAATCTCACAATATATAATCCTTACTAAATGACTAAACAAAACAAAAATACTATATTAGTTCAAGTAAAATAAATAAATAAATAAATAAATAAATGATACTCTTTATTTTTTGTAATATTAAAACTCGATTTTAGAATGTTCATTATTGTAAAAGAAAATAAGTATCTGACTATAGACTTTAGGATTTGTGTACTCTAAGTTCCCAAATTGTGTTTTCAAATTTTGAAATAAAAAAATATGCTTTTGATTGTGTGAGGTTAATCGAATGGTTACAAAAATATAGAATTCATGATATCTATTTATTCAAAATACATAAATATATTTATTTATTTTTGCCAGGAGGTGCATGAAATATAAGTTTCAAAAAAATATAATTCATGATGTAAAAAGGTTTTTCTGTAGAGTTCCATCTGTGAGTTTATTTTTTTTATTTTACACTTTTTTTTTATGATTTGATACTTTTGAAAAAAAAAAGAATTGAGTACATAATTCATATCAATTCTATTTGAGAGGAGATAAAAAATAGGTGATTTTTCATTATTTTTTCCATTTTGATTGGAATGGATTTTGATTTTTCTCAATTTTAGTATAAGTAATTGAATTGAGATTTTTTTTATCGAACTTGTTATTTTTCTGTTGTTAATTTATCGTTTTAACAGGGTCGTGCAATAAAATTAATTTTATTTTTTATTTCAATCATATATATCTGTCTTATTAATTTATCCAAGTTGCTAATTCAATGATATAGAGAAAGGAAGTGTATATCTAACAATTTGTGTATTTTAGAATTTAGAATAGTCTTTAATTCATATATTACTACCATTCAAAATGAAAATGGAGATTAATTGATCCCAAAATTTATAAAATTCAGAAGAGTTTTTACAGTGCATTATTAGAAAAAACTATATATAAGTGTGAATTTTCTCCATCAAAAAAAGAACATTTATATTTTAGAAAATGTCTCAAGAACTCATTTACATCTAATTATACCAGTGTTGTTCAACACTTCAATGATTCATGCCAGCCAGATGTTTTTATTTGCTCTTGATATTAATATAATTCATGGATTCACATTCAATGCATCACTGTCAAAGCTTAAAAAGAGAGGTATATTAAGTAAAAAAACAAAAAAAGTATAATGATATATTGGGTGAAATATATAATATATATATGAGGAGGGATCGGATTACACCACTATTTTGGTGACATTGTGTGACAATGTCCATTTTCGAAATTTCAAAATCCAAATAGTCGATCCAAACCGTTCAATATGATGATTATATTAAGAGTAACTTGGAAATCAAATTTTACATTTTTCTGAATTTTTTTAACTATTTTTTAAGTTTTTAACAAAATCGCTATATTCAGACCGTTGAATTTTTGAACCCCTCTAAATAAACCCAAAAAAAATTCAGAAAAATGTAAAATTTGATCTGCAAGCACATTTTAACATATCCATCAAGTTGAACGGTTTGGATCGACTGTTTGGACTTTGAAAATAGACGGTGTCATCCAATGCCACCAAAAAATGATGTCATTTGATCCCTCCTCTCTCTCTCTATATATATATATATATATTTACAAAACAAGATGGAAATTGAAATATATAATTTTACAATGTTATTCATGAAAATTGAAGTAAAAAAAAGGAGAAGAAACAACTAAGGTGAGGTGTTGCCATTTCAAAGTCTCATGTCTTGTTATATATTCTCTCTCTGGTATATTCCCCATTAAATCAGGATGTGGCGTGCAGAATTTACAGCATGTTCTCTGAAAAAAGTGGGTCCCAGGTAACAGATCCAATGAAAAGAGAGAGTTTGATGTTTGCTGTTTGAATAGCATTATTGGTGGGTGCTCTGCTCTGTAAATGCAGAGTTAAGCAAATCTTAGTTCACATTAACTTGAGCAAGATATATATATATATATTGGACGTTTTAACTTTCAAAGCAATGGGTGTTTACATTCCAGTCCTCCTTACTTTTTGATATTTTAAAACCATAAAATTTTATTTGAAGATGTTTCTAATATTTTTGCGTGCTTGTGTTTGCAGTAACGACTAATTGTGCAATTAAATTTAAATGTGCTAACGTTTCTTATGAGATAGTATTAAATTTTCTTATTCTAAACGAGTAAATCTCATAATATTAATGTTAATTTAATGGCAAAGATGCGTGAAATTTTATTGTAAAAAAAGAACAAAATACCTAACATTAGATGCCAAAGTTTTTTGAATGAATGAATCAAATCAACCAACGAGATTAACCTGCAACAAAAAGACTTCGAGACCTATTTTACCAAAATTAAACCTAATTTAGTGCAGATAACCCCTGATCACTTTTTAAAATTACATTTATTCTTATACTAAAATGTAAAATTATAACTAAAGATTCAGTCAACCCAATATTAATAGAAAAACATGAGTGTCATGACATGATGATATCATCTAAAGTGACATTGTTAGCATAATGATGTAAAATTGCCAAAAATATTTGCATTTTTAATATCAAAAACTACAGGGTCTTTTAAGCAAAACGTGGTCAAAATAAAAAAAAACACCCGTTTGAGTGGGAAAAATTAAAAAAGAAATGCCTAATTCTGCCAAATTACTTCCAATCTCTCTCTCTTACACTTTAGCGGTAGAGATATTAACAGAGTATTTTTAGCTTCATACAGAGCACTTTAGCTGTTTTAATTATACAGTCTGCGAGCTGTATGAAGGAAGATCTACTCTGTTAATATATTCAGCCTTTCTCTCTCTCCATCCATCCATCCAATAACCCATTTCATTGATTCGACCCATCTAACCATTTTTTCTATCTATTTCTCTCTTTCTCTTTCTCTTTTTAATACCCATTTATTTATTATCTCCTTCTCTTTCTTTCTCTCTTTACCTCTCAAGGAGACGGAGAGGCGCCGACTTCTCTCTTGGATTCAACCCAAATCGCTTCAGGTAACCTCCATCGATCCCTTTTTCTCTCTTATTCAAGCTCAAAGTTTTCATCTTTCCCCATTTTTTTATGGGTTTTTTGTAAAACGAAGAATATTAGTGATTTTCGTTGATTTGGAAACAGATCATCAATTTTTGGTGATTTTTGATGGAAAATGTTTTTGAATTTTAATTTCAATACTGATTTCTGACCAAAGTTTGGGTCTTTTTGCTTGAAAATGAAATCTTCAAGCTTTAAATTCAAGTCTGATCTAAACCCTTATCTCCTTTTCAGTTCTATTCCATCCAAAATAAATTTGGGATTTTTCTTCCCATAATTTTAAATTGATAGACGGTAGAAAATTCAAACTTTTAAATAAATTCTAAATTGAGAGATGGTGAAAAATATAAAAATTTCCTTTAAAAAGCAATCTTTTCTCTCTATTATGTGGTGTCTTAGAGATCAATTTCTACTTGTTATAACTTATTAGAGAATGTGCAAGACCAGAAGGAGAACCTAATCTGATTCTTGATTTCCTGTGACGGTTTTGGTGTGACAACCTGTGTGCTCAGTAGCTTCTCGGCCGGGTCCATACTGCACTGCAACCAAAATTTGGGTCTGTTTCAAAATTAATGAAGAGAGAACAATTATTCAATTTTAGTTTTTAATGTATCAGAAGTTATTATTTGTAGAAACATGGAAACATCTTTTCAATATGAGTTTTAATTCCAATTTTTCTATTTAGGTTTGTTCAATCCAAGCAAGTAAAATCCTTGCAAAATGCAAGGACAGAGAAGTTCGGTCGAACCATTTCCCGAGGCATTCGGGTTTGAACCCGGATCCAGTTCTGCCTCTCCTGGACCTGTTTCGCTTGATTCTCAGTTGTATTGGAACAACATGCTTCTCAACCAGGTTGACACACCTGAGTTTCCCCAAATGCCGTATCTCAACGAACCCGACCAGCAACACCCTCAACCTGAACCAGTAGCCTCTCTCTCCTTAGAAAATGTCGGTATGAACATAAACCTCAATTCAAACTACTCTGATATGCCATCTCAGTTGCAAAATTCTGACACGTCAGAGCTGAGGCTCTACCCACACGGTCACGGTCATGGCCACGACTCGTTTTTCGGGTCCGGTTCAGGTTCACTGAGTTTGAACAACTTGGCTAGTGGACTTGGGATGGGTTTGGATGAGGACATGGATACCCGACCTGGTAATAGTGCATTAGATGGAAGGAGATTAGCATGTAAAAGGAAGAATATAGAGACTGGGGCCCACGGTCAGACTTCGGCAAGTGGAAGCACGAGTAATTCACATTTGCATGGTTCTGGTGCTTACTCATCCTCTTCCTCTAGTTATCACCCGTACCAAAACCCTAATCCTGGTTCGATTACTACTGGTACGAATACACCATCTTTGCCATTGAATTACCTAAATCCAGCAGAGGAACCATTTCCCGGCTTCAGAATTCCAGTTACTGCAGGTGGAGTTGCTGGTAACCCGCAGAGGAGTTTCAGGATAAGAACTGGTCCGACTGTAGGGCCCAATTTGCACCAGGATTTAGGTGCACCTGGTCTACAGAATCCTAATGCATGGTCTACTCTAAGTAATACTACTACTACCACTAATAATAATACTGGTACTGATCAAGGGAGTTACATTAATAACGGAAGTGCCAATAATACGAGGCGATTCAATTTGTGGGGCCCACCACCGTCATTCCAGTCACCAGTTGTTGACACTGCGCCGCATCTCGATCCTCCAGTAATGGGTTTTGGGCCGGGTCATGTACTGCAGCCGGTATCAGTACCAACACATCAATTCCCTCGCAACGGAGCATCGAGTTCAAGGGTAGGGACTGCCTCCAGTCCGATTGATTTGGAAAGTGGTTTTGCCGAGTTTACCCCTTCGCCTCCGATAGGGGAGTTTGTTACAAGTGGGGGGCACCGGCCGGTGCATGGTGGGGCCAGCTCGTCTGTGAATTGGGATGAGGAGAGAGAAAGGATAGTGAGTAGTAGTTCGTCTGTCAGAGAGAGGGGTGGTGCCAGCTCGTCAGTTAGTCCACCTGTTGGAGGTCCTGCGTGGGCCCCATCTCAGGGCTTACACTCTCGGTACCATAGGAACTTGTCTGAGGTTCGAATTTTTCTATCTCTATATGTTTTTTTATCTTTTTTTGTGTAATTTATTTTATGCATGTTTCTGAAACATGAATGTGCTAAATTGAACCATAACTTCACAAATTTACCCTGTCTGGAGACCTGACCGAAAGGAGTTAAAATGAAATGAAATATAAAAGGCATATTTTCGTATATTTTGGAATTCATACCAGCATTGTACCTGAATCTTGTGCTGGTACTAAACCGAAAGTTAATAGCTTTATTTAATTGTTTACTAGAGTAGGGATGAGGTTGGAGTTAGATTTTATTTGAAGTGACCTCACTTGAACTAAACATGAGTCAAGTAGTGTTTGGTGGGTTAAGTCACTTACCTATAGTATCAACTATTATTATATCAATCTAATTATAAATCTGCAGAGATCCTATATATTTATATTTTTCCTTTTCTTTTGTAAATAAGAATGTCCTCATTGCTTTATGTGTAAGAAATCTATTAAACAATGATGTGATTGATATATTTTGCGTTATTATTAATTTAATCTGACAAAAAATATTGTTGTTAAAGTACAATTTAATTATTAATTGATTATGCTTAGTCCTGGCAATTGTTTCTGAAACTCACTATGTGTAAAATAAAACCAAATCTTATACATGACCAGTTGCACCTTAGTTTGGCTCCCCGATAAAAGAATTCAGATCCCCTAAAGTTACTCAAATTTGAGTTTGGATCCGGACTGTTCAATCAGAATCCGCACAAATATTAAAGGGCTGGATTGGCTTGAATTCTGATCAGACGGTCGTGATCTAAACTAAAAATTTGAGTTGCTTTAGGGGATACAAACCCCTGATAAATTCCAATAAACCAATCTAATTCACTTCTTCTAACATTTTACAACCGAGTTTAGTAGACTCGACATGTATTGTATATATTTGGTAGTAGCGGTTGCATTGTGAAATTTTAGAATGGAGTGGGATTGCAGGAGATTCAAGGGAGGATAGGAGGGGGCCCACCAGGGCTGAGGGGGCAGCAGGGCCCACCACCACCTAGACTCAGGTCCCAATATATGATGGAGAGGATGGAGAGGCATGCAAGTGGAGAAGGTGTTTGGGGCGTTCCTCTTTCTCTTAGAAGCCGTGAAGGCCGAAGAATTATTGAGGTATTATATCTCTTTAACTTAGAAATGTTAATATATGTATGTTGTTTTGAGTTTGATTTCTCTTAATTTGGCAAGTGATAAGTAGAGTTTTTAAATTGAATTAATTGTTTATGCTTGTACTAGTCTTTAAACAATAGTATCGACTAAAGAAGATGGGGGGAAAAAATTTAGAGAGGCGATTTAAATTTAGAGACCTAATTTTAGAGTTATGCCTAGGTAGACTGGCCTAATTAATCCGCATTTGATGGAATAACTGAGGCGTAAACCCCTTATTCCATGGTTTAGGCCTCAACCAAACACCACCTTATATTTTGTAAGTTATTAACTACACATTTCCGTTTTATAAAATATTATTTTCCATATTGACCTCCATGTTTGAAGTGCTCACATGCTTTCCGATTTGCTTGATTTTTCAGATTCGAAATGCTTTGGAGTTCATGCGTAGAGGTGGTGACAACATGCGCTTTGAGGTAACAAAATTTTGAGTTTCATTTATTTGATATATCATTTTTTTTTGCTTGTGTTTTTATTTCTCTTGTGACATGTGGAAATAAAAAATAAGACTATTACAAAATACAAATAAACAAACAAATAATTTTGGTTTTCAACTAAAAGAACAAACTTGCTCTCCTACATTACTAGGTTTTGATTCAAACAGAATTTTAAACACCAGATTTAAGTTTTATTATCTTCAGTTTTGGGTTAGAACAGCACTCTTACTATAAAGCTATATACTTTCAATTTTTGGTCTTTGCTGAGGAATTGCATCTTTTCTCCTTTTTTTTGTTTTTTTTTGTTGTTTTGGTTTTTTGAACTATTAATGTAGAGCATATACTATGGTGGTATTGAAATGCATGATCGACACAGAGATATGCGGCTTGATATTGACAACATGTCATATGAGGTTAGTCTCAATCATGCCAAGTTTGTTAAAAAATATAATGTAGTGTAGATAACTGGAAACCCAACATGTCCAGTTTGTCACTGATTTTGTTTCTTTAATTCTTTATTTTACTTTGTTGGCGTCGGGCCCAGCGTATGGGGTGTGGTTTGTTGTTTTGATTACGCTTTTTAATACTGCAATTGCCATCTACAAATATAATGTAGTGTAGACACTAGGTACCCAACGTTTTGCATGGGTTTTTACTTTGTCATAACCGCCTGATTCGCTCCAAGATTTTATGAACACTTGATCCGCACAAATCCATTGGACGCCCCCTGCTTTTAGCAAACTAGTACCTGAACCAAAAAACTACATTTCAATTCCTATTTTTTTTCGCCTGATAAAGACCAGAAAAACCCAAGTGGTATAAGAGATAATTCTCATACAGTGAGAACTTGTTTGTTTTTCTCGGGTGCTTGCATGAAACTTTCTCTTAATTAATGTTATTTTGTATTATATTATGAATGTTATAGGAGTTGTTAGCACTGGAAGAAAGGATAGGTAATGTAAGCACTGGACTTACGGAAGAATCAGTTGCCAAGCGCCTCAAGCAGCACAAATACTCTTCTCTCAATCGTCACATTTCCATGGAAGAGGAGCCCTGCTGCATTTGCCAGGTATCATTTTTGTTATTTGCAAATGCCTTTGTGAAAAGAAATTCTCCCGGTTAGGTGCACAACTTTTTTGTATTGCTCAATCCCAAATGTGAGTCTAGATCGTCTGAATTAACTCAAAATTTGAGTCAACTCGGGTGAAATGAATTCGCCGAATGTTGTATTATTCCATGGTGAAAAATTTGCTTCACTATAGGACAATATACTGGTTGTAGTGCTGGTACCACAATAGGTTAAAGCCTTTTAATGCTTGTACAGTACCAAAATTATTCTTGAATTTTGAAATTCATTTATTACAAGAGGAGGGATCGGATTACACCCTTTTTTTGGTGACACCGGTTACACCCTATATTTACAAAGTTCAAACAGTCAATCCAAACCGTTCAACTTGTTGGATATGTTAAAATGTGCTTGCAGCTCAAATTTTACATTTTTCTGAATTTTTTTACTATTTATTAAGATGGGTACAAAAATTCAACGGTTTGAATATAGCGATTTTGTTAAATACTTAATTAATAGTAAAAAAATTCAAAAAAATGTAAAATTTGATCTGCAAGCACATTTTAACATATCTAACAAGTTAAACGGTTTGGATCAACTGTTTGGTATTTGAAAACTTTGAAAATGGAGAGTGTAATTCAGTGTCACCAAAAAAGGGTGTAATCGGATCTCTCCTCTTATTACAAAATCAAGTTGTAAAAAATTGCTGAAAAATGAACGCATTAAAATAACTTATAGAACCTCATTTTTTTTACCACTTGACTTTATACAAAATAAATAGGAAATTTTCAAAATTTTGCATCAGTAATGGCCAGTACATGCATGGAAGGGGCATGGCAATATTTTGGAGCTTAATTTGTAAATATAAAATCTTGAAAGGGCTTAATAATTAATTAATAATGATTAATTTAATTCTTCTTGTTTTTGGAATCGTTTTTCAGGAAGAATATGTTGAAGGGGATGAATTGGGGAGGCTAGATTGCGGTCATGATTTTCATTCTAGCTGTATAAAACAATGGCTGACTCACAAGAATTTGTGTCCCATTTGCAAAAATACAGCACTTTAATTACATAGGTTTAATTTTGAAGTTTCATAATTAAATGTTTCATTCCAAATTGGATAAAGAATTAATGTTACTCCAAATATTGTATGTTGGTTTTGGTCGGCTGGGATCTATTAATTGCTATACTCTCAATGGTTGGTACCGGTAGATTGGTATTGGTAGACGGTGTCGAAATTCAAATTTATTTAATATTTGTTTTAATTAAAATTTTGTTGAATATATATGGCTGGTTGATATGTTGTAGTTTATTTTGTTGGCAATGAATTATTATTATACCTGGAAAAAAAAATATGATTCAATCTGCTAATGTTATGATATGTTGTATGGTCTTTTAAAAATGACATGTGGTTAAGCTGAGAGTTGCTGTTAGATTCAATTCTGTTTTGACCAAACATCAAAGCACATAAAATGGTAAATGATATAATGAACTTGGTAGGCAGGTATACCAATTGAATTATGAGTACCAAATCTGACTAGTGTTGTACCACCAGCAATTGGTTGGTTAGGTTTACTAATTGGATAAAAAAATTGAGCACAAATTTGATTAAATTTGGATCAGATATGTTTGGGCCTGAAAACTATTAGCATTTATTTCTTCAAAATGCTCTATTCAAAATAATTTTAGACTCCTGAAATTACAAAATTAAGAATATTTGCATAATGGCCATCTAACACTATTACTAGAACCGGACTGGACCGAACTAGCCGGTTCGTTTGGAATAAATCAAAACTGGATAGATTTATGATTTGGTTCGCTATTAAGACCAGACATACAATAGAACTGGCAATATTTAATTAAACCGGTCGGTTTTATTAAAAATCCAGAGTACTAAACCAAAAAAACCCTGTTTTATATTGGTTTTGGTTTCTAACTATTAATTTCAAATTTTGAAAGGCACGGTGCGATTTTTGAGGAGAAAATTTATTAACTTTTTAGGAGAAAAAATGAATTCTAACAAAGCATTATTTTGTGGCCAATTTTGTACAGTCATTTATGCTTTATAACATATTTTTTTTTGTAAATAATTATGTGTTTGAAAATAATCTAACATTTGTTACAATATTATTTAAAAAAAATACAAAATATTAAAATTCTAATATGGATCATTAGAGGTTGGTTGATAAAAATAAATAAATAAAGAATTTCTATGTACTTATTTAATTTTAATATGAAATGAAAACTATAAAATCTCTTTAATGGAAATAAATATTCTCTGATATTTTATTTTAATAATTCTAAAAATGAGTTCTACATTTGAACTATAATAAATATATTATTTGTATTATGAGGAGGGTTCAAATGCACTCAAATACACTTTATTCTTTTTCTCTGTTTTCAAAGTCCGAATAGTCAATCCGAATCGTTAGATGCGATCTATACATTAAGATGTCCTTGGAGACCAAATTGTACAATTTTTGGAAACTTTTTACTATTTATTAAGCCACTTTAAAAATCGCTGATTTAATGGTCCAGAAAATACAAAATCAGCGATTTTCAAAGTGGCTTAATAAATAGTAAAAAGTTTCCAAAAAATGTAAAATTTGGTCTCCAAGCACATCTTAATATATAGATCGTATATAACTGTTCTGATTGACTATTCAAACTTTGAAAACAGAGAAAAATAATTTGAAATATAAAGTGCATTTGGGTGCATAAAAATTTGGATGCATTTGAACCACCCTCTTGTATTATATAAATTTACTTTTACAGTACATTGTTTAATATCTATATTAAAATTTTTATTATATAAAACATAATTATTTATAATAGTACTTAAATCTTATAAATATGCAAATATTTACAAAGAACCAGTGATCAAACTAGTTGATCGATGGATTGATTCGATCTGACCAGTGAACCGTCCAATTAGAGCTTTTACCGGGTCGATGTGATGTCCGGTTCTGATAACATTGCTATCTAGTAAAAAAGTAATTTCTAAAATAGTAATTTGTGTAGAAACAGTTTTAGAAGAAAAGGTAAAACTTTGAAGTTATAATTTCTATAATAGATGGTAATAGCTGTGTTAAATTGTACAAGTACTGCTCATGTATTAATTATGCATCAATTGTGCAAAGTAAGGCCCAAGACCAAGCCCAAGACTAAGCCCAAGCCCAAACCTAAGCCACAGCAAACCGTTCATGAGAGAACCCAAAGTTGTATAACGAGAGATTGGGCTATATATAAGAGAACTAAGTTGTATTTAATTTTAGTGACAAATGAGTCCAGAGATTTGGCTAATTCTAATAAATTCTAGTGACATCATCGAAAATAATGATTACATTTTAGAACAAATATTAGAAACAAAATTCTGAATATCTTTTTAGTATGTACAAGAAACATGAAAAAATAAAATTTCACGATGATATTTTGTTTACTAATCTCGTGAATATACACACTATACATACATCCGTTGTTGTAGGTTGCCATGCTTCGGCTTTTATATTCAATTGAAAATTAATAATATTTCTTAAGAAAAAAAAATAAGTTTGTTCATTTGGAAAAAAAAAAAAATCCAACTTACTATGTAAGAATTATGCATTTGGATGTGCCAATCTTTGTAAGTAACGGTGGTGGTAATTATTATAGGTCACCTTATTCCAAAATAAAACAAAAGAAATGAATAATTCAGAACTTTTCTGTCTTCCAGCTCAGCGTGAACTTAGCTGATTATCTGATTTGCTTCTATACTGTTGCAGGAAAGCTACTCAAATCGCATTGGTCAAAGAAATGAATAATTCAGAACTGATTGCCTTCACATGTGCCGAAGAATCAATGCTATATAATTGTATTCCTTGCCCCATTATTCAACTTTCCCCGTTAATATATATTCCAAATTACCCCATTATTCAACTTTCCCAGCTACCAACTATATACTTCCAAATTACCCCATTATTCAACTTTCCCCATTAATTCCAATCTCCCTTCCTCTGAGCACTACCTTCAGCTCTCATTCAAGCAAACATGGCAATGATACTCAATGTCTTCCTATCAAACTTTAGCAAATTTCTCATGCAAATGGTGACCGATGAGGTGGGCATGCTGCTTGGCATCCCTGGTCAGATTGAGAAGCTTGGTGAGACTGTTCGTGATATTCAATGTGTCCTTGCTGATGCCGAGAGCAAGCAGAGCAATGACACGACCATTGAACGCTGGCTCAAGCAGCTCAAAGAGGTCATGTATGATGCTGACGATGTCATCGACCTCTGTCAGATCAAGGCAAAGGAGCGCCTTGCCGGCTCCAGTTCGTATTCTTCTTCAAATGCTCGATGTGGCTTTCCTTTGCTGTCTTGCTTCTGCAACCCATTCCTTTCTCATGAGATAGGTTCTAAAATCAAGGATATAAATTCTAGATTAGAGGAGATTGCCAAGAGAAGGGCTGATCTGTGTTTGACCCAATCACACATCTGTCCTGGGTCTTCTCATCGAGTTCGTCGAGTGGACTCGATCATTAGCATCAAAACTGATCCCTTGATTGTGGTAGATGATATTGTGGGAGAAACGATTGAAGAAGATACAGAGATGCTAGTAAATTGGCTAACTGAAGAAGAGAAGGGTGTGAGAGAAAATATTCGTGTTGTTGCTATAATAGGTATGGGAGGAATTGGAAAGAGTACTCTAGCGAAAATGATTTTCAAGGATCAGAGAATTGGAGATGAATTTCAGTTAAAAATTTGGTTTTGTGTCTCTAAGGAGCTTAGAGGAGTAGAAGTGTTGAAATGTTTTATCCGAGAGGCAGGAGAAGAGCCTCCTAACACCAGTGAAAGATCGATATTAGTGCCTAAACTTGAGAGTCTTGTCAAGGGGAAAAAAATATTTCTTATTCTCGATGATGTTTGGGAAGAGAGCCGAGCAGTTTGGGACAGCCTGTTGCGGGCTCCCATGAGTAGGGGAGCACATGGGAGTAGATTACTTATTACAAGTCGGGATGAAAGAGTTGCGAATGGAATGAGAGCAACAAAATCACATCGAGTGGAGAAGTTATCCAATGACGATGGTTGGTCATTATTAATTAAACAGGTATTGCTGAAAACTAAGATGGTACTTTAAAATTTCACATAATTTTGAATTAATATTATTTTGTTCATAAGTTGCATAAGATCTCCTTAATATAAATTAATATTAATGTGTGCTAATTTAAAAATACTTGATGGAAAACAAATGCAGTCAAATAGAGAAGAAAATTACCCATGCCATTATAAGTAATGTCACAGCATGTGTGTCGTATGACATGACTGACCTCCACTATCTTAGTCATGTCACATAAATTGACTTCGTTATATCATGTGACACATCACGTGACAAATTTTCACAACATTATTTCTTAATAATAGTTTATTTTGTAACAATTTCTTATATTTTTTTTGGGTACGTTTAGATCGTGCAAGGATTAGTGTAAGAATAGCGATTTTTGGGTTAGTAGTTGAGAATAGTGCTAACCCAAGAAATTCAAGAATAACACTAACTTTGACTATTCCGGATTAGTGAAAATGTTGTTTGGATTGTAGGTTTAGAATAGCAATTGAGGGAAGAAATATAATAATGATTTATTTGTTTTTATTTTTTTAGCTAACTTTTATATTTATAATGGCTTGTTATATATATATGAAGCATCATATTTTTCAATAATACTTCAATCTAATATTTAAATTAATATTGTATTATATTAATATTTAAACTAATATTATTTTATTTTTAAATCAATATTTAATTTAGTATTAAATTTAATACTAATCTAATATTTAAACTAATATTATTTTATTTTTAATTTAATATTTAGTTTAATACTAATTTAATATTTAAAGTAATATTATATTACATTTAATATTAAAAAAATATTATATTATATTTATTTAATACTAATATAATATTTAAAATAATATTATATTAAATATTTAAATTAATATTTTATTTAATATTAATCTAATTTCATATTATAGTTATTAAATACTAATCTAACATTTAAGTTAATATTATATTACATTTAATTTTTAAATTAATATTATATTACATTTAACATTTAAACTAATACTGTATTATATTTAATATTTAAACTAATATTATATTATATTTAATCTAATATTTTATTTTATACTAATCTAATATGATATTATATTTATTTAATATTAATCTAACATTTAAACTAATATTATATTATATTTATTATTTAAAAATGACTGCAATATAATATTTAATCTAACATTTTATTTAATAGTAATCTAATTTGATATTATATTACATTTAATATTTACACAAATATTTTATTTAATAGTAATATAGTATTATATTACATTTAGTACTAATTAAATATTTTATTTAATACTAATTCAATATTTAAACATACTTTAATTGAGAGGAATCAAATATTTTATTAATATCACTAACCCTCCTAGAGCTATTCTTGCTAACCCACCATTTCTTTGGATTAGTAGAATAGAGCTATTCTTGAACTAATCCAATTTGCTAATTTGTGTTTAGATCACAAAGATTTGAGAATAGTGGAGCTAATCCAAGAATAGCTCTATTCTTGGGTGATCCAAACACACCCTTTATATTTTGTTATTATTTTCTTTGAATTTATTTAAACATGAAATAATAATTAAACATGATCAATCACATCACGCGAATAGTCACAGCATAATTTTGAATTAATATTAGATGTTAACTTGCTTCGATATTCTCTATAATTTGATGTTTTCGACCTCCATTTTGTTCATAAGTTGCATAAGATCTCATTAATATGAATTAATATTAATGAGTGCTAATTTAAAAATACTTCATGAAAACAAATGTAGTCAAATAGAGAAAAAAAATTAGTCATATCATTATAAGTAATGTCACGGCCTGTGTTGTATGATGTCATTGTCTTCCATTATCTTAGTCATGTCATGTCACGCAAATTGACACATTTATATCATGTAACACGTTACGTGACAAATTTTCTCAACATTATTTCTTATTTATAATTTATTTTGTAACAATTTCTTATATTTTTTATATATTTTGTTATTATTTTTAGAACCTATTTAAACATGAAAAATAATAATTAAACGCGATCAATGATCACATCACCCGAATAATCACAGCATCGCATCGTGACCACACATGACGTGACTGTCCTCTATCATTTTAGTCACGTCACGTAAAATTAAATTTTAATCACATGAGACATTTTGTCCACCATTTTTTTCATGTCACGAAAATTTAAATTTTAATCACGTGATATGACATGACGTGACCAAGTCACGGCATGACAGTCACATTACATCACATATTTCCTTCCGTACAGTCAAATATAACATTTTTTTAAGTCCGTGGCGGAGGGAAGGTGGGAAGGAGGGTTCTTGAATAAAAAGAAAAGAAAAATAATCTAATGTTTGTTGTCCTCTCTCATAAAACTAAAATTGCACAATGCTAACTTTAGCCCCTCCAATTATTCGGCCCTGCATTCAGTGAGCTAGAAGCTCTCTGACATTTTGTATTAATAAACAAAAATTCTGTACAAGTTTGTGGCTAACGAGTAGCCGTCAAATTAACTAAAATATATACATCGCCACTAAATTAACAAGGAGATAAAAATTGCAAGATAAACTCCTCTATATCCCTGTTCCTTCCTCTCATGGCAGCTCTATCCACTGACGTATTTGTGCTACTGTCTCTCGTGCCAGCAGTGCTGCCGATTTGAATTCATTTGAGAAAAAAAATCTATTTCTCTCACACCATATAGGCCATGCCCCTGTTGAAACAATTCTTTGCTGTGAGTACTGGTATGTCCGTGCTGGACGACCTTTGTACCTGTCAACTGTATTGTACCAGTAATCAGTACTGGTATGCTGAGTTCACAAAACTTTCTCCAAAAATTTCTGGAATATATACATGATCCCAGCATATGGTCCCTTGTCTCAACCATTTGATTCAAACACACCCCGGCGTAATATTGCATCCTCTGGATATTAGTGTTTCTTGGGTGAGAACTTTATTTTGAATAACTGACCTTAATTTCATTTTGAATTTTATTTTAGAAGTTGACTTTAGGATTTTTATTTGCAGAGGTACCACTGATTTAAAAAAAAAAGCTCGTACCGTTCATCAAACAGAGTACATTTATAATAAAATAAAATGACTTCAGACCATACTTTCTCACATGTCTTTGACCTCTAGAAGTATACAAAATACATAGCGCAGTTAAGGTGAGCGAAACTAATAGTATGTCTTGAGCGAAATTAATGTTTCCCTTTGTTTACACTCAGCTATACTCTGCTTCCGACCACATTTTAATGTGTTCTATGTAGTGTTTCAAATGTATCACAACTAGTTGCCTAATTTTGATCTATATTATTTAATCTTTATACTCTAAATTTTTTAATACACTGGGCATTAATTTTGAAGACTTCAGTTATAGAAACATTCAAAGTTACTAACTTCAAGTTCATATAATTATATGATAGGTACTTCCAAATGGGATTGAGATTGAGATTGAAGATCACCGGGAAATCGGGATGCAAATTGTTAAAAAATGTGATGGTCTACCCCTTGCCATCAAAAGTATAGGCGGTGTACTTCGCGCAAAGGGTAATTCGAGAGAAAATTGGCAGGCAATTCTTGGAAGCAACGTGTGGTCTATGAATGGGATCCCGGGAGATGTTCATCGGGCGATCTATTTGAGCTACGAGGACCTTCCACCACCTTTGAAGCAGTGTTTCATCCTTTGCTCCCTCTTTCCAGAAGATACTAAGTTTACCAAAACCAATTTAATTTATAGGTGGCTAGCAGAAGGATTTTTACAAGATAAGGAAGATTTTTGGGAGTTGGGAAATGAGTATTATACAGAATTACTGCAGCGCAATATTTTCGAAGATACCGGTGCATACTATAATCATGAAGAATGCAAAATGCATGACATTTTGTGGTCTTTTGCCTGTCAATTAGGAAAAGAAGAGAACTGTCTATTACAGGGGGGACAAGCTCTATCTAGGTTAGAGGGTTCCATGAAAGTACGAAGGCTATCAATAGAAGGAAATGAGGTAAACATTGAATTAATTAAAAAGGAAAGAGGATTGAGAACATTGATTTATTTTGAACCTAGAATTCCACTTGATGATCTGTGTAAAGCCTTTTCAAACCTCCGCACACTAGATCTCGGTTTGTCCGAATCCAATTTGTCAAGCCTACCAGATTCTTTGTGTGACCTTGTGCATTTGAGATACTTAGATGTCCGTAAAACAAAGTTAGTAAATATTCCAAATTCCATAGGAAATCTAAGAAATTTAGTATATTTTGCTTGTTATTGCTGTGAAGAGTTGTCACATGTCCCCCCAAGCATTGGTAATCTACGGGAACTAAGGTATCTTGATTTTAGATGTACAAAGGTTGAGGCAATCCCAATGGAATTAAATAATCTAGAAAATCTATCCCATCTAATTGGCTTTGTGCCACACAAGAATAGTTTGGAGGGATTCAGTAGCTTAGATGGGTTAGAATCTTTATCAAAACTCATTCATCTTGCATTAGTGGGCTTAGAGAGAGTATCTGATAGGAACATAGCAGAAAGGGCCAACCTTAGGAGCAAGAATCTATTGCAAAGATTAAACCTTAATTACACCTCGTTGGGCTTGAACAGACAACTTTCCCAAACTGAAGAGAAGAAGATATCGATAGAGGATGTTTTAAATGAACTTTGTCCTCCACGTTCTTTAAATTTGGTTAAGATTGGCAGTTATTTTGGTAGATGCCTTCCTAATTGGTTGAATTTGGGAGCAGGCCTTCCCAACTTACGATACATTTTAATTAAGGATTGTGCTTGCTTTGAGGTGCTTCCCATGTTAGGCCAACTCCCCAATTTGCAGACACTTTATATAGAAGGTGCATATTCAGTTGAGAGGGTGGGAGAAGAGTTCATGCAGGGAGATATCAAAGGTAGAGATCCAATAGTTCATACAATAAGTGGTTCTGCTAGACCGGCATTTCCCAAACTAAATGATCTACTCTTTAATGAGATGCCCAATTGGAAAGAGTGGCAGTGGAATGAGGGACAGCCAGCAATGCCAAAGCTGAAGAAATTATATATTTTAGGTTGTCCCCAATTGAGATCTCTTCCGGAGGGTCTTTTGCTCTATGCTACTTCTTTGGAGATCCTACAAATTGTAGGTGCTGATAAGCTGATTACCGTAGAGAATATCCCATCAATCAAGGATATTTGGGTTCTTGGAAATCCAAATTTGACGAGGATTTCAAATTTGCCCAGCATCTCGCATATTTATATCGAAAACTGCCCAAATTTAAATGATGTAATGAACCCTAAAGCTTTACGGACCATGGTTTTATGTGATTATGCAATGAAATTCCTACCATATTACTTGACGACCATAATGTCACATAAGCTAACAATCTGGTGTGATGAGGACCTCATTCTGAAGATTGCAAACCAAGGAGAAAGTGGTTCTGAGTGGCACAAATTCAAGCACATTTCCAAGGTGAAGTTTGAGACACGGTACGATTCACTCCATGCGATGTACCATAAGACACCATTTAGTTTCACCACCAATGTCAATGCAAGTTCAGATGAAACCTGATATTGACATAGTTATTTTTTTGTTCAGGTATGTTATTCCTCTGCTTGCTGTAACTAGCTTTATCATATCATGTATTCTATTTGGATTTCTCATTCATTGGTCATATTCATAAAATGCCCATGATACTTCTATGGCAATCTGGGTATAATCATTCCCATCGATTTTCATTAATAGAAACCATACAAAGTTTTACCGGTATACCCCACTGGTACCCATACAAGAGAAACTTTTATATTTTATATTTTATGCTTTAAATGATTGTAATATCAACAGATCTTTTGATACCCCACAGAGTATATATGTACCATTAATAATTTGAATTTGCCTGGTATGGGATTTAGTATGTACCATTAATTACTATGAAGAAATCACAAGAATTTCCATACATTTGAATTTCAGTCTTGTGTTCAGTTATGCACTAAAAAAGAAATTAGGTTTATGTAAAGAAACGTAGATACAAAAAATTCCATAACTAAAATTTGCCAATTTTCTGTTTGCTTTTTGTAGATTTTGCATCCAAAAGGAGCCAAAGCTTGAGAACGGCACAAGAAAGGTTATATATTTTTTTTCAATTATTTATTCTGCTTTATTATTCACGTTTTCTAATTCTTTGGTCTGGGTTTGCCTTCTTAATTTTTTATTTGCCATTTTCTTTGGTTCTCCTTTTCCATGCTATAGATTCTGTTGTTCTGTTGAATATTGATTTACTTGATATAAACTCTTTTAAATATTTTCGAGCCTTAAAAAAACAAATGGCAAAAAAATGCATCTCTTATTTCTAATATAATGGATGTGAAGTTTGTGTAAATAAGATTTGTGCGAAAAGTATGTGTATATATTTTTTGCGAATTGCAGTGATATCAAATAAGCATTTCAATTCATTTATTTAATCTAAGAAAATACTATATTTTATTATTAATTTTAAAAGTGAACTGTGTTTTTATTTTTCATAACTCTAATATTTTTTTTGATACAAATATAATTAACTCTCCCACAACAACATAATATATTATGCTAGTCACTGGAACAAATTAATATTAGTATTTTATTATTAATCAGTAACCTAAATAAAAACAAAACCTAATTGAGTCTTGATTATTTAACACAACAATACATAATGAACAAATATAATTGAGAACAAAATCATAACATGAAATTGAACAAAAGTATTGCAGTGTAATGTTTTTCCGTCAAAGATAAACATATATAATTTCCTTTCTCACAAGATAATAAGGTACATTTTTTGTTTGTTTTATAATCATTTTTAAAATTTTTCCCCTCACTCCCTTAGAAAAATAAATAATAACAATAAGATTCATGAGAACGAGACGGGATAGAAAATTGGAGAGTAAATGAAATAGGATACAAAATTTAAATTTGGATCTGTTTTTCTTTAAAAAGCGGCCCAAAAAAATCATCTTACACTGTAAATTTAAATATCTTTAACTTAGAAATGTTAATATATGTATGTTGTTTTCAGTTTGATTTTTCTTAATTTGGCAAGTAGTAAGTACAATATTTAAATTGAATTTATTGTTTATGCATCTAGTATTTAAAAAAGGGATCAACTAACAGTCCCCCTACTTCAGTCCCCTATCTGTTCCCCGCATTAAAAGACAAAAAAAAGTTAAAACATGCTAACTACCACCAAAGAGCAAGATTAATGCTATTTTATTAATAGTCAAAACGTATAGTATTCATACCTACGAATTTGTAGTATTCATACTTATTATTAGAACCATTCGTCATATGTAAACACAAGTTGGAGGGGACCAGTAACAACCAGGGGGACCGCTGACGTCTTGTGACAGCCTGGATTGGGGACCACAATCGTTTGAAAGCGACATTTACCAAGATTGGGGACCACTACAGCGAATCTATATATTATTCATATCTAAATAAAGAAGTATTCATATCTAAACAAATGAAGTATTCATTCTGACGATTACAAAGTATTCATACATGTTTAAAATAATTTATACAATTCAAAATTCAAAGTTAGATTCATCTCTCTCACCCTATCTTTTCCAAAAAGTATTCATACTGACGATTACGAAGTATTCATATATAACTAATGAAGTATTCAATATCTAACAAATGAAATATTCATATATATAACTATTCATATCTAACTAATGAAGTATTCACATCTGACACTAACAATATTAACATCTGACACTAATAATATTCACACCTGTTCAGATTGGGACTAAAAAGAAAGGTTGTTAGGGGGACAAAAAAGGAAGGTTGAAAATGGTGAATTTTGACCACGTGGGAGAACAAAAAAGAAAGGTTGTTAGGGGGACAGATAGGGGACAGATTCAAGGGGGACAACATCTTTACTCTTTAAAAAATAGTATCGACGAAAGAAGAGGGGGGAAAAATTTAGAGACTTAATTTTAGAGTTATGCCTAGGTAGACCAGCCTAATTAATTCGTATTTGTGGAATAAGTGAGGCGTAAGCCCCTTACTCCATGGTTTAGGCCTCAACCATACAATACCTTATATTTCGTAAGTTATTAATTACACATTTCCATTTTATGAATTATTAGTTACCATATTGACCTCCATGTTTAAAGCGCTCGCATGCTTTCCGATTTGCTTGATTTTTTAGATTCGAAATGCTTTGGAGTGCATGCGTAGAGGTGGTGACAACTTGAGCTTTGAGGTAACACAATTTTATTTTTCATTCATTTGATATTTCATTTTTTTTACTTGTGTTTTTATTTCTCTCTTGTGCCATGAGGAAATAAAAAATAAGACTATATAAAATACAAACAAACAAACAATTTTGGTTTTGAACTAAAAGGACAAAATTGCTCTCCTACATTACTAGGTTTTGATTTGAACAGAATTTTAAATGCCAGATTAAGCTTTATTATTCTTCAATTTTGGCTTAGGACAGCACTCTTAATATAAAGCTATATACTTCCAATTTTTGCTCTCTGCTGAGGAATTACATCTTTTCTCTCTCTCTCTCTGTCTGTTTTTATTTTGTTTTTTTTGTTTTTTGAAGTATTAATGTAGAGCATATACTATGGTGGTATTGAAATGCATGATCGACACGGAGATATGCGGCTAGATATTGACAACATGTCATATGAGGTTAGTCTCAATCATGCCAAGTTTGTTAACAAAATTTAATGCTGTGTAGATACTGGAAACCCAACATGTCCAGTGTTTCACTGATTTTGTTTCTTTATTTATTTTTTACTTTGTTCGCATCGGGCCCAGGGGATGGGGTATGGTTTGTTGTTTTGATTACGCTTTTTAATACTGCAATTGCAATCTACGAATGCATTGTTTTGCATGGGTTTCTACCAAAATCAGTCCTATGCAATCTGATTCACTCCAAGATTCATAAAAACTTGATCTGCACAGATCTTGAAGCAGCTTGCACGAACCAAAAAACTAGTACCCCTGCTTTAACCGATTTTGGTCCGATGTCCATCCCTGCTTTTAGCAAACTAGTATCTGAACCAAAAATATACTTTTTGAATTCCTATTTTTTTCGCCTGATAAAGACCAGAAAAACCCAAGTGGTATAAGAGATAATTCTCATATGGTGAGAACTTGTTTGTTTTTTCTCGGGTGCTTGCATGAAACTCTCTCTTAATTAATGTTATTTTGTATTATATTATGAATGTTATATATAGGAGTTGTTAGCCCTGGAAGAAAGGATAGGTAATGTAAGCACTGGACTCACCAAAGAATCAGTTGCCAAGCGCCTCAAGTAGCACAAGTACTCTTCTCTCAACCGTCACATTTCCATGGAAGAGGAGCCATGATGCATTTGCCAGGTATACAACTTTTGTTATTTAAAAGGGCCTTTTTTGAAAAATCCTCTGTCAGCTGCACGACTTTTGTGTTGAAAGTTAATTCAAAATTATATTTAGATAATCTCTGCATATGTTTAGTTTAGTTAGAAGCAGTTTTTAGACGCATAAAAACTGCATGAGTTATTTTAGGCATTGGTTGTTTTCAGCATAGTTATTTTAGAACTAGTAGGCATAGTGGTTAGTTATTTTTAGCATGTTGTGTAGTGGGTGCTTAATTTAGGGAAGTTGTGGGTGGTTATTTTAGGAACATTGTATTGCTTTAAATATTGCAGAACTCTATGTAATTGAGTAAGAGAGAAAGGAAATAAAGCGTTGTTTCTATTCAGAAAAATATTCTTCTCTCTTCAATCCTTTGCATACTGGCACAAAGCAGTGCAGTATTGCTTAGTCTATCCCAACATTTTGTTGTATTGCTCAGAGTGGTTTCTTCTAAGGAGAAATTGAATACAGACACTATCACCAACAAAGTGAGTGGTTTCTTCTAAGGAGAAATTGAATACAGACACTATCACCAATGAAGAAATACATTCATTGATTATGCATCAATGGAGCAAATGACGGCCCAAGCCCAAGATGTATCACGAGGGATTGGGCTATATATCAGAGAACCAAGTTGAATTTAATTTTAGTGACAACTGAGTCAAGAGATTTGGCTAAATAATTCTAATAAATTGTACTGACATATATAATCGAAATTAATGATTACATTTTATAACATATATTAGAAAAAAAATTCTGAATAACATTAGAGTATGTAGAAGAAACACTGAAGAATGGCTTTAAAGATATCTTAGTCATCCATAAATTTAGATCCGACAGTTAATTGGGACCATTGATTTAATCAAAGATAACTTTATGAACAGTTAAATTTTTTTTTTTTTTTTTTTTTTTTTGCGTGTTCCAAGCGCCTAGGCAGAAAAACTGGAAAAGTAAACCCCAAAACATCCCACCTTTCCTTTCTACCCATCTTAGTCTTAGCTAATGAATCAGCTATTACATTTTGATCCCTCTGTAAATACTAACATCGTAAACCCCCATTTCTTTTAAAGCCCCCCCCAAATCTCAAAAATCTCATGAAAGGCTCTCCAATCCATTTCAATTGGAGGTGATAGCTGCAAAACCAACTGTGCCAGTCTCTGATTATCAGTGAAGAAGGTACATTTTGCAGCGCCGATTCGCATGACCTGCCTGAGTGCTTCTCTTAGAGCCTGCGCTTCCACCTGCAGTGAACAGCACGCCATTGTGCCGACTGATCTGTATAGGGAGAGCACTCCACCCATCCATCTGTCAGTCCAGGAGCCGTCCAGTACATGGCAAATCAATTTGGACTGCGCCTGACTTTATTCCACCTGCGTTCGGTTGACTGTGTGGCTGTTGATATTCATCGATTTCGCCAGTAGTTCTTGGTTAGCATTTTCTGATTCGTATAATAAATTTACAAATTGTTTTAAACTAAAATGTTATTCAACAAATTATTTTTATTAAAAAATAAAAATAACTTAATATACATATATAATTCAGAGTCAGAGATTCAATCATTATGATCAAGATCAACAAAATAATATTTTTCTCATATATTGTTATTAGAAAATATATATTTCATTAAAAAACTTAATCACCAACGTACTTATTTTTTCAATCAATAAATACAAAGAAAAACATTCCTCTCTAACCTTATCTGATTAATACGAATACAGATTATTTGTATCTGTATCTGCATCGGAAACCATATCCTTATCTGTATATGCAAAAATCGTATCTGTACCTATAAATTATTCACATCTAAATATCAGAATCTAAAAAAATTCGAATAAGAATTCAAATACAGACGGATAATATCACTTGAGATAACTCAACTTTAGAGTTTATATGTATAAAGATCTGAACCATTCAGCATGATTCTTAAAGCAATTAATTTCCTATTAATACATCGATACCTCTGTAATGTAAATTGGTATCATTTAAAATCCGACCCCTAATTTATATCAAGTAAATAGTTGATATGTCAAACTTTGTGAGTTTATATTTGAAAACCGAACGTTTCAAATATTTCTGCACGAGTCTCAAAGCTCAATAATAATATCCCGTACATTCTGAATAAGCATCGTAAAATATTTAGTCTAATATTCCCCCACATTCTGAATAGGCACCGCAAAATATTTAGTCCAGTTTTATTTTAGATATACTGAAAATGTGAGTGTATGTCAAATGAGCATCAGATTAAAATATGTTCGATGTCTTGTCAGAGCTATCTGATTTGCGTCAATAATCACACAAACTTGATATGCACAAATATTAAGCAGTGTGCACGGATCTTGATTTGAATTAAGGCTGGGTCTTCTTTATCAAAGTTCAGATAACTTAATTCCAAAATGACAACAAGAATTAATGAAATTAACCTATCCATCAAGCATCAGATGATAGTTCATACCATCAAGTGCCTCTTTATCGAGTGTGATTGTAC
The DNA here is from genome assembly GCA_033356055.1 of Carex pumila. Classification (NCBI taxonomy): domain Eukaryota; kingdom Viridiplantae; phylum Streptophyta; class Magnoliopsida; order Poales; family Cyperaceae; genus Carex; species Carex pumila. The sequence goes on from JARJHM010000592.1 coordinate 193,525, forward strand.
TGGCAGGTCAATTGCTTCCATCAAGCACCACCACCGTCACCCGACTTCGGATGTGACGTCACCACCAAGGCACTGAGAATGTCACCTGTACAACGAAGCACATACCGAGTCTATAGAAATCATGTCATTAAAAATGATCAAGGGGCTGCACCGCAACCTTATCAATAGAGGCAATACAGCCAACAACCATCCCGCAAATCTTACGACTGAATGAATGATGGAAAGATTCTTCGAAAAGTAGGACATGTACAAGACCAATAGAGAAATCACTTCAATAGTGACAGTCAGGACAGAATCAGACTTTCAAGTTATAGGAATCAAACATAAATAGAAATTAGTCATATGAAATTTTCATACTATAAATGAAAATCAATATTATCATATCTATAATATTTTACTCTATAATATATAAAAAATTACATATAAGTATATATATTTTTTAAATAATAAACGAAGATCAATTGATCCCATTTCTTGAATTAATGTAAGCCTCTGGTAACAGCGCTAGGAGACCGAACAAAAATGCTATAATAGCGAACTTCTCAATTTTTTTGTGAGTTCGGGGCAAGCTTCCGAGTCAATCAGAGGTCAACTCATAGGAAACTTGTAAGAGTGTCACACTCCAGAGTGACTATGGATACGACAAATTGCCTACGCCCTAAGACGGATCCTACCGCACACCATTTGAACAACAAATAGGGAATGGTCGAGCTAATGACCATAACCATAAACAACCACTCCTTTGAAAGCAATCCAAGATTTTTAAATTTCTTTTTGCACATTTAAGTTAGCATATTAAGTCTAGTAGAGTACTAGAGTCATGTACAAAACTAAACATAACATAAATGTTCTTTAGTTCGAAGCAGACGTACACCATGTGATTTTACTACCAACCGCATGCGTTTTGGGCCAGAGAAATTCACAAGTTAGAGAATGCATGCCTGTACATGTATTCAATATCATAATCAAATTCTTTCAAACTTTTCATCTTGTCATTTGTATAAAATTGACAATATGACATATATCATTTTTAAATCTACCATCTTTTTGTACTTTTTTTTTATAATATTCCCTAATAAAAATCAATTTAGTTCATATATAAGTTTGGAAAAAAATCAATTTCTCTTTTAGATTTCTCAACATCTTAATTATTCTATCTTATTTATAAAATATGATTTAATATTATCAAGTACGGTTTTTAATTAGATCTTATCTCATGATGCAAAGGAGATCGAGCCCTGGTTACACAGGGTACGTAATGATCCCTGTTTTTGGAACCTGTTCCTAAAATCTATGAAATTGATTCTCTTAATTATGTGGACTTACTACCCAAGGAAATCTTGTGTTATTCTTTCGGAAAAGCATGAACTTGATTTTCATCGTCCAACCGTTGTTTAGAGAAACAAAGACATAATTTAAAGTTTTTGAGGATATATATATGAATTCCCCCCTTTATTATTTAATAATTAACCGACCAGTAACATAATGCCACCGACATGTGTAAGGATTTTTAATGGCTATGAACGATGCAAACTCTTCTGTCATGTTTAGTTTTCTATGAGTAGACTCAACTGTGTCAACGACTATGTAAATGTTCAAAGACCAACGACCTTACCACATCCACTCGCCAAAAAAGTAGAGATGAAACAAATATTGATCACTGTACTGTCAGTCTTGCACATGCCACTTCCAAGAGCTTATCCCTCTTAGATCTTATCCAAACCGACTTTACCCCCAATTCAAGATAAATCTCAATATAATAATATTCTGGCTACGTTTCAAATATTTATTCAATTATGAGCTTTACTTGAAATAAAATTTTCAAGTATTTCAAAACTAGGGTGCTACAATTTCATGACATGAAATCAAAATTGTTATTAAAAAAAAGATACTTCCTTTCAAATTAAATAATTCACCACGTGTTTGACAACTAGGACAACTAGAATGTTACAACATTGACAGTATAAATTTAGTGCAGATATCCTTACAATGAATGGACGTGTTTAGTTTTTTTTCTAGTTCAAATTCTGTATGTGTAATTTGATTTTTTTTTTTTTTTGATTTGAAATCATAAATCAACAATTGTCAAAAAAAGAAAAATAACAGAAGGACTCGACCTGATTTGGGATTGACTCGGCCTAATTCAGCCTGACTCGGTCTTGACCCGACCTAACTCGGTCTGACTCGGGCTTGACTTGGTCTGAAAATCAAATAACCCAGCTTAGTCAAACACTGTTCAACCTAGTTTTAATAAAAAAATCACATGGGAACGAGACTTGGGTGAAACTCGGATCGGACCAGATTGATATCGAGTTAACTCGAACTCAGCTGAATCAACCTGGACTTGGCCAAGTTTTCAAACCATGAGTTAGTGTTGTGCTCTCGGGTAGGATACAGGTACCTCGGGTAAACCCGGGATAGGTAACGGGTAGGGCGGGTACGGGAAGGACGGGTAGTCGGGTAGAACGAGTACGGGTAGGACGGGTATTTTAAAAAAAAACTATACCCTACCCGTTTCATACTCGTGCCTGTCTTAGGTAACGGGTACCTTGGGTAGGGTACGGGGTTTTTTTTTCTGGTTTTTTTTACTGTTTTTTGTTTTTTGTGTGTTTTTTTTTGTTTTTTTTTAATTTTTTTCTCTTTTTTTCGGGTATAGGCGGGAATTTTTTTTTTTAATTTTGAATTTTAAAATTAAATGGGTTAATGGATACAGGTTAAATGGGTAAAAAGTGCGGGTAGAACGGGTAAAGTATGCAGGTTCGAGTTCGGGTAAATGAGTGCGAGTAGGCGGATTTCGGGTACTGGTAAAGCGGGTAGGGGTTGGACAGGTTTTTTTCTCAAATATTAGTGTCTGGTCCGTCTCAAACCCGTACCCGTGTACCCGTTTATCCACCTATACCCGGGCACGAGTACGGGTACCTCTAGAAACAGGTACGTGTGGACCGGATTCGGATAACCCGTTTAGGATATAAGCAAACATCTACCATGAGTTTGCAATGGTTGTTTTTCTGAGACCACCTTTGCTAACAATTGACGTGACTGAAAAGGACTTATGTTTTTCAAATAGTATGAAAATGAGATCTGAGTTTTGAAAATGAGAAATGTGTAAAAAGTAAAGAGCAGAGTTGAGATCTGAGGAGATAAGGTAAGCTCCGGGGAGTGGCGTACGTGGATAGGGTGAGAATCTGCTACGATTCTACATGATCGCAGGGTCCTGCGATTCCAATTTCAACCCTTCATTTATTATAGTGTGGGAATCTTAAAAAGAGAGTTTTTGTGCATGAATTTCAAAAAATATAAACGACTGAGATTAGAATCGCAGAAATCCTGCGATCCTGTAGGATCGCAGCAGATTTATTTCCACGTGGATAAGACTTTGTACAGTAGTCAATGTTTATTTCAGTTTTTATTTTTCTTTATATTTTCTTTTTAATGAGCAGGAGAGTGTTGAGATATGACTTATAAGGGATAAGGTAAGTTCTACTTTTCTTCTTGACGAGAGTGGATTACTTTCGGTGTAGTGGGGTCATTCTGTCTAATATGTTTTGCTTTTCTTTCGAAGAAATTTTAAGTCACATGTACTGGTACTGTAGCCTCCCACTACTATCCAATATTCATGTACGGGAACTGAAATGAACTAGAATGATTGAAGGAAGTTGCAATAATTGGAGATTAAGGAATTACTTTTACATCAACAAGCTCCACTATAAAATTTGTTACCACGAGAGATTTGTCTTCAAGTACTAACAATTGTACCCAAAGTTTCTTTTTCAGTTGAAGAGGGCACATAATTAACATTTCACAAACCAATAGATAATAAAACCAGACTTTACAATATATTAACTATATTAACTGAGTATGCCAAAAAAAAAAATAATAATTAACACCAGAGATTCATCACCTGAAACTTAACTTCATGAGTACATTACAAAGGCCAACAATATAAAACCCAAATTCATTATAATACCATTCAAACCTACACATGTACATATAAGTCTACCAAAATATATATGTGCACGTACCCATATCTATACCCGTTTTATTATTACTGCGGAAAATGTTGCACGCTTTGAAATTCTTGAGACACCAACTCAACCCCAACTAAAGCCCAACTTTTTTGGCTTTTTTTTGAATTTTTTAAAATCGTTATTTTAACATGATAAGAAAATTAGTAAAAAATTCTTCAAAACAATGATTTCAGAAAATTCTAACAAACAAGAGTTTTTTTTTTTCAATAAATTTAAAATTTTGTTCCAAGCACATTTTAATTTGAATTCATGTCGGATAGTAGAAAACTCAGCAGAAAGGTAGAAAATTTTTACCTCATGGTCTAAGCAGACGTTTTTTACAACATTGTAATAAACAAGATAAAAAATAAAATAATATATTGTGCGTCTGATCTTTTCTAATATGTTAATATTTGAACACCGCATATATACCATACGAGGAAGCGAATGCACATCTATTTTACCCTTCACTAGAATACCTAGTATGTTTCAAAAAAATTTATGAAGTATCAATTTTACCCTTCACTAGAAAAATAAATAATACGTAGTATGTTTCAAAAAAAACATTAGTCTTCTAGTTGGTCGATTTTCAAGGACAAATATATTATTTCTCTACTTATGATGCTTACATAAACATATATCTAAATGTCATTGTGTAAGCCCTCAGAAACTGTTCAATTAGAACACTGACATTTTTCTAAATATGGTACTTATTTTTTATATTTTAGTGAAGGGTAAAATGAGCAATTCATAAATTTAAAATGAGTTCCAATAGAAAATACATTAAGATGGATAAATTTGTGAGTTTTTAAGTTTAGAAGAGTCAATACGATATTATGGATTTTAGAGGGGAATATTTGATTTCAAGTTTTTGAGGGATATACATGAAATTCAATACGATATAATGCCACCGACATGTCGAAGGATTTTTAATGGCTATGAACCATGCACACTCTTCTGTCATGTTTATTTTTCTATGAGTAGACTCAACTGTGTCAACGATTAAGTAAATATTCAAAGACCAACGACCTTACCACATCCACTCGCCAAAACATTGATCACTGTACTGTTAGTCTTGCACGCATGCCACTTCCAAAAGCTTATCCCTCTTAGTTCTTATCCAAAGCGACTTACCCTGTTTACTCGTGAAACAAACAATTAACGTGACTGAAAAGGACTTATCTTTTTCAAATAGTATGAAAATGAGAAATGTGTAAAGAGTAAATAGCAGAGTGTTAAGATTTGAGGAGGTAAGATAAGCTCCTGGAAGTGGCGTGGATAAGATTTTGTACAGTAGTCAATGTTTATTTCAGGTTTTCTTTTTTCCTTATATTTTCTTTTTAATGAGCATGCAGGAGAGTGTCGGGATATGACTTATGAGCAAGTTCTACCTTTCTTTTTGACGAGAGTGGATATTACTTTCGGTGGAGTGGGGTCATTTTGTCTCTATGTTTTGCTTTTCTTTTGAAAAAATTTTAAGTCACATGCATTGGTACTGTAGCCTCCCACTACTATTCATTCATGTACAGGTACTGAAATGAACTAGAATGATTGAAGGAAGTTGCAATAATTGGAGATTAAGGAATTACTTTTACATCAATAATCTCCACTATAATTTGTTACCATTAGAGATTTGTCTTTACCCAAAGTTTATTTTTCAGTTGAAGAGGGCATATAATTAACATTTCACAAACCAATAGATTATAAACCCAGACTTTACAATATATTAACTGAGTATGCCAAAAAAAAAGATGAAAAAAATTAACACCAAAGATTCATCACCTGAAACTTAACTTCATGAGTACATTACAAAGGCCAACAATATAAAACCCAAATTCATTATGATACCATTCAAACCTACACATCATTATAATACCATTCAAACCTACACATATAAGTCTACCATAATTAAGTTATAAATTGACATTTAAATTATTTTTAAAAAATTAAGACATATTAAAGACTAAACAAATTAAAAAAAAGAAAAAAAAAATTATTTATTAGATAGATCCTACATAGCTAGTACCATCTGTTGAAACTAATGTATTCAAGGACCAGAATTAATTTCTACCGGCCACATATAATTAATTAGACCTTTAATTTTCATATATATATATAAAAGTTCCTTTAAATCCAGCATCAGTTTTTCCGTAAGAGTATTACTTTTCACGTGTATCTATGTAGTGGTATTTTCTTCTACCAATTTCAACACAGAAATGAATATTTTTACTGTAAAGTGTCTAAAAGACAAAATTGTCATCTAATAAATTACGGAATTATGTGCCTACTTTCCAAGAAATCTAGATTACCCACTCCTTATTTGTTTGGAACAAGTCATTTTTTTTTTTTTTACTTTCTTCTTGTTTAGAAAGGTGTTCTCTTTTAATTACAAAATGAGGATAACTAATCATATACAACATAAATAAAATATTATTTTCCTTAATAAATGAATTTTCCTTAATAAATATTATTTGATTAGGTAAAAGAAAAAATCGAATGAAGCGATCATAAATAACACCTAAAAGCGAACCAAATTGAATGTTAAAATTTAAAACATGTTGGTTTCAATGATTATCTGAACATTTTTATTAATATCCAACATTAATTAAAAATTAACAATAATGCCCACCTTTTATGGGTAAATTTTTAAAAATGCCCAAACCAGTCATTAAATGGCCGGTCCTCAAATACAATATATTATATGAATCCATCTAAATTATAAAAAATATAATTATTTACGCTTTTAAAATTTGAAAATTACATATATTTTCTCTTCAAATTTAGAATACAAAGAACAAATCTTATTGAATAGATAAACTAGAAATCTCATGATTATGTGTGATGCAATTTATTTAAAGCTTGCTTAATTGTTCCGTAGCTGTGTGCTTTACAAGTCACGATACACAAATGTTTGAAAATCCGTTTTAAAAATCCATGAACCCATACAAAGATGAAAACTTCTTTAATTTGTGGCAGAAACCAAGCATTAATTTACATGCATGGAGGGAATAAACTAATACATAGTGACTCAACCTCGAGGCAGATCTGAGGTGCCTTCATTTTATTTTGTTGGGAGAATTTCATGTATACCCTTCAAAACTTCAAAATTATGTATTCCCCTCTAAATTTTGAAATTACATATTTGCCCCTCTGAACTTCAAAAACTCACATATCCCTCCTCCCCTTTTATTGTCTTTTATATTAAAACACATTCTAAATTTATCAAATGCCTATTTTACTATTTTATTAAAAAGCATAAACCGCCCATCTGACTCCAATTTGAATCTTAATTTCTCTACCATCCGAATTGCTTTAAGATATGTCCGCGCTAGATTATCACGAATCTTGAAACAACGTGCACAGATCTTAATGCAATGCACGCAGAACAAAATTGCTTTGAGATTTGTGCGCGCTAGATGAGTATGAATCTTGAAACAAACACAGAATAATCTTATT
>JARJHM010000593.1:0-200703 GCA_033356055.1 Carex pumila
CGAAAGATGAGTGCCGGCGAGCCCTTACAACCAAGGGAAGTCACACGAGCAACTCGAGGTTTGAGCCGGCAAGCCCTTACAAACAAGGGAAGTCACACAAGCTACTCAAGAACAAGAGAAACACTCAATAGATTACTCTAACCTAATCTAGATCAAGATTAGTGAAGTAGGTTTGAGGTTGCTTGAGGGATTTTGAAGTTTTAAGCTCTCACAACAATGGAGTAGGCTAAGCTCTCAGAAAATCGCTTTAGAAATGATTAGGGTCGGCTGAGATAGATTTGAAAGTGATCCCTTCAATCTATTTATAGTGGCAGCTCAAAAATGAGCTGTTTGATATAAAACGTTACCAACGTTTTATCAAACGTTACCAACGTTTTATCAAACGTTACCAACGTTTTATTCAAATACGATTTAGGGTTTTAATTCTCTGACAGCTTAGAAAACGTTACATAACGTTTTATAACCGTTGTAACGTTTTACAAACGTTATAACGGTTGTATAACGTTATAACGTTATAACTTGATTCTTTTGAGGCTTCTTATTATTTTAAAACGTTACCAACGTTTTAAAAACGTTCATAACGTTTTATCTCAATTTAATCAACCTCACACATACTTTACCAAGCATTTGATTTTACAATATGTATTCTTGATAAAGGTCTTCATGATTTCTTCAGTCCAAGCTTATTATTCAACAGTTCTTACTCTTCTTGGACCTACATATTCTCAAAATAGAAGAAATTGTAAAATTCAATAATTGTATGTTTTTGCAAATTAGTCAAATAGACGTAAAAGATTATTGTACGAACAACAGTATATGGCTTGGCAAATTAGTCAGGAGCCTTATAAAAACTAAAGAAAACTTGAAATTTATCCAAAAAAAAAATATTATTTCAAGTAAATGTAATATGATATGACTTCGTAGCAAATCCTTATATTTCTTTTTTTGAAGGTTAAAATCCTTATATTTCATCTATGCCTGTACAGAATTCATACTTACACCAATATAATATGTGAATTGCACTCTCAACTAAGATTGGACATTCCATGATAAAGTATGATTTTCATTCTTAATCTCATCCTCTGTGAGTGCATGAGCATGACATATATTAAAATCACAGCAAACCAGGCAACTAACCAAAGTATATATTCTTTGTACAAGGAGCTGTCTTAGAAAATAGAAATAAGTACACAAAAATTTGCTATACTTTGTAAAATTTAAGAATATATTCTCTGTACCTTACATTTACAAAAAAATTTGCTCTCTTTACTAAAAAAAAAAAAAAAAAAAAAAAATCAAGATCGGTTTTTAGCAATAAAACCGATCCAGATACTATCAGGATCGGTTTTATTACTAAAAACCGATCTTGATATATATATATATATATATATATTTAAAGAACCAACTTTGAAAAAAAAAATAGTATTAGAATCAGTTATTTCAAATAACCAATTCTAATACTATTTTTTTTTTTGCAGAAGTATATGTAATTAGGCATTTGTGTTATATGTAATTAGTGTGGTGATTAATAGAATATATATATGGTTGTTGTATATGGCATATGGTTCAATTATAAATTTTTTTGATGAAAATTAATGTAATTTATATTATTAAAATTTATGTGATAATATAATTAATTATTTGACATTGATATTTCATTTTGAAGTCATTTTGACTATTGAATTTTTTTATACAATCATGCATGATGCATCAATGACTTGTGCCATATAATAATATACATAGGACTTGAACCCTTGTTGTGTGGGGTTGTGAAGGAACGAATACGAATATTAGCATTTGGTCGATTGGAACCGTTAAAATGAAAGAATGTCATATTAATTTCACCATTATAAAATTTGATACAATTCGGGATTCGTGTACTAGTTCATCAAAGCAAAACAATATAGCAACATCGAACGGCCGTAAATAATTTACGTTGGATCAAAACTTACAGTTGTCGGGCCTTCGGCACTTTTACGTTATTAATGTTCCATGTTATATCTTGATCATTTTAAAAATTATTACATGTCATTTAATTACAGAACCACCGTTGGATGATCATGCTGAAATGAACGGTCTGCATTCCATTTAACAATTTGATGCCATTAATAATAATAAAATTGTACAAAATTGATCATAGTAGAGTTGATTTGGCCATACAAACACAAATAAATAAATTTTATATTTTTCACATTTTTCTTAATATTTATCTGTGTACATGCATTACCAAACAGAAAAGAAAATAAATGGTAGCCGTTTGATGGTTGATAGACCATCAATATGAGTGGGGTTTACCTCAATGATCTTTCTTATATATAGTATCAGGATCGGTTTTTATAAAAAACCGATCTTGATACTATTCTTTTTTTCAAAGTGGGTTCTGCAAAAAAAAAAAAAAAAAAAAAAAAACTATTAGGGTTGGTTTTTTATAAAAAAACCGATCCTAATAGTATCAGGATCGGTTTTTTTTATAAAAAACCGATCCTGATTATTTTTTTTTTTTTTTGCAGAACCGACTTTAAAAAAAAAGATTATCAAGATCGGTTTTTTTTATAAAAAACCAATCTTGATACTATTTTTTTCAAAGTTGGTCCCGCCAAAAAATATTAGTATCAGGATCGGTTTTTTATAAAAAACCGATCCTGATACTATTAGGATCGGTTTTTTATAAACAACCGATCCTCATGATAACTCCCTATATAACCTGCTTAGGGTTCTTCTTATTTTCATTTCAATTTAGCGTCCCTATATAACCTCTCATTTTCAATTTAGCGTCTCTCTCTCTGTCTTCATCTCTCCCTCTGTACTCTTTGTGTCTCTCTCTCTGTCTCCGTCTCTCCCTCTCCTCCGTGTCTCTCTCTCTCTTTCTCTCCGTCTCTTCCTCTCAAAGCCGAGTCTCTCGCAACTCCGGCTCAATTGTGTAAGTTTTTAATTTTTTTTATTGTTTCAAAAATTAATTAATGGTGTTTGTATATTGTTTTACACTTTTGAGGACATCTCGCTCAAGTTACTTAATCATCTGGCCGATCAACTATCATGGTATTAGCTTTATCTAATTTTCTCATTATTATACTTTTAAAACACATTTTTTTTGTATTTTTTATTGAAAAATATTTTTCCATCTAATTGTTACCTTTGTTTTTGTTTTTAGGGTCTTTTTTAATCTCAAGTGATGTGATTGCAAAAGAGGTAATTATTGATTTTTTTATTATTGTGCTTTACATTAATTGCATAAATGTGTATATTGCATAAATGTGTGTTAATTGAAGAAATAGCCCAATTAGTTACTTGTATGTTTGTTAATTAATTATTTTTTGGATTTAAATTTCTTGTTATAATGTGTAATGCTTCACAAAACTTTGTATGAAGTACATGAATTTTTTGTAATAGTTTAAGATGTGTATGATAATTAATTTAGAATGTGTATACGATATTTAATTGATTATTGCTTCTTATTGTGCAAAAAAAAAAAATTTAGGATGCTAGCCAGCAATATATATATGGAAGCTGGTCAAATAAATAAAAATATTTTTTTTAGCTTCAATAAAACATCAGGATCGGTTTTATATAAAAATCGATCTTGATAGTACGTATCTGGATCGGTTTTTATATAAAAACCGATCTTGATATGTAATTTTTAATTAAAAAAAAATTCGAAAAAACTATCAAGATCGGTTTTTATATAAAAACCGATCCAGATACGTACTATCAAGATCGGTTTTTATATAAAAACCGATCTTGATAGTACGTATCTGGATCGGTTGTTATGTAATTTTTTTTAAAAAAATTTGAAAATACTATCAAGATCGGTTTTTATCTAAAAACCGATCTTGATAGTACGTATCAGGATCGGTTCTTAGTCAAAAACCGATCTAGATAACAACTATTAAGATCGGTTTTGTTAAAAAACCGATCCTAATAGTTTCTATTTGGATCGGTTCTTTAAAAAATATAAAACCGATCCTGATAGTATCAGTATCGCCTTCAACAGGATCGGTTGGATTCCGATACTGATATGTGTATATAACCGATCCTGATTCCATATTTTCCACTAGTGCTAGTACCTCTTGAATTTGCTTTTTAGTTCCATTTCAGCTTCAGTTTTTTTAGGTTTAAATTTCGGAACAATCTCCTGTAAACAGGTTACAAACCTCTTGTAATCATAAAATGAAATCAAATGTGGACTGGATCCACGTTTTCTTTTCAAAAAAAAAAAAAAGAGCTTCACCTCTTTTTTATATGTTCTGAGAGAGAGAGAGAGAGAGAGAGAGAGATTATGGCCTCTTCTGTGATAAAAGCGCAGTTCTTTCATGACTGCTATAACATATTAACATGACGCATGCACAACGATTACTTCTAGCCATGGATTGGGATCCAATCAATGAAATCATTTCTCTTCTCCCACACACGCAACAAGTTTACTATAATTGGCTGCTACTCCTTGGCATACATTTCTGGGGAAAGTTGACAGTAACACTTCATACGCGTCAGGCTGTGCGTTCTTCTGTAGCGACCTGAACAAAACAACTGGTAGTGGTGTTTCGTGTAACGGCCACATCAATTTGATTCTAATAAAATAATATAAATATTCATTGAATAGTAAAATATCCAAGCTTTTTCTTGGAAATATTATATGTAGGTTCCTATCTCTCACTTTCGGAATAATTTTCAATTATTTTTTGTTAATCTCAGAAAAGGCGTAGAAAATAGGAGTAAAGCGATTGAAGGCATTCAAATTTTTTATTTGTGACAAGTTTGTCTTCGAATTTTTAAATTTCATAATTTTCTTCTCGAATCACGCATGTAATCAGTGATAATAATGACCAATAATTAATTAATTTAAATTAATATTTAATACTCAATTCTTAGTATTAAATCATCATAATACTCTTGACTAATTTATCCTTGTTTTTACTATTTTAATGAATTCTTATACTTTACCACTTTTAATATCAACTTTAAAAAAGTGAGGCTATTGTGCATAGCGCACATCAATCCATACTATAGATATATATATTTTTTATTTTTAAAGTTCAAATAGTCAATTTGAACCACTTAATATTATTTCGTGCGTGCACACATGCGCGCTTGCACACACAGACACACGCGCACACACATATATGTATTTTACACGGGTAAAAAAATCACTAAAGTCAGATGGTCCAAAATCTTTAGATCAATTGATTTTCTATCTATCTAAGAAGATAGTAAAAAAATTTAAAAAAATGTAAAATATGACATCTAAGTAAATTTTTATATAGAAATTATATTGAGTTTGAATTAACTATTTTGACTTTAAAAATAAAAATATTAATTCATAACCTCACTCAAAAAAAAATTCTTACTTCATCGTATCTGCTATTTTTCAGCTATATATAAATCATATTTTATAAAAAATGAATAAAGCATACAAAATAAAAAATAAAAACAAACATCACATGCATTTTGAATTTTTTAATAAGGCGCCTACATTAAAAAAAAATACTAAATTCAGCGAATTAAAAGACCACAAAACATTATTTCACACATTATTTTATAAACATACATACGAAAGTACCTTGGTCATTCTACTTCAAATGTAGCATTAAATAATAAATTAACTGTCAAAAAAGGGAGGTTATTGTCACTGATTGCATAGTTCAAAGGCTGATTAACAAAACTAAAAGTTCAGAAATTAGAATCAGTTTATAATCTCTCCGTGTGAGAGGTTGTGGGTTCGAAATCGAGAGAAAAGTATTTTATGAATAATTAAATGAAAAATTGATAGACTAAACTTCCATCTTTCTATCTCAAAAAAAGTTCGGAAATTACTAGTCACAAATTAAAAGTTTAGAGGTCACCTAACATTATCCTAAAAAATATTGACATCAAATTTTTCAAATAACTATGATAAATTTTTTTCAAATAACTATGATAAAAAAAAAAAAAAAACATTTTTGTGTAAATCTAAGTATAGTATATTGTTATCCTACATAATATAACTTTCCAATGCTAATACTTGACTGAAAAATATCAGCCCAGTTCTGGCATGATAACTGAAACTTTGATTTCTTTAAACATTAACTTCACCAAACTGTTCTTTTGCGTACCCAATCTTGAAAGAATGTGTGGATGGGGTTCTCTGACAGTAGCCTTAACCTCACCTTAATTTGCAGTTGAATTATCAAAGGTAGTAGCAGGCCAATTTACTCTAATTAAATCACAGATATGCTGTTCATTAAAATAATTAAATTGCTTGATGAGATCCTAATCGGTGCTAAAATTTTCTTGTTTTGAATATCTTTGACGTCAGTTGTTACGAAAATTTAAGAAGATCAATGTTCATATATCATATCTTCAATTAGACCCATACAAAGTCATCTTGTATAATGGGTAAAAAAACAAAACAATCAAAGCTTAAGTTTATAGCACATGACAATAAAATATAAGAATTCTCAAAGAATATATTAACGTACAACAATTAGCTCATGATTCATGATATCTAAAACTAATTCATCCTCCATAAACCTCATGGAAATGTGGAATTAGACCACAAATCCAAATCCCACAAATAATCAAGACAACTCATCTCCTCTAAGCAGCCCTCTTCATCCTTTTCTACCTCATTTTGAACCAAAAAGCCATCCATTATATCATCTGGCATGTTTTTATCCCCATTTTCTACATGTGTTTCAATGATTTCCCTATTTAATAAATTGTCTATATCATTGAAAATTGAACTGAAGTCCGGGCCACTAGGCCCATTTATGGGCTCAAATTCATCAGCAGTGAATGAAAATTCACTAGGGGCTTTTATGGGCTCAGATTCTATAATATCAAATGATCTTGGGCTACTAGGCCCATTTATGATCTCATCCTTAATCATGCTACACTCATCAGCATTGAATGAAAATTCTCTGTGGGCTTTTATGGGCTCAGATTCTAAAATATCAAATATTCTTGGGCTACTAGGCCCATTTATGATCTCATCCTTACTCATGCTACACTCATCAATAGTGAATAAAAATTCATTAGGGGCTTTTATGGGCTCAGATTCTATAATATTAAATATTCTTGGGCTACTAGGCCCATTTATGATTTCATCGCTAATGCTTGAAGATTCATCGTTACAACGGTTAGATGAATTTTGGGGATTTAGAGCTTTGCAAACAACATTTTCCCTCCTTGTCTTCTTTGTAGTTTGAGTATTTTTTGAACTATTTTTATCACTGTTCTTGTTTGACCACTTGAGTTCCACCGACTCGGCCGTCGTATTTTCACATTTGTTGAGTTGGAGGTAGCTGTCTACACTTCTGCTGAGGTGAGAGTTCCAGTAGTTCTTGATTTCATTGTCTGTTCTTCCAGCTGGAAGCTGGCTTGCAATTTGGGACCATCTAGTTAACATTTACAAGAGGTCAATTATATTAATTTACAAGTTGCTTACTTTAAAATCAGAACTTTGATTATTATGATATTATCTCCTTTGGCATTTGACCTCCAATACATCAAATTTAAGCTTTTAGAAAAGAGAAAAATATAATTGCATTTGCCGTTAAACCATTCAAATATTTTTTATATGATTAAGCCGTTGAATGACATTCTGTTAAAGTTTGTTAAAAGCTTGATAAAAATATGAGTAA
This sequence comes from Carex pumila, assembly GCA_033356055.1. Taxonomy (NCBI): domain Eukaryota; kingdom Viridiplantae; phylum Streptophyta; class Magnoliopsida; order Poales; family Cyperaceae; genus Carex; species Carex pumila. The sequence goes on from JARJHM010000593.1 coordinate 7,620, forward strand.
ATTCTGTTAAAACTCTTAAATCAATACAATATTTGAGTACTTCTTCTACGAGTTATTGAAAAAACCCAAATTTAATTTTGCATGGCCTTTTAATTTTTGAAAGCAACACTTGATTATATTTTTGTGTTACTTTCATGTATTTATTATATGAAAAATAAAAAATAAAAGGAAGAAGAAGAAGAAGGAGAAGGAGAAGGATAGATAATGAGTTATTGAAAAAAAAACAAATTTTGCATGGCCTTTTAATTTTTGGATGTCTAGCAAGTCATTTCTTTGAAAGCAACAATTGATTATATTTTTGTGTTAATTTCATGTATCTATTATTTGAAAGAAAAAAAAAAAAGAGGAGGAAGAAGAATAAGAAGAAGAAGAAGGAAGGAGGAGGAGGAGGAGGAGGAGGATAGATAATTAATTAAGGATATCATTATTATAAATACCTATTTCCAAGACTGTCATGGAGCTTGATAATCAACTCCTCTTCCTCTCTAGAGAAGTTGCCTCTTTTGATACCAGCTTTCAGATAATTAACCCATCTTAACCTACAGCTTTTGCCACATCTCAGCAAACCTAAAGAAAAAAAAACAAACATGTTAATTAAATTGAAACACAATAATGTTAGATGTATTTGTTAGATGTATTTAAGTTATCTGGATCGGTTTTTAGCAATAAAACCGATTCAGATACTATCAAGATCGGTTTTTATGTACAAAACCGATCCAAATGCTTTTTTCTGATTTATTTTAATTTGTTAAATGTATTTAAGTTATCTGGATCGGTTTTTAGCAAGAAAACCGATCCAGATACTATCAGGATCGGTTTTTATGTACAAAACCGATCCAGATGCTATTTTCTGATATATTTTAATTTGTTAGATATATTTAAGTTATCTGGATCGGTTATTATGTATAGACCCGATCCAGATGCTATTTTATGATATATTTCAATTAATAAGATTTATTTGAGATATTTCAATTATCAGGATCGGTTTTTTGTTAGAATCGATCATGATACTATCAGGATCGGGTTTTATAAACAACCGACCCTGATAGTTGAATTATTAAGATCGGTTATTTAGAATAACTGATCCTGATAGTATCAGGATCAGTTCTAACAAAAAACCGATCCTGATAGTTCATAAATCAGGATCGGTTGACAATAAAACCCGATCTGAATAGTTTTTAAGATCGGTTTTTTTAAATAAACCGATTCAGATACTTATTAGGATCGGGTGTCCCATATAACTAATCCAGATAGGCCGATCCTGGTTCCTGTTTTTCCACTAGTGTCCTATCTATTGCATGGAGTATAGTACATTGAAAAGAAAGTAAAATATTATCATTTCTTTAACATTCATAAAATCCCTAATAATGAGAAGTACGTAGAAATGAAGCTTCCATATAATTAATAATTAGTTAAAGAGGGTTTTAATATCAGTATATAATGTCATAAACTAACTTTTTCATTTATTTCAAAGAAATTGTAATGTCATATTCAAACTGTTGATATTGTTCAATTTCATGAGAGATCCATTCATATAAAATTTTATATTTTTGGGTGTCATTTTATACTAAATCAAGATGTAAAAAACATAAATGTATTAAAATTAATTGATTATAGTTTACTAGAGTCGTTTATTTTTTGTACCATTTTATCCAATATAAGATGAACTCCAAAAATCACAATTTTACGTACATCTTAATGAAATCAAGCAAATTAAATCAATGATTTGAATTCAACATTTAAATTAAAAATCTGAAATTTGAAAAAATAGTGACTTTAACCCTTCTAATATAAGATTAACCTTATAAAATAGTATATTAATTATCAAAAATAAATATTCAATCCAACAAAATGTAAATTGCTAGCAATATATCCAATCTAAAATTAAATGCAATTGAATATATCTAACTAGTAGAGAATTTATATACCAGCATTTTTAGGTAAGGATCTCCATGAGCCTTCACCATGGGCATTGATGTAATTAGCTAAAATTTCATCCTCCTCTTTTGTCCATCTTCCTTTCTTCAAACCTACCTTCTCACAACATGGTGTTCTTCCCATCTTTTCTCTTCACAAATAACACACACTCTCTCACTATCACTCAAAAGGAAACGAGAAGAGAGGGTGGATATATGCAAATATTATTTGCCTCGGTCTCTATATATATATGGCAACGGTTGGTGAAGACTGAAGACCAAAGGGCTGCGTCTATCTAGCTCCTCTAGAATATTCTAAATCACTTGTCCGTAGAATTAATTAATTTTAGTAAGCAATAATTATAAAAGAGTAAGGTTAAAATGCACCATTGGTTTGTGTCTCAACCATATCCCATGTCTATATCTCAGTTTACAAAGTTCAAACAGTCAATCCGAACCGTTCATCTTGTTCTACATATTAAAATGTGCTTAGAGACCAAATTTAATATTTTTTGGAATTTTTTTACTATATTTTATATAGGTACAAAGTCACTACATCTGGACCATCCAAAAATGGTGATTTTGTACCTATCTAAAAAATAGTAAAAAAATTTCAAAAAATATAAAATTTGGTCTCTAAGCACATTTTAATATGTAGAACAAGATGAACGGTTCGGATCAACTGTTTGAACTTTGTAAACGAAGATATAAAAATGAAGTATGGTTGGGGCACAAAACCAATGGTGCATTTTAACCCTACTCATTATAAAATGTGATTGGTAATGGAGAATCCGTCAGGTTCTGGTTAGATACTTGGTGTGGGGATACACTGTTGTGTGTTGACTTTCTTAATCTTTATGACATTGCTTATGATAAGAATATTTTGGTAGTTGATGCTTTTCATAACAGTAAATTAAATATCCAATTAGCTAGATAGTTAACTCAAACTTACCTTACTGAATGGATAGCATTGGTCAGTTGTTTATTGGCTGTTAGACTAACCCATACTAATTAATACTATTGACCAAATATCTTGGAGATGGACTCCACACGGTATTTGGAAGGCTAGAATACCTTTAAAAATTAAGATTTTTTTATGGTTAGTTCGGCAAAAGCACATTTTTTTAACTAAAGATCGATTAAGTAAACATGAATGGACAGGTGATACTAAGTGTGTGGACTATTCTCAAATGGAAAGTGTGGATCATTTGTTTGTGAATTGCAACTATGCAAGATCAATTTGGAATTAGATTGCTAAGTATAATAATTTTGCTTTTGTTTATAACACTATAGGTGCTTTGTGGGAAATGGAATACTATATTCCTTTAAAGAAACCAGATATAATTGAAATTATTAGAGGATAAGTTTTATGAAATATATGGTTAGATAGGAATATGATTATCTTTAAAGAGGGCAAGGTGCAGGATGTTCAAATATTGGGGGCAAAAAGTTTAACTATTGCTAGATTTTGGGCTTTGAATAAAAAAAAAAGATCTAACAGGTGCCTTGAATCTAATTCTACCTTGAGATTAGAAGGGCCTAAGCAGGTCTACAATGGTCATTTCCATGGGGGATATACAGGTTTCAATCCCTATGCTTGGAGTAGAGATACTAGTACAGGAGATAGTGGCAGCAACTTATCAATAGCAGTTACCTAATTCTTTAGGGTCTTTTATGCTAAAGTTCTATTTTGTGGTGTTATATACTTGTCTGTTAGGTTTTATGGTTTATGATTGCTTTGATAAACTGTTTTGAGATTTCTTAGCTTGTAGGGTCTATTATGCATATGTTGGTCTATTGGTGATATAATTGCTTTTCAGGGGCTGTTTTGCTTATTTCTTTAGGTATATGAGTGATATGCAGGTTGTAATAGGGTTCTATATGTTATGTTATTTTGGTATACTTTGTTTGTTATATTTTCTTATCAGTATGCTTGTATTGTACTTGGTACCACTGGTACTAATGAACTTTGTAATGGTTTCTTATAATGGAAATCGGTGGCATAGCCCGCTTCTTTCGAAAAAAAAAATTTATATGCCATATCTAATAATGCATGCATGCAGTTCGATTTCTTTTTCGACCTATCATATGTATTTCAACAAATACATGTGGAGTAGAGATGGAGGAAGACTTTACTCTGGAAGTCAAATGTGAATGAAGAACAAGAATATAAAATTTTTCTATTAAGAATGGGAGTCAATTTCACACAATTGATAATATATTATCTTAAATTATATTAAAAAATAAAGTATCATATAAAAAATTGAAAATAAATGGATTCAATATAATCTAGATACTTCTCTGAGGTGGGGTATCAATTTTTATTTGTTCTCTGAAAGTGATAAATAATTGGTGTTATCACTTCTGTTAACTGTTATACTATAGGATAATCTATAAAAATTGATGTATATATAATAATTTTTGATATCATATGTATAACAAGATGTAATTTGCTGACTTAAAATATTTATTACTAACTATGTTTGAAAAGGCTTCTATATAATACTTTTTGAAAATTAAGTTTTCAAGGACACCAAATTAAAGCACCTCTTTCGGTTTAAAATTAGTGTCACACAACCCAAATCATATTTTATGCTACTAATTTTGCGATAACTTTTATTTGTTTAATTGTGATGCTTATTCAATATTGGGTTCAATGTTATTATATATTCGAATGTAATTGGACGATCTGAAGAGGCCAACGCGGTAATTAAGGATGTAATTATCAAATAATTATTAACTGTAACACCAGGTAATTAATTCTTATATATATTTTTTAATTATTTAATTTGGACCTATCTACAATATTGAAAAATAAATGTATTAAATTGTAAAATTGTAAAACTTGACCCAAAAAAGAGACCAACGTCTCATACGTACGTCACGGGACCCATATACGCATGTTGGCCCCACCCCACGAATAATTAAACTTTTTACTCTCTAGCTTTCCTCACCGAATTCTTTTTTTTTTTTTTTTTCTTTTTAAATTCCATGCAAGTAGTAGCTGCACAATATATCGATCGTCCAGTGTTTAAAATAATAACATGTCAACATACATATATGTAACAGCTAGCACCAACAATGCCGTACTCAAGGTACGCTAGAATGAGCTATATAATGTCTCATCTAGCTTATGCAAAAAAAAATAAAAAATAAAAAAAAAATAAAAAAAAAGAAGAGAGAACAAAGATGTAAATTAATTAAGATCACCTAACAATTAATAGAACTTCCTCCTAAGATGAAACTGACTTGCAATAATCCTATCTACCAGCACTTCCGGCTGTAGAGACTTCCTTTTGAACACTCGATCGATCGTTCATTTCTCTGTACGAATCTTAAGTCAATTGAAAAAGTGGCTAAGCTACTCCTATAATTTTAAATTATTAGTTATTTATACTAATATTTAATTAAATTTTATTTTTTTGGAAAATTTTATATAATCACATGTTAATTTTAGTCCTGTGATCACATGTTAATTTTAGTCTAGTGATAAAAGCTAATGTAGTGTTGAAAAGAATTTGGATTCAATTCCCATTAGTCACAATTTTTGTATTTTAACTTTTAGTTCCCCTATTTAGATTTTCTAGTTTCATCCCTGCAGAAAGCCCACGATGTACACACAAACCATTGGATCCATGTCGTTTCATCGCATCTCCCCCGCATTCGCTCTTCTGCCTCTAACAGTGCTCAGTAGAAGATATCCATATTTTTGTTGTATCGTTACTTCCCGCTTGCATATATAGATTGAAACCTAGTTTTGATAAGAGTGTTGTCCAAACTTGTACAGCATAAGAACACAAATAATCCATCACTTCATTAAATATCTTGTTACTTAGGTTTATAGCAGACTCTATATTGTTTCTATTTCTTTCTGTTGCAGCGTAGATTAACAGGACGGCAAATGAATGCGAAGGTGTCGTTATGTCATGTCGCGTGTTTGGCTCGGGATGTGACATTAACAAATAAACATGAATGATAAAAATATATATAGCCAACTTTTAGGGAGAAAATTGCTCTATAACATCAAGTTTTTATTGAATGATTCATATGAACTTAATTGATCGGATTATTATACTATTTTAATGAGATTTTCTAAAATCATATACAAAAACTAAGTAAAAATATTACAATTTGTATATATTAATTATTCTAATGCAATCTTTTAATACCTACTATTTAATTTTTAGTTACCTGACCTTAGTAAAGAGAAAGTATTATAAAAGAACAAATTATCTCTATTTATTCTTAGTTATATGACAGGATGGTCAAAATTAATTACTAATTTTTTTTCTCATAAAATAAAATCCGTTTTGAGTTGTGTCACAGAGAAGAAATTACGTAATAAATCGGATCGAGAAAGGCAAGAGAGAGAATTTGCAATAAACTTGAGCAATTATATTATTAAGACCAATACCAGTACTTGAGCAATCAAAATCAAATGATAGATTCAATACATTGACTTCTATGAAAATTGAATAATTTAACTACTCTAGAGAAGTCTTAGTTATATTCCTTTTTTTTATATATATATATATATCTTATTATTGCGTCTTATTTAAGTCAGCATGATATATGACTAGTAAGACTTGCACCTTCTAGGTCATATAGCTAGGTTTCAGAAATATACTAATTTAATAATCGATTCAATACATTGACTTCTATGAAAATTGAATAATTTAACTACTCCAGAGAAGTTCTCAAAAATCAATTCTCCATTATTCTCCTTCGGATATTATAATTAGGTAAAGGACTAAAATGGTACAATTCCCATGCATCATCATATTAAACAAAAATCTACTTTTTATGTAATAATTCTTTTGTTTCTTATGAGGATAGGAAAGATGAAATTTGCTCCTTAATAGAAAATTAGTATCGTACGTGCAACGCATGAGGAGAGGAGTGCATTGTAACAAGAAAATAACATATTTTCATAAAAAAATTAATACATCAATGAAAATAATAATTATTCAACAATATCCATAAATAGTATTGAAATAGATTAGTTTTAAATTCAAATTATAAATAACAAGTCCATTAGTATAATAAAATTCAATAAGAAATAATGTCGACTTAGTTCAAATTGAAAATATCATAATACTAGTACATGTTATTAGTAGTTATCTTATACACATCTTAAGCCAATTGAATTTCAACGAAAGCAATTTTAAGTTATCTTTTTTTTTTTATTTATTTTTTATTTTTTAGGGAAAAGACCTAGCAGTGGCTGCTGGTGATAGTTAAAATCAAACAATTATAGAGTTCCAACTTCCTGTTTGAATCACTACTCTTAGTCAACTAACCAAACACAGAGTGATTCATACACTCTATATAGTCTCTGTAATGACAACAGCAATTTTAAGTTATCATTTTAACAAGTCAAATTTTTTTTGTCTTTTTGAAAGTTTGGTAGCAGCTACCAAATTACAATTATATTTTCTTAATACATCAAAAGAAAATCTTCTACGGAAAATAAAAAATTACAGTAGCTTACATAACAGTGCCCACTACATCCTGACCTCACTTACAACTAGATAATCATAATTCTGTCTCTGCTCAAATTCTAGTTGCAAGTACCACTTGATGCACCTTCTTCCCTCTGAATATGGTATCATTCATTTGCTTCCAAATATTCCACAACACCGCCATAACTCTTGTCATCCAAATCATCTTCCCTTCTTATTAAGAAAATTGTTATAAGCAGAGTATAGAAGCAAAGATTTTATTATATTCAGTTAAATAAAATGAAATTAATTTTTCATTCAAAACGACAATTTCAATTAGATTAAAATAAGCCTTGACCATATCAATATAACAAGCAGTGTAACAATTAATTAGAAGTAACTAACTAGGATATAAAAGAAAAATCAATTTATAAGCAAATTTTCAGTGTACGTGTAACAATTAATTATAATTGATATAAAAATGGAAATAAATTCCCTGAAATATTACCATTTAATTATTAATCAATCCAATCAGAAAGTTAAGTATTAATTTGACAATCAAACAAGGGGATTTAGAAAACGTTTTCAAAAAAAATGAAAAGAGAAGGTAGCGTAGATTATGTGAGATAAAGAGTGTTAGGAGTCGGCGAATATGTGTTTAAATAAATTTAGAAATATATATATAAAAAAGCATAAAAATATGCATAATATTAAAAAAAAGGACTATTTAATCGAAGAGCTAATATTCAATTTGAAATTTCATTTTTTTAATCAAAATAGTTGGCTAATCAGGACATTTACGTGCTTAATATAAGATAAGAGATATGGAGTACCTCCGATAAAAATAAAAGATATATTTGTCAATTAAATTTAAAATAACTATATAAAAGATTAAACAAATTAAAGAAGATAGAAGAAATAATGTAGTTTTTTGGGAAATATTGAATATTATAGTCAAAAGATATCAAACTATAAGAGTGAAACATATATAACAATCAATCATATAAAAAAATTTGAACTATGAAAATCAATAGTAAAAAATTTCGAACAATTTGTTTCTTCTAGCCAGTTAACTACAGGGGATTGGTCTGACACAGTATGATTCGGTAATTTTGAAAAGTCAAACTAATTAATTCGAATTTGATCCGATATATATTTGAGATGATCCAAAATTGACATCTATTTGAGAGGAACCAACTCAAAGTCAATCTGACCCATCTATCTAATTGTTACCTCTACAATTAACCATGCATTATTTTTGTACAATCGAAGCTATCTAATTTTGGATATTGGGCTTAAACCCTAATTGTACCTTGTTAGTACTAAGCACCTTGTCATCTACCAACGGTTTAATTTTAATTTTAATTTATTTTTTATGTGTAGCAGAATGGATTGTGGGTTATAAAGGCATTTTAGAAAATGGTACCTAACAATACCATCTTATAAATTGGGTTACTAGTGTAATACCTTCTTAAACAATTAAGGTATTGATTGTAAAAGAAATATAGGACAATGAAGGTTTAATTTGTAAAAGTACTAATAAATTGGTAAATAGATTATGTAAGAGAGGCCTTGGTGCAAATTTATATATGTATCGGTGAAAAATTTAAATAGTCGATCTGAAATGCTCAACATTATTATCAGGATTCTGATAACAATTCCGTAGCTTTATCTTTGCAAAAAAATCCTACAGAAACTGCCAAAAAAATCATGAGGGGACCACTCCATCATTAATAAAGTGTTAGTGTTTAACTTAAAGCATCAAAGTATTTTTGTTGAATTTTGCAAGTATTAATCCATATGCAGTGATCTCTATTTATAAAATAATAAATAAATCCATAAGTTATCCTCACACAATTTTTTTTTTGTATCGTCCCCGTACAACTGGGGACCATTAAATAAGCAATCCCCTCATAAATACTTGACAGTTATCCCCGCACAAAATTTTCTTTTTTTATTATCCCTGCATAACTAGGGACCATTAAATAACAATCATCTCACACAATAATAAATATTTCTCAAACATAATAATAAATACTTTATGTTACATAGATAAATATTTCATGTTACATGAATAAATACTTCTCAAACATAATTGCAACTTCTAATAAAACGTTACTTAGATATAATGCTAAATATTTTATGTTACATGGATAAATACTTCTCAAACATAATTGCAACTTTCAATAAAACATCAATGATGAATACTTCTCAGATATAATTATAAACACTTTATGTTACATGTGTAAATACTTTATGTTAAATGATAAATACTTATCAAACATAATTGCAACTTTCAGTAAAACATCTATGACTTAAATAGATTAGATGAATATTTTATGTTACATAGATAAATACTTGATGATACAAAAATGAATACTTTGTTCTTGAACTTGTTAATTAACTAATATTTAATAAAATCAATGTATCATCATGTCAACGATAATGATAAATACTTCTCAGACATAATGATAAATACTTGTTAGAAACAATGATAAATACTTTTTTGAACTTTATTATTGGACTTGTCAATAAGTATTGTTTAATCAAATTAATGTATCATCATGTCAGAGACAATGATAAATACTTCTCAGAATCAATGATAAATAATTGTCAGAAATAATGATAAATATTTTCTTGAATTTTGTTCTTGAACTTGTTAATAAATAATGTTTAATAAAATCAAAGTATTATTATGTCAGAGACAATGATAAATACTTCTCAGATATTATGATAAATACTTATCAGAAATAATGATAAATAATTTCTTGAACATCAATAAACAGATAAACATTTATTAGCGGAGATTGTTATAAGATGATAGTATAATTAATGCGGGGATTATTATTAGAGGACAGTATAATTAATGCGAAGAATGTTATTAAATAACAATATAATTAATGCGAAGATTGTTATTAAAGAACAACATAATATAGTGCCGGGATAAATGAAAATTATTAACTGAATAAATTGAGGGATAAATGCAGTTAAGGATGTTAATATTGAGAGAGAGTGTATGGGAATAAATGGGGAGACAGGGGTGAGAGGAATGATATAATTATTCTTATTATCAATGAAAATATACTTGGAGACCAAATTTTATATTTTTTTGGAATTTTTTTACTATCTTTTTTGGTTGGTCGAAAGTCATTATTTTCGGATGATCCATAATTTTTAGATCAAGTGATTTTCTAATTGTCTCAAAATATACTAATAAAATTTCAAAAAATATAAAGTTTGATCTCCAAGTATATTTTCATATGATAATAATATTGAATTGTTTAGATTAATAATTTGAACTTTGAAAATAAAAATATAAATTTAAAGATCCGAACGATCAACAAATTGCAAAGTATCATAACCTCACTCGAAAGATATTATATTATGCTTAACAAAACTTGTTTCGCTATAATTGTAAATATGTCCAGTAAAATAAATTATGTCCGTATCATGATGGTCAAATTTCTTAAGCAAATTTAAAGATACCTGATACTTTGACTGATTGGTTTGCGTTCCATTTCAGTCATTGCGTTATATATTGCCACGGGTTCTTGCAGTGTAATTATTTAAAGGAGGCTTTAAGATTTATTTACCAGAAATCCATTGACATTCAGTGCCTGTACTAACTAAAATTATGAATGTGTACTCAATTAATGTACTATATTATTTTTTAGCTCTTGTTGATGTTTCAATTTATATTTCTTAATTCTGATTCTGTGTGATAATATTCTGAGAGAAATTTTTATATATACGTAACTTCATCAATTTGATATTTCACTACAGCATATTTCACTTTCTGCGACTGGTTTTCCGGTCGTAGAAAGTAATGGTGCCAGTCGCTGATAGTCTTTATTACAGAAAGATTATTCTAGTCGCTGAAATCATTGTCGCAGATACTATTCGGATGACATCACCGGTCGCTAAATGACATCATCCGATCGTTGATAAGTTTTCTGCGACTAATTTTTTTCGTCGCTGTTATTTTTTTGCTGACATCATGAAAAGATATCTGCGACCAAAATAAATAGTCGCTGATAATCAAACCCGTTTTTTTTTGGGTTTTTTTTATTATTTACTTTTCCCCATCGATCAAACAAAAACAACAATATCTAAATATACAAACAATAAAATATCCATCGATTTTAAAAATATCTCAAGATTGATGTACCATGAAAATTATAAAATGTTATAGAATTTACCAGTACAAGTACAAACAATATCTCAAGATTGAAGACTACAAGATACAATAAATAAGATTTTGTTCATAACATGAAAACTAATTCCATTTACAAGAGACTTGGACATGTTGCGGAACAGAAGCAAGTATTAACCACAACAACCTTGACAGTCTAATTATTCTCAGTAAGGAGCTATGTTTTTTTTTGCAAACCCTAATTAATTAACCACAAAACTAGTGCATATTTGGAGATAGATGGGGGTGATATATCTTATAGTCTATCGGTACCTCAACCTCCATCTTTAAACTGGGATTGATCAGAATCTGACACACAAAAACAGACAGGTTTAAAATCTTCACAAAGCAAATAATCATGCAAAATTATACAAATAGAAAGCAATTTTAGGGGTTCTTAGAAATATACTTGAGAGAGGATTGAGGCTGTTTCATGTCATCTCATGTCATCTCCAAAAAAATATTCAAGTTTGACCAACATTTCGGGCTTCTGTTCAATTTGCACCCAATAACAAATAATTCAAATAATAGAACAATAAGCCAATTTACATATCTGCAACAATTTACTTTCTACTAAGCACGTAGAATCTGTTTTATCAAAAAGTGGTCGTCTTGGTCTTATCATAGTATTTGAGGCTAAATAAAGTAACAAAGTTCATTTATGTTTACCAAAGTTCATTTATGTTTACCTCTTCAGCAGAAAGAGTAATAATCACTTTTATATGCTGCTAAAAAAGACAGGTAACAATGAATTAGCAAAGCGCTAAAAAAAATTGCATCAAATTTTCAATCTAATTGAAAAGAACAAGTAACATATAGCTGTAGAGGAGAGAGGAGCTGAAATTAATTAAATAACACACTTCTAAACCCTCGATCTTAAGCAAATTAACAGAAAATTAGAATAAAATTAGATAAGAAAACAGCAAGACAACTAATTGAAGGTAGAGGAGAGAGGAGAGAGGAGTTGACCTTGCTATCGTCAAAGGCGAACTCGATCGCTCAGCAATTCTTTGCAACTGCTCTTCTTCTCTAGACAATGGCAAAGCCGAAACAAGAGCATCAAACTGCATTACATAAAAAAAAATTTCAAATTATTAAAGAAAATACAGCGATAAGTTTATTTGACCATATTCTAATTCCAATACTAACAAGACTTAGAGTTCACCTTTTACCACAGCTCTGCACCACCCCATCTGATTACTGACACATTAATCTGTTCAATAAGAAATAAATTTTAATGTTGGTGTCGAGGACTTGATGTATTTCAAAGTGAGACCAAGAAAATCAAACATACAAGGAACAAAAAATGCACTAAAAAAAAAGACCACATGAAGCTCAGTTGACAATCCTCAATAACCAAGAACATAAATAAAGATAATCAGTGTGCTACCTTGTAATTATCTTTCGAGATTCAAATTGTTAGTCCGGCTAAGTCCTAAACCCAAAGATGGCTCATTACCAATCTCACAAGACATGGATTTATCAAATCAAGCAAATTATTATCAATTTATCATATATCAGGTTTATAAATATGGACAATTTCTATCAGTGTCTTTTTATTACCTACACAAGATTAGAAAAGGTCAGTTGGCTAAAAATCATTTTGAAAGGGCTAATCTCCTGTAAATTGCTTTAAATGAAAGGACTTTATCAGAAAATTGTTTTATCAGAAAAGTTCCACGGAGAAAGCTAATCTCCTGAAAATTGATCGTGGCAAAGCTAATCTCATGCCAACAGATCTGATTACCCCAATACCCATTCCAAATAAACAATAAATTAAGAAACCAACCAGATAGTAGAAGAACGGCAGGGAAGGACTCACGGATGCCGGAGAGCCGCAGGAACGAAGGCGTGGTCAAAGCCAGGAGAGAAGACGCGATCTCTCTCTCTCCATCAAATCTCTCTCCATCGCTCTCTCTCTTGAAATTATTGGCAAGCCTTTCACTCTCCCGCTCTCTCTCGCTCAGATTTGAAGATAAAGAAGCAAAATTGAAATTTAGGCAGAGAAAGTCGAATTGGGGAAAAAGCTGGTGCGCGGGAGAAGAAAAAATTCCGCTGCTAGGGTTTGGCGCGAGCGAGCGCTAGCGTTTTTTTTCGGAAAAAAGACTTTTAGTGACCGGTGACATGACCGGTCACTGATACTTGTGGCAGAAAACCTCTGTCGCCAAAGTTGTTATTTTTTTTCTTTTTTCGAAAAAAAAATCGTTTTCTGTAATTAGCGCCAATCTCGGTTGCTGTTACCGGTCACAGAAAGCACAAAATGCTGTAGTGTTTTTCCATTCACATTTCAAAAATTAAATATTTACTCATCTAAACTTACTTTATATTATTAATATTCTCATTTCTTAATATAATCATTAAAAAAAAAATCAAAGTTTAATAGTAATAAAAAAATTTATTAAAAAAGATGAAGCAAATTCTATTATTAAAAAAGTAATTTTTGTTTCTCCCTCCCTCTTTTCTCTCCTCTATCTTTCACACGCATAGTGTAAATCTAAAATGTATTACTTAAAAAGGCTGTTGACTTTTGTTCAAGGATTTTTTTTTCAGAATAAGAAATTGCTCCTCAATTGAATCAAATAAATTTTCTCAACAAGATTCACTCTCCAAATTTAGGTTTGCTTTGATTTTCAAAGAAAGAGTCCCAAAACCATCATGGTCTCTAATGAATTCAACAAAAACTCTTTTACTCCCAACAAAATCTCTCCTTCTGTTAAACACATTTCAGGGAGATCCGTTATCACCGGCAATCTTTATTTTGGCAATGGATTTCTTGGCACGCTATTTCCTAAAACTAACACACATGGGGGCAATCCGATTGCCTTTTGACAATATGAAACCTTGCCTTCTATACGCCGACGACGCCCTGCTATTCCTAAAACCTGCCCCAAATCAAGCTCAAGTAATTAAAATTGCATTACTGGTATTCCAACAAATCTCTGGACTTGCCATAAATCTGGAGAAATCGGAGCTGCTAGTAACAAATGTGGAAGAACAACAGGCAAATGATATATCAACAGTACTAGGATGTGCTATCAAACAATTTCCATTCCGGTACCTCGGATTGCCGCTATCAGATAAGAAGCTCCCAAAATTAGCTTACCTCGATCTCCTTCACAAAATCAACTCAAGGTTAGCGGGATGGGCGGCAAAATTCCTATCAATTGCAGGGAGGTTAGTACTCGTCAATTCTATTTTGTCAGCACTTCCGGTACACTACATGGCTGTACTCAAACTACCAGAATGGGTTCTAAATGAAATTGATAAGGCAAGGCGCAAGTTTTTGTGGCACGGGGTGGCGCAAGTTTTTGTGGCACGGGGTGGCGCAAGATAAAAAGGGTTTCAATCTAATCAAATGGGAAAGAGTCTGCTGCCCAAAAAATATGGGGGGGTTAGGAGTACTGGACCTGAGAGTTTTCAACAGTGCGATGCTTCTAAAATGGTTTTGGTGGTGGTACAAACCAGAAGAGAAAATCTGGAAGCCAATCATTATATCGACCGCAGGAACAAGAAATTTCTTACCAGATACGCAGACCTTCCAACAGCTCAAGAGGGATATGCAGGTCTTCTTCAACACAACTACAAAGTTCATACCGACAGATGGAGCAAAAATATCGCTATGGGAACATAACTGGGGCACGGGTTTTCTACGCCACCAGTTGCCAAACCTATACACATACGCATGGGATACTACAATTACATTGCAAGAGGCTATAAACACAACAAGCATATCAGAACTATTCAAGCCAAACATGTCGGTACATGCAAGAGAAGAATTGGAATACCTGCGGCAAAGCATTATCACCAACACGGGCCAGCGAAATGGTCACGATGACCTGACCTGGAACTGGTCGGCAAGTGGAGAATTTTCAGTAAAATCAGCATACAGGATGATAAAGAACACACCATACATCGCAAAACCAGTCACACACATATGGAAAATTCAGGCACCTCCGCGAATTAAAATTTTTGGCTGGCTGGCCATTCAAAACCGGATACTCACGCATGATAATTTGAGAAAGAGAGGATGCATCATTGTCAGTAGATGTCAGTTATGCAAGGCAGCAAGGGAAACAGTTAGGCACTTGCTACAAGGATGCCCCTACACAGCGGAAGTTTACAGAATAGTCCAATTGCTTTGGCCCTCGCAAAATTGGCCGAATCAGCCGGTGTTGGACATCACGGAAACGGCCGTCAGACGCACAACAACGAAGGAACAGAGGGCGCAAATATTGATCATGCAATTCGCCACATGGAGAGAGCGATGTGCGAGAAATTTCACGGAGGTATCGAAGGAGCCAAAAGAAATCGGGGAGGAGGTGCGATGGCAGTGGCAGATACTACAACAGAGAGAGCCGGATTAAAACTCTAAAAGCTTAAAACCTTAAGCAAAGAGAAAAAGCGGAGAGCAGAACAAAAATTGGGAAGAAAGAGGGAATTTTGCGAATCGGCCATCTGGTTAGAAAAAACTCAAAAGGAGGGAGCAAAGTAGAAACCAAGACTTCTTTTAATTAAAACTTTTTATTTTTGCTTCTGTCTTTTAATTCGCTTTTCCTACTATGCTTTTTCTTAATTTCTTTAGATTTCAACAGCACACGGCTTGTGAGCTGGGCTATTTTGTAATTTCAAGGTTACAAGACTCTTGTAACAATTAATGAATATAATAGAGGCTAGACCTCTATTTTTTCTCAAAAAAAAAATTTGAAAATTTAACTCACTTTTTCCACATAAGGAAGTTGTTAGAGATTAAACAATAGTTTTGTCATCAGCTGGTAGCTTTTGAAGAGATCGCCTCATGAATTGCTTCCTCGATCTTCTTTTTGAAGAGATTAAACAATAGTTTAGAGGCAGTTACAACTCTGATGGTCCTCCTCCTTGATTTTTCTTATATAAAGGCTTCTACTACTATTGCTTGGACACATCAAATTCGACACGGGATCGTTTTGTGAGCGCTACGTACCAATATCCTTTTCTCCCCCACTATGACGCAAAGTGATACAAATAGTTCAAAAAATGCTCGAGTGCTCAAACAAGAACAGTGATACAAATAGTTCAAAAAATGCTCACACTGCAACAAAGACAAAGAAGAAAAATGTAGTTTGCAAAGCTCTAAATCCCCAAAATTCATCTAACCATTGTAACAATGAATCTTCAAGCATTAGTGATGAAATCATAAATGGGCCTAGTAGCGTAAGAATATGATGTCGCCAGAACATTTTTCGGAGTCTTGGATTGAGAAGATTCATACGCTCTATAACTGTGAAAGAATGAAAGTGTTTTTCCTCAATAACGGTTTCTGATTTAAGTTGTGCCATTGAGAAAATCAAACATATATATATACACACACACAGACACTTTTTTGTGTAAATTCACCATACTGTTCTTTTTCTGTAACCAATCTTGAAGAATGTGTGGATTATATACAAAATTTGATATAAGCACAAGTACCTTAATTATTTTGGGCTGATAATACACTTTTTATTGTTTTGATGATCTTTGACGTCGTCAGTTGTTACGAAAATTAAGTAAGATCAGTGTTTATATATAACATCTTCAATTAAACCCATACAAAGTCATCTTTTAATGGGTGAAATATCAAAACAATAAAAGCTTAAATTTATAGCACATGACAGTAAAATATAAGAATTCTCAAAGTATATTCAATCTAAAACTAATTCATCCTCCATAAACCTCATGGAAATGTGGAATTAGACCACAAATCCAAATCCCACAAATAATCAAGACAACTCATCTCCTCTAAGCAGCCCTTTTCATCCTTTCCTACCTCAATTTGAACCAACAAATCATCCATTATATTATCTAGCATGTTTTTGTCCCCATTTTCTACGTGTGTTTCAATAATTTCACTATGTAATAAATTGTCTATATCATTGAAAATTGAACTCAAGTCCGGGCTACTAGGCCCATTTATGATCTCATCCTTGCTCATGCTACACTCATCAGCAGTGACTGAAAATTCACTAGGGGCTTTTATGGGCTCATAATTTAAAATGTCAAATGTTCTTGGGCTACTAGGCCCATTTATGATTTCATCACTAATGCTTGAAGATTCATTGTTACAATGGTTAGATGAATTTTGGGGATTTAGAGCTTTGCAAACAACATTTTTCTTCCTTGTCTCCGTTGTAGTTTGAGTATTGTTTGAACTATTTTTATCACTGTTCTTGTTTGAGCACTCGAGAAGAGGTTTTGCTTCCACCGACTCAGCCGTCGTTTTTTCACATTTGTTGAGTAGGAGGTAGCTGTGTACACTTCTGCTGAGGTGAGAGTTCCAGTAGTTCTTGATTTCATTATCTGTTCTTCTAGGAAGCTGGCTTGCAATTTGGGACCATCTAAATAACATTTACAAGAGGTCAATTATATTAATTTACAAGTTGCTTACTTTAAAATCAGATATTATCTCTTTTGGTATTTGACCTCCAATATATAAAATTTAAGTTTTTAGAAAGGACAAAAACATAATTGCATTGTTGTTCAACCGTTCATATTTTTTTTTTATATGATTAAGCCGTTGAATGACATTCTGTTAATGTTTTTTAAAAGCTTGATAAACTCTGAGTAAATTCTGTGAAAACTTTTTAATCAATACAATATTTGAGCACTTCGTCTACGAGTTATTGAAAAAACCCAAATTTTGCATGGCCTCTTCAGTTTTGGATGTCTAGCAAGTGATTTCTTTGAAAGCAACAATTTATTATATTTTTGTGTTACTTATATGTATTTATTATTTGAAAAAAACAAAGGAGGAGGAGGATAGATAATTAATTAAGGATATTATTATTCCTGATATATACCTATTTCCAAGACTGTCACGGAGCTTGATAATCAACTCCTCTTCCTCTCTAGAGAAGTTGCCTCTTTTGATACCAGCTTTTAGATAATTAATCCATCTTAGCCTACAGCTTTTGCCACATCTCAGCAAACCTAAAGAAAAAAAAAACATGTTAATTAAATTGAAACACATAATGTGAACTATCTATTGCATGCATGGAGTATAGTACATTGTAAAGAAAGTAAATGTTACCATTTCTTTGAAATACATAATATTTTTGGGTGTCATTTTATACTAAATCAAGATGTCAAAAACATAATCAATGATTTGAGTTCAACATTTAAATTTAAAATCTGAAATATAAATAAAAAAGTGACTTTAACTCTTCTAATATAAGATTAACCCTATAAAATAGTATACTAAATATCAAAAATAAATATTCAATCCAACAAAATGTAAATTGCTAGCAATATATATCCAATCTAAAATTAAATGCAATTGAATATATCTAACTAGTAGAGAATTTATATACCAGCATTTTTAGGTAAGGATCTCCATGAGCCTTCACCATGGGCATTGATGTAATTAGCTAAAATTTCATCCTCCTCTTTTGTCCATCTTCCTTTCTTCAAACCTACCTTCTCACAACATGGTGCTCTTCCCATCTTTTCTCTTCACAAATAACACACACTCTCTCACTATCACTCAAAAGGAAACGAGAAGAGAGCGAGGGTGGATATATGCAAATATTATTTGCCTCGGATCTCTATATGTATATGGCATGCAACGGTTGGTGAAGCTAGACTGAAGACCAAAGTGCTATGCCTATCTAGCTCTAGAATATTCTAAATCACTTGTCCGTAGAATTAATTAATATTAGAAAGCAATAATTATAAAACGTGATCCACCTCTCATTAAAAATATATATATATGTCTATGGGATGGAAGATGATGGATGATTGGATCGGATCGGGTTTATTTATTTGCTCACATGCAAATAAATATGAGGAAATATTTAAGATTTTGTAATTCCTAATTAAAGTGTAGAGAAGGTAAATTTTTAGAGAAAATGTTTCTGTCCACTGGGTTTTGTCCATCATTTATTCACAACCTTATTCACTCTCATCTAACTGTCTTTTTACAGTATACAAGATTCAATTGAAAATTTACAGTATTATTTGAAAATTTTATAGTATACGAGATTCAATTTTATAGTATGCAAGATTCAATTGAAAATTCTACTGTATACAAAATTTAATTTTTATAGTATACAAGATTCAATTGAAAATTCTACTGTATACAAGATTCAATTTTACAATTCTGCTGATTCAATTTTACAGTATACAAGATTCAATTGTAAATTTTACTGTATAGAAGATTCAATTTTATAGTATACAAGATTCAATTAAAAATTTTACAGTATACAATATTCAACCCAGTGCGGACCCTAATAATTAACTTTAACTGCCAATAACTTTCTATAACTGTAATTTCCGAAAGTATAGTTTGAAAGTACATTTATTTTGTCCTATTGTGCAAGTTGCATTATTTTTCTAACTATCATGGGATCACTTCAAATAGTTGTTAGATGTTTTGTGATTAACTGATATATTTTATGTGATATATTGTATAATTATACATCATATAGAAGTAATTTTACAATATTTGCGCAAGTCAAAGCTGTGGACAATTAAACGCTTCCAAATTTTTATTGTGCTTATTTTCTCTTCTCTCATTCTTTTTCTTTAATGAGGTTGTTCCTAAACATGTTCTTAAACTAAAGTAATTAGAGGTAGAATGTCAACATTATCCGTTGATAATTTTGTTGTAATTCTGCCATATCTGATAATGCATGCATGCATGCAGTCGGATTTTTTTTTTTTTTTTTGAACATATATTTATATGTATCATACGTATTTTGACAAATACAAGTGGAGTAAAGTTGGAGCCAGACTTTGAAAGTTAAACGTGAATGGAGATCAAGCATAAAAAATTTAATTGCTACTATAAATGGGAGTCAATTTCATATTATTCTCTGAGGCGCATGCGGTGTCAATTTTTATTTGTTCTCTGAAATTGATAAACAATAGATGGTATCACTTCTGTTATATCCTAGGATAATCTATAAAAGTTGATGTATATATAATAATTTTTGATATCATATGTATAATAAGATGTAATCTGCTGACTTAAAATATTTATTACTAACCAATGTTTTAAATAGCGCGCTATAGTGTTTTTGGACCCTAAACGCTAAGCTATGCATAATAACATGCTATTTGAGCTACGGACGCTATAGCGGTAATAGCGGTCCGCTATAACACATAGCGTATAGCACAAATAGCGTCCGCTATGCAACATTTACTTTTTTTTTTTCAATTTATATGAGTTTTAAAATAAATAAATGGTGAAGATATTGTTTAATTTTGATGAATATTACATTATATCAAATTCAGGTCCACTATAATAATTTTTTCATTTTGCTCTTGGTTTTTTTTAACTGATGATAAATCAAATAAATAATTTCTAAATTATGGAAATTTTAGGGACTAACAATAATTTCTTCAAGGATCATCTGTTTATTTTACTGGAAGTATGATTTTTTTTTCTTTTCAATCTCTAGGTTATTTTGAAAATTAAATAGAAAAAAGATAAATTATGTTATGATGTTGAAGATATTTTAAAAAGAAAAAGATCGATAGTTTATGATATTAGTATTACTATAGATATTTTAAGTCGCAATTTAGACTTTGTATTGGTTTAATATGAATATTATATTTTTTTTTAATCAATTTGATATTATTTATTATTCTATGAGACTAAATTATGTTGATATTTAGTACAAATATATAATATAATTTTTATAAAAATAAAAAATAAAAACTATTTGGAATGGCTTCGCTATAGCGTCACTATTCGCTATAGCTTTTTTTGGAGGCTCTCCGTTATGACGTGATAAACGCTATTTAGAACCTTGTTACTAACAATGTTTGAAAAGGCTTCTATATAATACTTTTTGAAAATTAAGTTTTCAAGGACGCCAAATTAAAGCACCTCTTTCGGTTTAAAATTAGTGTCACACAACCCAAATCATTAATGCTACTTTTGCGATAACTTTTATTTGTCTACTTATATATCTAGTTGGGATCTAAATCTACTGTTATTCTCGTGTATGAACAATAATCCTACTATCTTTGTTTTTTCAAATTCAGTCATTGAATTGTTTCGAGATGCGTGCACAGAAAAATTCTAAAAAAATTGTTTTGAGATTTGTTTCCAAAAAGATTAAAAAAACTGCTAAATTTGAAAAAACAAAAATAATAGAGTTACTGTTCAAAAAAGAGAATAACAACGGATTTGAATCCATCTAGTTGTTGTCCAAACTAATTTGTGATGTTGACTCAATATTAGGTTCAATGTTATTATATTCGAATGTAATTGGACTATCTGAAGAGGCGAACGCAGTAATTAAGGATGTAATTATCAATAAATAATTATTAACTGTAACAACACCCAGTAATTATTTTGGACCTATCTATAATATTGAAAAATTAAAGGATTAAATTGTAAAAATTGCAAAACTTGACCCAAAAAAAAATAACGTGCCACCCATGTCACGGTACCTGGTGTATTTAAACCGCCCGCCGTCTGTACCTGACCGGACCGTATCCGTGCCCGGATTTGGAACGGGTACACGAGTAATCCGGATAGAGGTTAAAACATACTGGGACCGGTTTTTTGAAGAAAAAAAAAAAAACGTGATAATCTGGACCATTTCAAATCCGTACCCGCTCGGACCAGACCACCTACCCACCAAATCTCCCGCCTGAACCCGCCTAACCGTACCATCCTACCCGTACCCTCCTACCCCCGCCCGGAAATTCAGATTTTTTTTTTTTTAAAAACGTTTTTATTTTTAAAATTCAAATTTTATTTCCCCAAACAAACCTCCTTAAATACACCCCCAATTTTTACCATGTTATCAGATTTGTTCTGTGCACCCTCGACAAAAGAATTTATGTAATGTAATATAATGTAACGTAACTTGGCATTCTAAAAGAACTTTAATGAAATAAATAACTCAGATATGTCAGATCCACAACCTTTAGTTTATATATGGTATTTTTAATGAACGAACCAGTCCTTAATCCTACCGTATATTTTTCTTATTATTTCTAAATATTTAGTTATTAGAATTAAATAAGTTTCTTCTTTGTCGCTTATATTATCAAATATGAATAAATTAATTGAGTAAGATAAGTTACAATAGAGACGACTTATGAAGCATAAGTCGCATTTATGAAATAGAATAAGTTACATGTGTTCCGCTTATTTATGATTCAACCCATGACCGAACAATTCTCAAAAATCAAACCGACCCAACCGACCCGTATTGAACCGAATCCGATCTGACATGTCTAATTGTCATATCTAAATAAATAAAATTATTGAAATATCAATATCAAGTGAAAATAATATAATAAAATTATTAGCATCAATGAATATGTTCTCATTGCCATATCTAAATATTAACATATAGTTATTGAAATATCAACATCAAGTGAGAATAATAAAATAAAATTATTAGCATCAATAAATATATTCTCATTGCCATATCTAAATATTAACATATAATTTTTGAAATGTCAACATCAAGTGAAAGAATAATAGAAGAAAATTATTAGCATATATAAATAAATGTGTTATGTTTGCTAGTGCACTTTGCTTTTGGCAACTTGCATATGATCACTCATTATCACACCTCACAAGTAATATGGTAATCGTAATACATGTTGTATTAAGTTACTGTTATTGCTTACCTAAGCCTGTGAAAAGCTTTCGCGTCATATTACTTGAAAGAAATTGCTTACAAAATTATTTGCAAGGTATTGTCACCCTATTCACCCGTCACCCGTGCCTTCAAGCAATGCAAGTGGTAATTAACGTATTAGAAATTTTAAATTGAACCCACTAGGAGTGAAAATCAATTAATACTATAATGAATAAAGATTTGTATCCCCTATCTCTCATCCCCCAAAGTCATTAACTACCTAACTACCTCTTTAACCAATTAAACTGTCGAATCGTTCTCTTCCATTCAGTTGAATCTCTCTTTCTAAGAAAAAAAAAAACTCCAGTCTCAGTTGCCTTCAAATTGAATTCTTGTAATATTTTCTCAACTCTGAGGCTTTATCTCTTCGTTGCCTTCAAATTGAATTTTTGTAATATTTTCTCATCTAATTAAATTTCATCGAATCCTATGCCGAATTTGTCTTCTTTGCTATCAAATATTTGAGATCATGAGGACCAGAAGTGATGAGCCAATCAAAAGTTCTTTTATTTCATTGTTATGCTTAGTAAAATAAGAATTTAACAATTTATTTGTGTAGATTTTTATTCACACGTTCATGAAATGAAATCGAGGATTTCGAAAGTATTGTCATTTTTTTTTCTTATTGTCCTTTTTATAAACTGGTTTTCTATAAAATTTACAGTTTTGTAAATAACGATATGTTGTTGTCAAACAGATAAGGTACCGCTAAGCGATTAACCAAAAATAATCGGAAATAATCAGTCATAATCAGGAATAATTAGCCAATTAGTCGAAAAAAAATATGTGACGGTTTGATCACTGCCAACTAGGGGTGTTCATTTGTTTGGTTTGGTTGAAACCAAACCGAACTAGGCAAACCAAAGTTATAAGTCAGTTTCAAAAATAGAACCAAACCGAACTGATTTAGCATTGCAACTGAACCAAAGTTTTATTTCGGTTTGTTTGGTTCAAACCGAAATATATTAATTTTTTTATTTAAAACAATTGATTTATAATAAACCGAAGTATTTTAAGAAATAAATAGGGGTATTAAGAAATAAACTAGGATATTAACAAATAAACCAAAGTATTGAAAGCAATTGATTAAGAATAAATTGTGGTATTAAGAAATAAACCGGGGAGGTCCTAATCAAATTCATAATATACAAAAATTCAGTCAGTTTGGTTATAATTCGGTTTTAAACCTCTTTCTCTCTCTAAACCGAATCGACGTGATATGAATATTTTTCATATTTCATATTAATACAATCAAACACCAAACATAGTAATTTGTAAAAAAATATTAAATTAAGATACTTTCAATGTAACAATTCATACTTCAATTATCAGTATGAATACTTACATTACGAGGTATGAATACGTACAATACTTAATATTAATACTTTCAAACGTCATCTAGTGCCACAAGGAAAAAAAGATAGAGAATATGTTAGATACAAACACTTGATATATGAACTATTCACACTTGTATGACGAGGTATGAATATTTACAATATTTAATTGATATTAATACGTTCAGACATCATCTAGTGCCATATAAAAAAAATTGATAGAATTTGTTAGATACAAACATTTGATACATTAACTATTGACACTTACATGATGATATATGAATACTTTCATATATCATCTAGTACTATATGTGAAAAAATAAATTATTAAAATTTGTTAGATACATATACTTGATACATGAACTATTTACACTTACACGACGAGATATAAATACTTGCGTACTTAATATTAGTACTTTCAAACATCATTTGATGCCATAAGAAGAAAAAAAAATATTGATGAAAACTTTTAGATAAAACGCTTGATATATAAACTATTAACATTTGCATGACGATGTATGAATACTTGCAACACTTGAAATTAATACTTTCATACATCATCCAGCGCCATATGAAAATAAAAATACAAATTTCATAGATTCTGTTAGGTATTAACACTTAATATATGAACTATTTATAGTTGCATGAAGATGTATAAATACTTGCAAAACTCAATATTAATATTTTTAGACGTCATCCAATGCCTATGGAAAAGAAATTGATAAAATAGGTTAGGTACAAACACTTCAGATATGAATTATTTACACTTGCATTATGAGATATGAACACTTGCATGATGAGGTATAAATACTTGCTTGACCAGATATGAATACTTACAGGATAAGGTATTCACGACAATGTATGAATACTTGCATGACGACATATAAATACTTGTACGACGAACAATCCGAAAGTACGTCATTATGAATCTCATTTGAAAAAGAAAATTATATAGAAGACATCCATGGTTTTAGATTTGCAAATTTTCTCATAGATCGTCAGAAATATTGATGAAATTGAACAAAAAAAAAAACCTAACTCTAAAAACGTGTAGAAGATGTGTGTATGATGTGTCCAGTATGTATATATATATATAGAGAGAGAGAGAGAGAGAGATGGGTTATGGTGCATTGCAATGCATGGAGGGGTTTGTGCATTGGACCATAAATCTAAAATTCAAAATCCAAATGGCTGATCCAAACCGTTCATCTTGTTCTCCATATTAATATGTGCATGGAGACCAAATTTTACATTTTTCTGAATTTTTTTACTATTTATTAAGTATTTTACAAAATTGTTGATCCAACGGTGGTTGCTGATTTTACTGTTTTGTTAAGCCACCGTTGGATCAACAATTTTGTAAAATACTTAATAAATAGTAAAATAATTTAGAAAAATATAAAATTTGATCTCCAAGTACATACTAATATGGAGAACAAGATGAACGATTTGGATCGGTCATTTGGATTTTGAATTTTAGATTTATGGTCCAATGCACAAATCCCTTCATGCATTGCAATGCACCATAGCCCATCTCTCTCTCTCTCTCTATATATATATATATATGTATAGAGATGGGCTATGGTGCATTGCAATGCATAGGCCATGGTGTGCATTGGACCATAAATCACCGATTCAAAGTCCAAATGACCGATCCAAACCGTTCATCTTGTTCTCCATATTAATATGTGCTTGGAGACCAAATTTTACATTTTTTGGAATTTGTTTACTATTTATTAAGCCACTTTGAAAATCGCTGATCCAACGGTGACTGTTTGGAACAGTAAAATCAGAAGCCACCGTTGGATCAGCGATTTTCAAAGTGGCTTAATAAATAGTAAAAAAAAATCCAAAAATGTAAAATTTGGTCTTCAAGCACATATTAATATGGAGAACAAGATGAACGGTTTGGATCGGTCATTTGGACTTTGAATCGGTAATTTATGGTCCAATGCACACCATAGCCTATGCAATGTACCATAGCCCATCTCTCTCTCTCTATATATATATATATATAAAAGTGTGTGTCCCACTAGGCCACTAATATGCAATAGAAAATTAGAACAACAAGAGTGTGCTATATTTACACAAACTGAAACGTGATTGTATCAAAAAAGTTCTGGTGGAAGGATATAGATATCTTCTCAGTAATTTAATTAGATAGTATATTAATTTTGAAGCAATTTTGGTTTAAAAAGAAAAAGAAAAAGGAAAAGAAAACAGAAAAAAAGGGTTCGGACCGGACCAGATCCGTACCCACCTGAACCAACCCGCGGACTCGGACCTAGACCGTGCTACCCGGGGGTTGAACCGAGTCAGGTAAGGATTTTTTAAAATAAATTTGTGCTACCCTATCCGACCTACCCGCCTACCCAAAAAATCCGTATCCGTGCCAACTTCCCACCCGCCTGAGTGTGACCCGTATCCGCCCTGTCCGGCCCGTTTTCAATACATTCGGGACCCATGCATGTTGTCCCCCTCCCACGAATAATTGAACTTTTTACTCTCGCTTTCCTTTCCGAATCCTTTTTTGTCTTTTTTAAATTCCATGGAAAAAGCTGTCAGGATTTTTGCATTAGCAAGCGGGATCCGTATCCTCCCAGATACCTGACTCAACACAATTGAAACGGACGGCTCAGATTCACTCTCAGCCGGTTGGAATTCGGAATAACAGAGGGGGCAGGATTATTTGTACTTTGAGATGCGTGCCAATTCATTTTCGAACCGTCCGATTCAATTCTACTCAGTCAGGTAACCCAAGGGGATACAAATTCTTAACAAGTGCAGTACAACACATCGTCCAGTGTTTAAAATTACAGCATGTCAACATACATAGCAGTTAGCATCGACAGTGCCCTACAGCCCCTACTCAAGGTACGTTAGAATGAGTCATATAATGTCTCATCTAACACAAAAATAAAAACAAAAACAAAAAAAACAAAGATGTAAATCGATCACCTAACTTCATATTGTTTATAAAATGACAGATGAATGCGAGGGTATCATTCTGTCATGTCACATACCTGGTTCAGGGTGTGACATTAACAAATAAACATGTATGGTAAAAAATATAACCAACTTTTAGTGAGAAAATTGCTCTAAAACATCAAGTTTTTATTAAGTGATTCATATTAACTTGATCGGATTATATATTATACTATTTTATTGACATTTTATAAAATCATAAACTAAATAAAAATATTACAATACTATATATTAATTATTCTAATGCAATCTTTTAATACCTATGTTTATTTTTTAGTTACCTGACCTTAGTAAAGAGAAAATATTATAAAAGAACAAATTATCTCTATTTATTCTTAGTTATATGACATTATGGTCAAAAATAATAACTAAAAGTTTTTTTCTCATAAAATAGAATCCGTTTTGAGTTCTGTCAAAGACAAAAATTAGGTATTAAATCTGATCTAGAAAGGCAAGAGCGAGAATTTGCAATAAACTTGAGCAATTAATTAAAACCAATACCAGTACTTGAGCAATCAAAATCAAATGATATATTCAATACATTGACAATTGCTCTATGAAAATTGAATAATTTAATTACTACTCTAGAGAAATCTTAGTTATACTAGTAGGACTTGTACCTTCTAAGTCATATAGCTAGGTTTAAGAAATATATTAATTAATTACTGCTTAGTTAATCTATAGCTTTCACTAATTAATAACATGTACATATCTTCAACATATCTTTTAATTCAAAAATATATATACAGTTTTCCTATTCTATAGAAAAATTTTGCAGCTCTTTTTAAGTGTATTTAAGACAAGGGCTTCCTATAAATTGTAAAGTAATTGCATATTTGCATGTCTCTAATATTATTGAATGCATGAAAACTCTGGCCTAGCTTTGATTGTTAAATGGTGCAATTTGGCTAACAACGACCTTGATGAATACCATAGTAGGAATTATCAGTATCGGGATCAGGATCGGTTCCGACCGATACTGATACGAGATCGGAGTATCGGCTCAGGATCGGGATTTTTTTTTTCTTTATGATTTGCTACGTGAGAATCGGCTCAAGATCGGATCGGACTCGGTCGATACCGATACGTATCGGTATCGGCCAATATTTCCTCTATGATGAATACTACAGCCTTAATATTATTATACATAAATTGACTACTTTTTTTTTTTTTTATCCTGTCTATCTTTCATATAATATACATTTCTTAATTCACTCCTTGCTGATTCAATTGAGGATGTAGTGCAATTTTCTCTTTCCCTTCCTAATTAAACTGAAAAGACAAGCACTATTGGTAGTGATTAATGCGGTTATTTGAAAGATTTGGAAACAACGAAATGATCTATCATACGTACTATTATCTCTACTATTGTTTATTGGACAGACAAACTACCGACTCCAGGAGGAAGCCAACAATTGAATGCCTAAGAATTTGAATGAGGTGCCTAGCTTGGCAGATTGCATCTCCTACAGAGGCGCAGATGCTGGATTGGCTCTCTGAGGAATATGCTTAATCATGTTCATTGCTAGATTAGACTTTGCTAGCCTTGATGCATGTGGCTTAATTAGTTGTTATTCTAGTTTCTGTTGAAGTTTTACTTTTTTTTGTTTGCTTAGTGCCTGTGGTATACTGAACCTATGATGTCTTGCTTTTGGAGGTTTCAATGCCTTAGTTCTCAGTAGAGTCTTTGTTTTTGTTATCCTTGTAAGATTGGTAAGTTTCATCTAATGAAATGGGCTTTTGTTTTTTTTTTTAAAAAAAATTTACATCTTAGTTTTTTTTTTTTTTGAAAAAGTGGAGATACCACCTGTTTCACTCCTTAATTATGACAGGAGAAAAACAAAGAAGTAGCTAATTTTTGTGTTAATTTTGCTATAGCAATGTACTAGTTACTTTTGTTGTTTTTCTCCTGTCAATCTTCTAATATACATTTCTTAATGGAAGGATTTCTAGTGTGTTTATACAAAATTTTAAAATAACTAATTTTTTCATCAAATACATTATAATATTCAATATGTTCATAAAAACTTAACATTAATTCTTCTATCTAGCTCTATTTATTTATTTATTCTAAATAATTAAATTGACAAATATAGCTTTTATTTTAATGGAGAGGAGTTGCTTATTTCTCCATTAAGAATCAAAGAGATAAAAAGAAACTATTTCAACTTTTTCTTATAGAACTCACACGTACACAGGTCCTAATTAAGCAAAGGTCCAAATAAAATTGTAGCCATGCAAATAGAAAAAAACTAGGCGTTTTCATGTGTGGGATTTTATGTGAGAATGGATTTAATTCCTGTGTTGTTGGACTATTTGGTTTTCACCCCATGAGATCTATTTTGGAAGAAAAAGAAGTTATATACATATCGTTATTAATTAGTTGCATATATGTTCTCATTATTTTATAGAGCAGGCTTAGCATAAAAATATTAATTTTTATAATTTTAAATAATCACTCTAATTAATAGACATCCATACAAAATTTCAGAGCCATTCAACAAATCTGAAGGTATAGGATTCAAATTTGAGTGATAGAGACTAAGAAATTCATCATAGAGTGTTAATTTCCTGCCTAAATATAATAGGAGGGAGGGATCAATTACATCTTTTTTGGTAACACCGGATTACATTCTATGTTTTCAAAATTCAAACAGTCAATTCAAACCATTCAACGTGATGAATATATTAAAATGTACTTGCAGATAAAATTTTATATTTTTCTAAATTTTTTACTAGTTATTAAGATGGGTACAAAAATTAAATAGTCTAAAAATAACAATTTTGTAAAATACTTAATAAAGAGTAAAAAAATTCAAAAAAAAATATATAATTTGATCTGCAAGTATATTTTAATATATCTATCATGTTGAACGGTTTAGATCGACTGTTTGAAATTTAAAAACTTTGAAAATAAGAGATGTAATTTGGTGCAAAAAATAATAATGTAATTGCATCCCTCCTCAAATAATATATATAATATTCTACTTAAATTGTGCATATGTGAGAGGAGAGATGGATTAAATGTTCTCAAAGAACGATGCTCCATTATTTTCCTTCGGATATTATAATTAATTACGTAAAGGACTTAAAAAGTTCAATTCCCATGCATCATCATATTCATCAAATCTATTTTTTAAGTGAGAATTCTTTTGTTTCTTATGAGGATAGAGAAGATGAATTTTGCTCCTTTAATATAGAACTAGTATCGTGCAACCCATAAGGAGAGGAGAGATTAACTTTGTTCCTTGATATATAGAAAATTAGTATTGTGTATGTGAGTTGCAACGAGAACGTATTATAAAAAAAAAATCTCATACAAAATGACATGATAATTATTCAACAATATCGATAAATGGTATTAAAATATATTAGTTCTAAATTTAAATTATAAATAACAAGTCAATTACTATAATAAAATCCAATAAAAAATAACGTCGGCTTAGTTCAAATTAAAAATATCATAATAGTAATTATGTTATACATCTTTTATCTATAATAGAGAAAGCAAATTTAATTAGTGCTATAGTCATTTTGATCTTACTCATTGAATTCTATAAAATATAAGGACATTTTTTTTTAAATGACCAGGTACGTAGTAACTACAGGAGAATAAATAATTCTATAAAATCTAAGGATATATATATATATATATGAGGAGGGATCAAGTTACAACATTTTTTGAGTTACAACAAGTTACAACAAGCTTTTTTAAAATTTTGAAAGTCCAAATCATTGATCCAAACCGTTAGATATGATATCTACAATAAAATGTGCTTGGAGACCAAATTTTACATTTTTTGGAAATTTTTTACTATTTATTAAGATGGGTACAAAAACTAATCAAATTCAGACCATTGAATTTTGTACCCATCTTAATAAATAGTAAAAAAATTTCAAAAAATATAAAATTTGGTCTCCAAGCACATTTTATTGTAGAGATTACATCTAACGGTTTGAATCGACGATTTAGACTTTCAAAATTAAAAAAAAAAACTTATTATAACTTGTTGTAACTCCAAAAATATTGTAACTTGATCCCTCCTCTATATATATATATATATATTAATGAAATGACCTGGTACGTAGTAATTACCAGTATAATAAATAAACTAAAATCAGTACCTTGAATAATTAAACGATCGAACCTCTCACCAAACTTTTTGTACCCTTCCCCCCAACAGTAGTACAACCTACATATTATCCCCATACCCGTTTGGCATAAGGGTATAGGAAAAACAAGTGAAGCAATGTTTCAATCATACACGAGTCACACAGAACACATCTCAAGGGCAATTGAATTTCAACGGAAGCAAATTTAAGTTGTCATTTTATAAATACTACCGATGGAGATGTTTGTTACACAGTACTATTTAAAAGGTGTTCGGTAAGGTTGGTAGGATTAAGTTTTAAGCTTCACTAATTAAGGAAGAGGTGTTTAATAATAAAAAGTTAAAATTAAGTAAATGTTTAGTTTTCTTAAGGAGGCTCATGTGCTTAAGTCATGTAGAATGGTTCTTTAAAAGTTTGGGCAAAATGAAGTTTAAGAAAGTGAATTTAAGCTTTACAAACGAGTAAATGTTTAGCAAGTTTAAGACTCTTTAGTCTCTTAAGGAACTCTAAGGAGGTCTAAAGAGAATGTGCCGACACACAATTGTTATAAGCACTACCAGAGTATAGAAGCAAAGATTTTATTATATTCAGTTAAATTAAATTAAATTAAATTAAATTTTCATTCAAAACGACAATTTGAATTAGATTAAAATAAATCTTGACCATATCAATGTAACAAGCAGCGTAACAATTAATTATAAATAACTAATTAGGATATAAAAGAAAAATCAATTAATTATAAGCAAATTTTTGGTGTACATGTAACAATTAATTATAAATTGATATAAAAATGGAAAAAAAAATGAAAACATTAGCAATCAATTATCAATCAATCCAATCAGAAAATTGAGTATTTGACAATCAACTAAGGGGGAATAATAGTACGTACCAGTATGCGGCTCTGCTCTGCGGAGTGGTGTATATGGCATATGGTAGTGATAGAAGGCCGTATGTGGCAGTAACAGTGCCGTATAAGGGTAGACATGAGTACCATAAATATGAGTTAATTAGAAGGAATTCGTCCAAAACCCTATTTACAGCAATTATCATCTGCACCTATATCCTTGCCAGAGTAAACTGTAAAATCAACTTGCACCTATTATTTTATTTTATTTTATTTTGTTTTATTTTTTTATTTTGTTTTATTTTGTTTTATTTTTTATTTTGTTTTATTTTTTTATTTTGTTTTATTTTATTTTATTTTGTTTTGTTTTGTTTTATTTTGTTTTGTTTTATTTTATTTTATTTTATTTTATTTTATTAGTATTCACACATACGAAACAAACCCGAAGAACCTAGACTACACGGTAATATTATGCGCTTGTACTCCGACAGAGTACCATTAGGGTAACTAAGTATATATTTATACATACTAAAAGTTAGTAGTACTCACTTAGAGTCATTAGAGGTAGCATAGATTATGTGAGATAAAGAGTGTTGGAGAGGCGTCAGCGAATATGTGTATAAATAAATTTAGAAATCTATATGTTAAAAAGCATAAAAAATAAGCATATATTAAAAAAAAGGACTATTTGATCAGAGAGCTGATATTCAATCTGAAATTTCATCTTTTAATCAAAATTGTTGGCTGATCAGGACATTTACGTGCTTAATATAAGAGAAGAGATATGGACTACCTCTGTTTAAAATAAAAATATATTTGTTAATTTAATTTTAAAATAATTATATAAAATATTAAATAAATAAAAGAAGATAGAAGAAATAATGTTAAATCTTTATGAAAATATTGAATATTATGATCAAAGTCGGAGCTAGATTTTTGAACTATAGTGGTCAAACATATATAAGGATCAATTATATAAAAATTTTGAACTATGAAAGTCAATTGTAAAAAAATTCGAACTTTTTTTTTATTCTAGCCAGTTAACTACAGGGGATCGCTTTGACACAATCTGATTCGGTAATTTTGAAAATTCAAACTAATTAATTCGAATTTGATCCGATATATATTTGAGATGATCCAAAATTCACATCTATTTGAGAGGAACCAACTCAAAGTCAATCTGACCCATCTATCTAATTGTTACCTCTACAATTAACTATGCATTATTTTTGCACATTTAAGTTACTGTTTCTTAATTTGAATAGGTTTACCTAACTCATGTTTATTGAGGTTAAATTAATCCAATGTTCATTCAATATGGAAATGGTCGTAAACATGAAGTCTAACTAGGCGGCATGAAATTTTTTTTTTAACTTATAAATTATATGCAATTTAAGTTTGTCTATATCATTCCCATTTATTAAAAAATATATGTATAGGTTGGCTGGCAATGAGCTGGCTCGGTCTGAGCTAGACCAAGTTCATGGCTCACTCATTTTAGCAACAAACGAGTCATGAGTGAGCCAATATTCAGTTCCAAGTTGAAAAAGTTGCTCGTGACTTGTTTGTTTTAGCAACGAGCAAACCGAGTCAGCTCGTGAAAGCTTGTAGGCCAAATATCCAAATGTATTAGGTAATGTATTCTAAAGTCAACTACCATAAATTAAGTGTGTAATTAAATTCATACATACTAAAATGCTAAATCTCCAAATTCATACAAACATAGTTCACAAAATAAATTCATGCATACTAAATTCATACCAATTCACAAATTTATATTTGGACCGAGTTGGCTTGCCAGGTCTGGAGCGAGTTAGGCCCCAGCTCAAACTTATTAATTTTGGATTGAGTTAGTGATGAACTAGCTTGTTAATAGCTCGGTCCACTAACGAAGGAGTTGGTAGCGAACAAATCAGATGCGAGTCATGATCTATCCACGAGTTACGAGCATTTTTACCACCCCTAGCTAGTAATTTATATTTAATTTTGTATAGCAATCATTCTGCTGGAAGTTGTGGCTGTTTAGGTATAATTCAGTATACCTTTTTTTTATTATTTACAATTAATACAACAGTTTTCATTAGATGTTTAATTTTCTAGCTTAATTAATAGATTCAATTTTTCCAAAGTTTATGGTTTATTCTTGGTGT
The DNA here is from genome assembly GCA_033356055.1 of Carex pumila. NCBI lineage: Eukaryota > Viridiplantae > Streptophyta > Magnoliopsida > Poales > Cyperaceae > Carex > Carex pumila. Next base: position 42,219 of record JARJHM010000593.1, read on the forward strand.
TCACTTGCTGACCATGTTTCTACGAAGTCATTAAATCAATCATAACTGTACAAGTACAATAGCTGGTCAAGTTCAATTTTTGAGTCCTTTTAGATGTATTACTTCAATACTAGTAATCGTATCCGTGCACAGTAACGGGAACAAATTATGTAGTAAAAAACATTAAGCTCTTTAATAAGGAAGAGAGATAATTTAAATCAAATTTGTAAAGAAAAATAGTTATATACTATATTTATCTACAAGATAACACATGTGAACTCTAGTGTAGTGGTAAGAATTTTGGCACCAACAGAATCCAACTAGGTTCGAATCCCGCTTTCAGCAGAAAAAAAGAAAAAGGGTGCGCGGTGCACAGGCTCGGTCACTAGGTTCGAATCCCGCTTTCAGCAGAAAAAAAGAAAAAGGGTGCGCGGTGCACAGGCTCGGTCTGCAGGTGCCGTGCGTGGTTCAGAGGCGCGGTCCACGGGTGTGGCGCACAGTCTATGGGCACTGGGATCATATGCGGCGCGACCAATGCATACTTAAGTGTTGAAGCTCACAATTTGAAAAATTCATCTATATGCGATCTGGAAATTTAACGGCTGAGCATCATTCCGAAAAAAAAATAGTAAATCAGAACCCTTGCAAAATATAGACATTAAGCTCCTTAATAAGAATGAGAGATATATGTACTTTGCACATGATCCTGTTATCATTTCCTGACTTGGGGACTCATAAATGAGCTCATCCTCGTTTACCTTTGAATAGTAATAATTTCTTGACTTGGGGCTCATAATTTTATTTTAGAATATTTTACTATTTTGGATTTATTTATTATTATTATTTTTACTATTTTTAGATAGTAGATACAAAATCAATGATTTTGGATGGTCTAAAAACAATGATTTTGTATTAAAAAAATGTAAAGAATTTCCAAGAAAATATAAAATTTGATCTCCCAGTCATTTTAATATAGAGATCATGCTGATTAGTTTGGATTAACTGTTGGAATTTAAAAAACGAAAATAAAGAATATGAGACAGAAGAATTAACACAGAAACCATTTTTTTTGTTTTTTATTAATAAATTTTCTAAAAAAAAAAAAGTTGGGGCTACAGAAAGCATGTTCCAACCTCAGCATTTGAGGCCGCAAAATGGCTCAACGGCCTATATATTTGTCGAATTTTGACCAAACGGAATATTTTTTTATTATTATTATTATGGTACAAATAAAAATTTTGGTTTTCTTATGGACACGGTCTTTTCTGTGATTTTATTTTTATCCAAAAAAATATATAATTTAATATAAATAACAACGGTTTAGCAGGAATTTTATTTTTGCCCAAACAGTATAGAATATATACGGTCTAGAATTAAAATTTCGGACTGTACAAAATATTTACGGCACGAAACCTTTTTTTTTCGGGACCTTATAGAATATTTATGGCCCGAAATTAATTTTTTTTTTTGGGAATTGAGTGATGTTTCGTACGAAAATTGATCGATATACAGTTTTGATATCTCATGATCTGTTTGGAGATTTCGTACGAAACTTCACAGTTTTGCTCTATGATGTCAAGACTGCATGTCGGTCAATTTTCACGATTTTTACAGATGTTTTGCAATGTTAACCAGGGGTGCAAACTTGGACTCAGAATGCACTCCTTTAGCAGTTTGGGCAATTTTTGAGACCTGATATCTCATTGTTTGTTTGGAGATTTTGTACAAAACTTTATAGCCTTGTTCCATGATGTTAAGACTGTATTTTGGTTAATTTTCATAATTTTTGGAGATGTTTTGTTATATTAACCAGGGGTGCAAATTTGAGCTCATAATGCACTCTTTTAGCAGTTCGGACGATTTTTGAGACCTGATATCTCATGATTTGTTTGGAGATTTCGTACCAAACTTTGCAGGCATGTTCTATAATCCATTTTTCAAACATAAGTTCTTACGTGGTCTTTTAACGTACCATTAATTTAATTTAATTCAGCCATATTTAAGATGCTATTTTTTGAAAATCAAAATTGTCAACACGTAACAGCAAGGGCACCATGCAATGCGTCACTCTACAAATCACAACATGAAATTCTTTTTATTAATTCATTAATACGTCAACATGAAATGGTTGAATTAAATTAATCATTGGCAATATTCAATTATGTAATGATTTGGATTAATTATATGTAAATTAACAAACAAAATCCATATCGTCCTTCATGAAAAAAAATCCTTTGTGAAGTAATTAAAACTGAATGAAGAAAAATATCTATTTGATGAGAATTACGTCTAGTATGATACTAATGTATTATCTTTTTTTGAAAACCTTCGCAGAAACTGTGAAGTTGATATTAATGTATCGTCATTTGTATAGAAGGTTAGCAAATTAAAATTCAGTGCTTACAATAGAAGTAAGTTGATTTTCTTTTTTTTGTTTTATCATACTAAAAGAAAATGTGTCCCTCGTTAAATTTACTTATCTAGCTATTATTCTATTCATGCTTCATAATTAATTACTTCAATCATAATTACTGCATTTACCAAACTTAGTTTTGTAATGTTGAAAGGAATATATAAAAGCACCAAAAAGTATTGTCCAAATGTAAATTTCATATTTTTAGGACTCCATACACTAGTGGAAAATATAGAATCAGGATCGGTTATATAGGCATATTAGTATCGGAATATAACCGATCCGGATGAAAATGATACTGATACTATCAGAATCGGTTTTTTATTTTTTAACCAACTGATCTTAATAAGCACTTATCTGGATTGGTTATATCTGAGAACCGATCCTAATAGTTTTTTCCCCTGTTTTTTAATACCCATTAAAAAAAATAATTAGTATCGTTTTTAATTAAACCCGATCTAGATTCTACTTTATTAGTATCGGTTTTAATTAAAAAACCAAATCCAATCTAGATGTTACACTATCAAGATTGGTTATACATAACAACCGATCCAGATAGTAACTATTAGGATCGGTTGTTTAATATAACCGATCCTAATTCAAAAAAAAAACTTTTAGGATAAGTTATTTTTTAATAACCGAACCTAAAAGTTTTTTTTTTTTAGAATTAAGATCGGTTATTTTAAACAACCGATGTTACGTTACGAAATTTTAATAATTAAAGTCAAAGGATTTAAAAGCAAGAATCGAAAATTGTGCTAATAAAATGGAAGTTTAAACCTTAATTAAGGTTCCTCTAAATAAGTAAATTAAGTATGAATCGAAACCACGTTGAAATTTCGAGAATTTTGAGATTTTATAGGCTGAGTGCGGATTGGTTAACCCGCACTCATGAAATCATGTGTTGAACTGAATTTTCTGAAAATTGGCTAAGTATTGAGTGCGGATTGGTTAACCCGCACTGCGGGTAGGATTTATCCGCACTACGCTTGGATTTTTCCTGAATTTCTATTGAAGTTTTCTAAGTCCCGACTGCGGGTTAAGTGACCCGCACTGCGGGTTAGGTGACCCGCACTGCGGATTATTTATGTGTTAGACTTTCTTCTGAAATTCTATCAAGAATTTACTAAGTTCCCACTGCGGGTTGTTTCTGTGTTAAATTTCATGTTATGAAAACTGACTAAGTGCTGAGTGCGGGTTAGGTAACCCGCAGTGTGGATTGGTTAATTCGCACTCAGGGTGATTTTTGCCCTAAAACTCAAATCCAATTTCTCTCTCTCTCCCACTTCGTTCTTTTCACCATTTTCAAGTGAATTTCTGCCAAGAGAGAAGAAAAAGAAAGAGAGAGTTTCTGTTCTCTCTCAAACCCCGATTGTTGCGAGAAATTGAAGTCAGGACCGAGTAAGCGGCCGTGGATCTCTCCTAACTCTCCTATTTGGTATTTCTTTCTCTTTCTAATTCTCTCAAAAAGCTCAGATTTCTCGATTTCTCTGGTTTTCGTTTTAAACTCGAGATTTGTGTTTGAATTGCTCGAGGACTAGTTCCTCTACACTCCTTGCTTATTTATTTGCCAATCTTTTCCCGATTTCCTTCCGATTTGTGAAATCTGATTTCTAGGGTTTCGTGCCAAAACTGAAAGTTGGCATAATCGTGATTTGATTTGTTTAACCCGACCAATTAGACTTGTAATCAGTAGGGTTGCTTCCTGATCTTGAATTTTTAGAACGTTTAACGGTTAAATTGAGGTTTTGACCAAATTAGGGTTTCAACAAATCGGTAAATTGAATTGATCCGAGAACCAAAGTAGTGAAACGGTGATTGATGGTTACCAAAGTGAAACGGTATATGGCTAGAGGGCCTAGATGCAATTGTGAACCGTTATATGAGATTTTTTAATAAGAAAGAAGGAACCGAAAAGAATCGATACCAAAACATAAGAATTGACTTAGGACTGTACAAACCCTAAGTAAACGTATAGACCACTAAACCCGAATTAAACCAAGTAAACGTATAATATAGGTGTAGGCTCGGTTGAGCAAGACTTACCGAGGCAGTTCGAGACGCCCGATCCGTAGCTAAGCGGTACGCTCGTCTTAAACAGGTGCGGGATTCTTAGACTTGTTTGATACTTTATTTTCAGGAATTAAACTGTTTATTCGTTTGTCATGTTGAATGTTTAATTTTTGCATATCTTGGAATTCATGCTGCATATTGATTCTTGGATAAATGAGAATGATTGAATTGTTTAGTTAAGGTTGATTGGCATGTTGGTATGGTTATTATTTGATTAGTTCTATTAATTGTTTTTGATGTGAATGAATCTGCTAGGCCGACCTGTTTAGGTGGCTGGATAAGGTAACGGTGGCCTATCCGTTGACCTGTGTTTATGAATTTACCAGGCCGACCTGTTTAGGTGGCTGGATAAGGTGACGCTGCTGACTTATGCGTTGACCTGTTCGAATTTGCCAGACCGACCTATTTAGGTGGCTGGATAAGGTGACGCTGCTGACATATGCGTTGACCTGTTATGAATTTGCCAGACCGACCTGTTTAGGTGGCTGGATAAGGTGATGGTGACCTATCCGTTGACCTGTTTAATGAATTGTGCAAGGCTGATAGTTGATTGTGATTCGATTTGAATGAAATTGTAAAGTTGACCTGTATAGGTAACTTTGATTCCGTGTAGTTGCATTTTTGTCGAGTTGACCTGTATAGGTGACTTGTAACCGGACCTTAGGAAATGGTTAAGCCAAACAGCTACAGATGGGTGTCAGATAAAGGGTCCAGCTTGGTTGGCCATCTGTAGGTGTCTGTAACCCTACAGATGTGGGTTTGATAACGGTCCAGCTCGAAAGAACATCTGTAGTTGCTACAAGCCCTAATGAATTGAGTTATGAATCGAGTTAAGCCAAATAATTATGTTGTGTTTTGAAACTCATCTTGTAAATTCCGTAAACTGTGTTGCAGGTTGATTTAACTGTTGTCGTGCATTGGCATTCTGTTATTTATGATTATATATATCTGTTTGCATTGTTATTGTTTGGGTTTCATTGTTAAATATAGAGTTTGATTGCAAGTTCAATAATCTAAACTGTGGCAAATTCGCACTGAGAATTTATTCTCACCCCCACCCTCCCGGTTATTTTACAGGTACTGGTGCGACTGATTTCGGAGAGGCACGCGAGTAGTAGGCCATAGTAGCTTATCACCTCATGACCCTAGATATATTTTGGTGTATAGTTTTAGGGTACGCCTCATGGTTAGTATCCGGATGAGATACTTTTGTTGTATTATATTCTGACCAGACTGTGTACTCTGATTTGTGTATATCTAAACTTGGTTTATATTATTTAGTTTTGAATTGTTAAGTATAAATTGAATAGCCTTGTAAGTATACACGGCGTTGTATGCTTACGGCGGGAGACTGTCGCATCCCGTGGCCGCAGGGTGTGACAACCGATCCTAATAGTAATAATCTGGATCAATTGTTTAAAATAACCGATCCTGATGTTTAATTGAAGCTAAAAAAAATATTTTTATTTATTTGACCAGCTTCCATATATATTTTGCTGGCCAACATCCTAATTTTTTTTTTCACAGTAAGAAGCAATAATCAAATATCATATACACATCCTAAATTAAATATCATACGCATCTTAAATTATTACAAAAAATTCATGTTCATGCAAAGTTTACCTAAACTAAAGCTTTAGATAAATATAAATAAATTTTGGCACCAAAAACACAAATATCAAATAAATTTCAGAACCTGTCCTTGCCGAAAATAAGCCTTACCATGACCCTCTCTCTCACGAATTGCAAAATAGTATCTAATAGAGCACCATTGAAATCCCCTAACTTCAATTTGCAAGCCTGAAAAAATACCAACAAGGTAACGTTCAAAATAAAATTTTCAAATGGAAGACAAAATTAACATCAAAGCTCTTAAATCACATACAAATTTACTTTGTTAATACACCTAAAATTAATAGTAAAGTTTACTAAGTGGAGAGGGTGAGGCAAGAGGAAGAGATGGAGACAGAGAAACACAGAGGAGAGGGAGAGACGGAGATAGAGAGAGAGAGACACGGAGGAGAGGGATGAGTTGAGACTCAAATAGACTCAAATATTTTGGATTAGTACAGAGGCGTGAAATGAAAATAAACCCTAGCGCTACATAAGCATTAGGATCAGTTATTTCTAAAAACCGATCCTGATAGTATCAGAATCGGTTCTCTCTAAACAACCGATCCTAATTCTCAAAAAAAAAAACTTTTAGGATCGGTTATTAATAAATAACCGATCTTTTTCATATCCTAATTCTAAAAAAAAAACTTTTAGGATTGATTATTTATTAATAACTGATCCTAAAAGTATTTTTTTTTTAGAATTAGGATCCGAAAAAAAAAAGTAGTCACTAAGAGTGGGATCATTAGAGGACTAATTACTCTTAAGCAACAAGAATAGGTGGTTTACATTTAGAGGCCTAATTTTAAATGTTAAACTAACATGATTATAATCCACATTTGATAAAATAATTAAGGCTTGAATTCCTTATTCTATTTGGACCTATCGACCACCGATCAGCTTTAACTTCTCTCGAAGTGAAAGTGAACCCAATAATTAAAATCGTCTACTCATCCTTATTTTTTTTCACGTTACAAATTATATTTTCTATTTCACATGCATGTTGTGTTTCCAATCATAATCTAAGTGTCTTAATTTTTCCCACAGGTTTATATTTGTATTAACATGATTAATTATAATAATAATAAATGAGGAGGGATACAATTGCACCATTTTATGGTAACACACCTTATTGATATAAACAAGGAGAATTTTTACCAAGAAAGAAAATTTTTACAAAATAAATGGATATAAACAAGAAAGAAAATAAATTTTTACAAGAAAGAATATAGATATAAACAAGAAAAATTTTACAAAATAAATTTTTACCAAGAAAGAAAATGGATATAAACAAGGAGAATTTTTTTTTATTCATAGAAATTAATAAAATAAAATATACGGAAATAGAAGAATATTTGATGGATATTAATTTACAATCTAAGATTAATCATCGTCATAGATTAAGGGCTAGAATTAAAAAAGAAGGAGAAGAGAATATGTCCTTGTATGTATTTCAGAAACAAAATCAACGTTACAATAATGGCTCCTTGAGCCTTAATTAGTTTGTATAAATATACAGAATAAATTTAAAAAATAACATTCAATAAAATTTATTTTCCTCAGAATTATATTTCTTAATTTCTCAACACGTACCAGAATTGGTAGACATGTAATTAAGTGCAACTAGTATCAACCAATTAATAGTCATCAACAATTAATAACTATTGACACTAATAGCAACACTAACATGTATCTGTGTATGATTGGCCATAGCAACCACTATAATAACTACCATGTCATGCAAAAATTCTAAATAAATTAAGGTTACATTTTGCTCTTTGTTTTTATATGTAATTTACTTTTATAACATGAAAAGAAAATTTGAAAAATAACATCTGGATCGGTTCTTTATATAATAACCGATCCAGATAACTATCTGGATCGGTTTTTAACAGAGAACTGATCCAGATAGTTATCTAGATCGATTGTTTAGACAAAACCGATCCAGATACTTTAAAAAAAAATTATAAGTTAATTTAAATAATATCATCTGGATCGGTTTTTAACAAAGAACCGATCCACATACTTTAAAAAAATAAATTCTTCTAATTAATTTAATTATTTCTGTATTGGATTAAAAATATAAAAAATAAATAAATATCTGATTTTTTATATACTTATTTGATGTTACAAATTTTTGTAACTTATATTTAATAAGATAATTTATTAAAAAAAATAACACATCTTTTAGGAACAATTTGTAAGATACTATAACTTATAAGTTAATTTCTAATATAATATATCATCTTCTTTATGTTCTAATTTATAAGATAAATTTTATGAAATAATTTATTAGATAGTTATAAGGTTATTTATTAAAATAATTTATGACTTGCTTAAGAAATATTAATACTTTAGGAACCAATATTATGACATGTTATAGAAATATTAAAATTTTGGTACATGTAACATGAAAAAAAATAAGATACTAAATTACATATAACATGAAAAAAATTAAGTTACAAGAAAACCTACTAACATGAATTACATATTAGAATCAGTTGTTTATAAATAACCGATCCTGATAGTATCAAGTTTGGTTTTTATAAACAACTGATCCTAATAGTTGAACTATTATGATCCATTTTTTCTAAGAACTAATCCTGATAGTATCAGGATCAGATTTTATAAAAAACTGATCCTGATAGTTCACAAATTAGGATAGGTTAACTAAAATATCTGATCTGATTAGTTTTTAGGATCGGTTTTGTTCATAAAACTGATCCAGATAGATATTAGTATCGGCTGTTTCATATAACCGATTCAGATAGACCGATCTTGATTCATGTTTTTCCACTAGTGATAGGACACTTGTCTTATAACAATCATTCCTTGTAAATAGAAAAGATAAATATTTATTTTCTATTACACCATTTTTGGATAGAGAGTAAAGAAAGGAAGGGGAAGTGAAGAATAGAAGGGAATGAAATAGAAAGTAAGATTAACATATTTAACTTCTTTGTGTTTGGATGATTCACGAGGAAAAATAAATTTAAATTTTCTTTCCATTTTATTTCTTGTTTGGTTAACTAAAATTCAGAAGGTTAATGAGAAATTTGGTGGCTTTTGTATGATTATAACAAAAACTTGTATAAGAATTATATAGGTATAATATATGGTTTGACATTTGTGTTATTTTTTCGAGAAAATTTCACGTATACTCCTCAAAAATTTCAAAATTACGTATTTCCCCCTCTAAATTTGAAAATTACATATTTTCCCTCTAAACTTCAAAAACTCACATATTTAACCATTTCATTGTCTTATATATTAAAACTCATTCTAAATTTATAAAATATCTATTTTACCTTTCATTAAAAGTATAAAATGTCACATCGAACTAAAATTTGAATCTAAAGGGTTTCCCTACAGTTCGATCCGCATGCATCGCAATAATGATTAATGCGTGTTCACTTCAAGATTCATGCTACTCTAATCTGCACAAATCTCAAATCAATTTTGATTCGTGTGCATTGCAGTAAGATCTGTACATATTGCTTCAATTTCCGTGTTTGTTTGCTTCAATATTCATGCTGATCTAGCGCACATGGATCTCAAAGCAATTCGGACTGTAGATGAACCTCTAGATTCAAATTTGAGTTCGATGTGGTGTTTTATGCTTTTAATGAAGGGTAAAATAGAAATTTTATAAATTTATAATGAGTTTTAATATATAAGACAATGAAATGAGTAAATATGTGAGTTTTTGAAGTTTAGAGGGGGAAATACGTAATTTTTAAATTTACAGGGGGAAGTACGTAATTTTGAAGTTTTTGAGGGGTATACGTGAAATTCTCCCTATTTTTTCTAAAGTTATTTGTAACAAAATTTATTTCCATCCGTTACATGCCAAATTGGAAGAGAAACCAATTCTATTAATTACAATGATACAAAGTTAAATTTTTCAACTCTTGTATGTATCTTTCACTTCCGACATAATTTTGATAATCAAACATGATTCGACGAAAAGTTTTATTTTCTTTCTAATCCCTCCCTTCCTCTACTCTCCATCCAAACAAGGTGTTAAAGACTTGTTAAACACCTATGATATGCGCTTATATAGGACATATCAAGTATGCAATTAACATTTCCTTTTACCACTACTTTAATTTTGGCGCATTTATTCCTTCCATATAAATTTTATTCGCGGATTTCGAATTTGCAACCTCATATAAAAGATACGTGTAACGTTCTCGCGCATCAACTTTTTTTAGTTATCATCATAAATCATCTCGAGAGAACATAACGACTATTATAAGTATCTATATATATAACACTTCATCACGAGAAGGAACATGTAAGAATCACTACTAGTACTATTACTACTATTACTATTAATACTATTACTACTACTATTACCATTACTATTACTATTATTACTATTACTATTACTACTATTACTGCTACTATTACTACTATTATTAGTACTATTATTATTATTATTATTATTATGAGATGGGCTATGGTGAGTTGCGAAGTAAAACACATTTCTACTTCACACCGTATTTTTATTTTGAAAGTCCAAATAACTGATCCAAACCGTTAGATGTTTAATCCATATTGAAATGTGCTTGGAGACCAAATTTTATATTTTTAAAAAAAAATTTACTATTTATTAAGCATTTTTTTTAAAACTGCTGTTTTGCGGTGAATAGTAAAAAACAGTAAAATTTTCTGGACTATCAGATCAGCGGCTTTCAAAATTTCTTAATAAATAGTAAAAAAAAACCAAAAAATTTAAAATTTGGTCTCCAAACACATTTCAATATGGAGAACAAGATGAACGGTTTGGATCAACGTTTTGAACTTTAAAATCGCAAAATATGAGCGTGAAGTAAAATAGTTGCTTTACTTCGCAACTCACCGTAGCCCATCTCTATTATTGTTATTATTTGTATTATTATTATTATTATTATTATTATTATTATTATTAGATATTATATTTTGTTTTATTTTATCGATATAAATCTAGGAACAAATAATATTCATACATTATATATATATTCAAGCATAAGTTAGATATATGGAACGCAATAAATACATTCTAAAATATTAGAATGCTAACATAAAGATCTACAAATTTTATATTATATATGATTTTACATTATTCTAAAGCCTAATATGCAAATATTGTATAAGTAGAATAATCATGTGTTGAAATATTCAAAAGAATAATAACGGATATACAGCGGATATTATAATCATAACTTCTAGCTCTGATTTGAGTAAATTAAAAATATATGTATAGAAAGCTTATTAGGAAACATACAGTTTTTATATTTTTATGCTTCCTCATATTTGAACGTAAAGTTAATATATGTGTATAATAACAGACATATTGCTATATTTTAAAGAACTTGATTAAAGAAAGTTATGATGCATATTTTATATATAGTGTTTCTTCTGGAGACGTTCAATCTTTGATTTTATAAATAAATTAGATTACAACGTCTCTCTATTTAGATATGTTCAAGTCTTCGTTTGCTCTTTTGTCTTAATCTCTGACTTTTAAATGGATTTCAAGTAGGTTGTAAATGGCAAAAATGTATTAAGTATTATAGACAAGTGTTGTCAAACGATGTTAATTAGAGTCATGTTTACGTAATTTAGGTTCAAATTTCGAAGTGTTAGAAGAGTGGAAGAACGAATAGAAATCTATTACAATAACAGGTGCGGGTTTCCTAGACTTTATAAAACTAGTTTATTTTTCTATTGTCATTAAATTGTTTATTATTATTGCATTAGTCGGATTTATGCATTGTTGTTGTCGAACCATTCGTATGACTTGAGTAGACACAAATAATTTGCATGAAATGATAAGATTTATATATTGATCAATGGACTTGCATAAATAGGATGTGTTGAGCATGGCATGAACTGTGTGATGGAATAAATGTGTTTTTAAAAAAGAACGAATATAGTAATTAAGGTATACAAATAATTAGACTTTGATGTATCAATCATGTAAGTAATATAATTAATCCTAGCAATTATACTCTCTTATAGCACCAAATATAATAAGAAAAAAAAACAATAATAACTTTCAACATGACTACTAATCAGCAAAATATGCTTTCCTATTTGTTCGCTCTTCACGAGGTCCAATACCGATTAATTAGAATTTTACACATCAAAAGCTGCAAAGTTTATTAAAATAATCTATTTTAATACATTAGTACACACTTTGAATATTTCCTCAATGTTCTTAAAAAAAAAATTGAAAAAAATGGATGATGAACAGATAACGTAAAAGGTATAGATTATTAGTATGTTCAAACTTTGAATAATAAAAAATGAATGATTATTAGTATGTTCAAATATGAGTGAGACTATTTTGCTTTGCAATACACAGATTGTTCCGTGCTTTGAATTTATATTTATATTTTAAAAATTCAAATAGTCCAATCGAAACGTTCAATATTATCATCATATGAAAATATACTTGCAGACCAAATTTTATATTTTTTAAAAAGAAATTTACTATCTTTTTTGATAGATCGAAAATTATTACTTTCGGATGGTTTACAATTTCTAGATTAAGTGATTTTCTAAAATTTCAAAAAATATAAAATTTGATCTCCAAATACATTTTCATATGATAATAATATTAAATTATTCGGATCGATTATTTGAACTTTAAAAATAAAAATATAAATTCAAAACACGAAACGATTCGCACATTATAAAGTACCATATAGCCTCACTCGAAACATATTATATTATGCTTAACAAAACTTGTTTCGCTATAATTGTAAATATGTCCAGTAAAATAAATTATTTCCGTATCCTGATGGTCAAATTTCCTAAGCAAATTCAAAGGTACCTGATACTTTGACTGATTGGTTTGCGTTCCATTTCAGTCATTGAGTTGGGTGTAGATTTTAACAACAAAGTTTTGACTCAAGCAGCGTCGAGGTAAGAGAATTATTTTTATTTAGACCATACTACCCTTGCTTCAAAAATAAAGTTAATAAAGTGACTATTTTGAATTTTTCAAATTAAGAAAGTTACGTGCATATCACCGAATATTAATCTGCACCTCATTAGTTGGCTTTTACAGCTGAGTCAGAGATTATTCAAAATTTCCAAATCCCTACTCAAGAACAAAAAAAAATGCAAATATTAAATCAGCTTTATTCTTCAAACGTTTTCAAAAAGTTTCTCTCTCATTATTTCTGTACGTATGAAAGTTCTAAAATGCAAATTTTAAAGAAAAAATTATTTAAGTTTTTTTCCATGACAATCTAGCGATATAGTACAATCCAATCAAAAATAATTTATTTAACTATACTTTCATAAAAAGATACATAATTACATTGACAAAAGTGTACTTTGCAAGACTAAAAAATTACAATATTAGTATTTTCAACAATAATTTTTTTCCAAATAAATAATTTTAATTATCTTTCTTAATTATATTAACAAGACTAAATGAAGTTAATTTTCTACAATATTAGTTTTTTTCAACAATAAAATTATTCGTGACCTTTTACTTCCATATTTTCTCTGTTACCTAATTTTTTACATAATTTTAAAAAAATTTAGCTATCTGATAATAAAAATAAAGTATGACATGAACAATATGAATTTGATTCATCCATGGTAGAGAGAATTGATAGAATACTTTTATATGCTCCACCAACTCGACAAATGACGATGATGATAAAATGATGAGTTTACTTAATAAATTTTAATAAAAAATATCAGCAATTGGCTCTTCACAAAATGAAAGCTGCTAAAGAACTAAATTTCAAATTTATACATAAACCAAAAGTTATACACAACAAGTGCAAGCTTCGAAAACCAAAAAAAAAACAATTGAAACCAGAGATACAATCAACAGGCTAACAAACGAGCTACTCAAGCCAATGAAGCGGCAAATGCAAATGAAGGCCTCAATATACTCTTTAAAAATAAAGTTACTACGTTGCTTAATTTGAATAAAATTTATAATTTTTAAAATATCTAGTTATATTGTTAGCATTATAATAAAGTGCTCATTACGAAGCTATTTCAATTTTTGTTGTTATATAAGGAATAATACCTTCTCTTTTTAGTTGTATGGTTTTCTCTTTATTTTTTACTTTTATTACACTACTCCAAATTTGATCTTTTGCAACGACCTATTGCAACTAATAGACTAATTAGTTGCATTAGATTAATTATATTGCTACTAAAATAATTAGTTGCGATAGAGTATATTTATTGCAACAAAATAATACCAATTGCAACAAGTAAATTTGGTTGCCCGTCAAAAGATTATTGCAACCAATTTATCTTATTGCAACTACATGGACTGGTAGCTAAGTCTGTGTCCAGATCAAATACTTTGGATCACGTGGTCATATTTTAACTTTCATTGGGGGTAAAGATGCAAAAAGTCCTTTCGTCTTCCTCACAAGTCGTGACTTTGTTCGTTCCAAACTATTTCTCTTCCATCACCTCCCTTCTCCTCCCTCCGCTCCACCTCCTTCCCACCGTACACACCCTCTCCTTCTCCTACTTCTCATTCGCTCATCTCCCAAAACTCTGCTCTCATCCACACCATTTTTAACCAAATAAAACTCTACACAATCACGTGGTTTAAAGACTACATTTCTACACACGCTACAGGGACAACGAATTGTGCTGCAAACCCGGCAGATTCAGGCCGGAACCAGCCCAGTCGGACCATAATCGACTTTACCGATCCTATTTTGGACCTATCAATCCCCCGCCTTCTTTGCCAACATCCAATATCGCCTTCAGGTAGCTGTTCACCCAATCGTTACCCGCCATCTCTCGACTGAGAGAGTCTCGCCTGATCGATCAAGAAGAGTGAGATGAGAGATAAAAGAGGAAGGTGTTGCTGTGTGAGCTGTCCAGGAAAATCGAGCTGCTTCTTTTTCTCTCCTGTTCAGCATAAACAAAACAGACTCCAGTTACAATGACAATTTTGTCTCACCGCCAGATCGGACTAATTCTTAATTTCAAGTATTTTTGCTTCATGCTTGTCCATCCAATTAATTTTTAATTTACTTCTAATTTTTTTTTTAAACTAGTTATAGATTTATTCCTCCAATTTCACAAAACAATACTCCTGCGTGGTGATAATTAACAAACGAGTAAATAAATAATATTTATCATAATAGTATGATTCTCATTATAAATTCAGAATGTCATAACATGGAAAAAACTTGAAGTTTTCCTTAAAATAATCATAGGTTTCTCGGAATAGATAAATATAGTACTAACTATAACAGATAAATTTTGCAAATAATATTATTGACAATAATTCCACTTTCAATATAAAAAATATCAAATTTAATTATTACTGTCTTTTTTTGGTTTTACCACTTGAACTTGACATATATCAAATTAAAAAATTTGAATTATTTATAAAAAAAATTTATACCACCGATCTATATTTTAATTTTTTAATGCTATGAATAAAAACGCAGAACAAACTTCTATATTGTTTCAAGAAATTTAGACACACATAATACGTACTTATTAATAAATCAATGTTTTTGCTTAGAATTGACTGAGTTTAATCAAAATTTCAAGACCAAAAACCGCAAATTATTACCATATTACCCCCAAAATATTTAAAACCAAGCATAATCAATTTTGTAAAGATAATACTTAATATATTTCACATCCTACTTAAAGAAAACCCAATATTTATCTTGATTTGTTCACATCCTACTTGATATATTTCTCAATTATCTAGAACCAAGCATAATTTGTTCACATCCTACTTAATATATTTAACATCCTACTTAAAATAAGCCAATATTTCTCATGATGCTTTGCAACAAGCAAAATTACAGTACTTCTAGTAAAAAACTCCAATATTTCTCAAAATTACAAAAAAACACTCAATTAATTGCAAAATTGAATGCCAAGATACAAAAGTTCATATTCTAAAGCAATGCTATCCTGACCAATTGCAAATTTGAGAAATATTCAATGTTATAAAAAAATATTGTAATTAACTTTTGACTTGATTGCAAAATGAAAAATAGAAAAGAAAATTCTCTCATGGTACAGCATTGAGCATTCAGAGCCTGCCATGAAGACATGAGAAACACTATACCCTAGATCAATCGAATTGAAATAAACTGGACTCTCAATTTCATCATGTAAGGCGTTCTTTGCTTGACTGCATCTGCTGCCGCCTCAAGTCTGGCACACGAAGCCTAAACACAAGTTTTGAAAGCCATTATCTTCAACTCGAAAAAAGAAACAAGAAAAGAAAAGCATACAAGAACGATGCCATGCCGGTATCAATACGGATACTGGTGTCACTTGAGGTTTAGCAAAAGCCCAAAACAAAATTGAAAATAAAAAAAGATCCAATTGTTGGTAATCTTTTGGTATGCGACTGCTGTACTAACAGGTGGTACTGTGGTTCTCATTTGCAACCGTCTAATACCTCAAACGAATCTCTTCAGTGACCATGTCTTTCACCTCGTCAGAAGTGGTAACAGGAAATAGTAAGGAACGGCTTAGAGGGTTCAGCACCTGAACATTCTCTAGTGCAACCTACATTAAGTTTGGTCTGATTTTTGGGACCCATTCAGGTTCAAGTCAAGTGAGACCAGCATGATTAGGTTTCTAATATTGAAATGTCATAACAAAAACATCTTATAAGTAAAACACTTGATTCTATAGCTAGATTTTACCAGAGGCTCACAAGCAATCCAATCAACAGGAAATTCATCTGAATGACCAACATCCACTTGATTAATCTGCTAAGATATAGAAAAACAGAAAAGTAAGATAAGAGATATGCTTAGACGCCCTCCCAAGCATCCTTTCCACCTGCACTGACTTTTTATTGTTCATTGACTGGCGTGTACCACAACTTATTTTCTGAAAATAAAAGAAAGAAAAAAAAAGTAAAATTATGAGAGGTAACAGTAACAAATACTAAAAAAACAGTTGAACTCTCAGTAATAGTACTGATGCATCATACCCCACTGGTACAGGAGTCTGTATCCTCTGAGATATCTCAAATTTTCAGTTTACATAAAACTGGGCCATCTTTTTTACAATGCCTATTCGGAATGCGAATTCCTGGTACATTTATGGGTATGGTTGGCTCAAGGGTTTTCCATGGAACAGCAGCCAAGATTTCAGAAAATATGTACACACAGGTATCATACAGAATTGAATAATACTGGTACAATAAAAAGGTATACTGTAGAAATATGTACTTAAGTGTATCCTTCTCTGCCCCTATACAACATCAGTATATCAAAAAAAAAGATTATGCTGTAGAAACTTAAATGTCAATCTGATTATGTTATGACATTCAGTTCCTATATTGCGCATGAGTGAAATAATTTCAATTCTTTGATTCTAACTACCAACATAAAACTTTTTATTTATTTAATTTAAAGTGGTAGTAGATGCCTGCCTATTACTAACAAATTAAGGCTCAATTTGATTAAATTGGACTTAACTAAACCATTATGATGAGAGAAACTAGACTTAACTGAACTATTATGTCAAGCCTCTGCACCGTCTCGTCCCTCTACAGGGACAACCTCGTCACGTCCTCTCTTGAGATAAATTCTGAATTGGATGATTATGAAAAAGCTATGCCCAAATGATTATGAAAAAAGTGACTATATTTTTAGTTGGATTGTAAATTGGCAAAACTATGCCCAAATGATTAAGCAAATGCTCATTATTTGGTATCAAGCAACTATAAGAGGAGCTGCCCATACCAGTGAAGTAAAAGCTACAGAAAGTTCAGTGCATATCAGTTCAGTGCCAATCCCACCAGACGGCGGAGAAAATTGGGAGAGGAAGAACAGGAACGGGAAGAGGCTTCGCGGGAGGGAACGGGAAAGGCAATTTCAGCTTGATCAATCCAGACGGCGGAGAAGATTCGATCATGAATCTGCCTTGCTGTTTCCGACGATCAGGTTTCTTCTCTCCCTTTGAGAGTATTTGAGAGGAGGGGGAGGGTTTGGTGTTTGGCTTTCGTTAAAAATAAATTGAAGCAGACAACACACATATTAGGTAGAGAAAAAGAGAACGGAGCTTTTGAGTCCAATAAGATTGAGCACCGTTCGATCTGTATTAATATATGTGCGCACGAAATTGAGCATTCACACACGGATATTGAAGTAGAGCGCACGCATCTTAATTTAGATCGAATGGTGTTCATTGTCATCGAACCAAACGACCATCCATACCTCCCTGCGTTCAGACAAAAAGAAAAAAGAAAAAAAAAAGGAGAGGAGACGGTTTTAGCAGGGAGGGCTGAGAATTGGAGATCTCCATTAGTAATTAGAACAACACATCATCTATCAAACGGTTCAGATTTGAAGTGTGTATGGCCCTTGGATGTTTCAATATTCCGTCGGCTTGATGGATGGGTAAATAAAAATAAAATTTCATCAAATTTCGCTGCAGGGAAATAAATTCAATGCTCTTTAATTTCAACGGTTCTGATCGACCAATCGACGACGTGTTTACGTGCGCCTTCATTAACTCACAAAGCAAGAGTTTATGTTCTATGTAATATAAACTCTTGCTTTGTAAATTAATGAAGGCACACGTAAACACGTCATCGATTGGTCGATCTGAACCATTGAAATTAAAGAGTATTGAATTTATTTTCCTCCAGTGAAGTTTGGTGAAATTTTATTTTTATTTACCCATCCATCAAGCCGACGGAATATCGAAACATCGAAAGGCCATACACACTTCACATTGGATCGAAACTCAGACACAATCAAACTTCATAATTTTTATGTTGGTTATGTTCAATGTTTTTTCTTGATCATTTCATAATAAATTTGGAATCATTTTACTGCAGATCGACCGTTGATTGTTCACGTGAAAATGAACGGTTCACAAATATTTGTTAAATTTGAAGAGGCAAATAATAACGAAAGTTTATAAAATTGATAATCATAAGCATGATTTGGTCATAGAAAATGTAAATAATTTTAAAAGATTTTTTTGAATTTTTTTCATATCATTTTCTGTACAAATCGAGTCAAATAGTGAATCCAAACCGTTCAAACCGATCTATTTCATTAGTTATGCGTTTACATGTAAAATTTATAAGTTTTTGAGTTTATTTGGTATCAAGTCAAGGGGTCAAATGTTTGAGTTTTTAAGTTAATTTTAATACATTTATTTTTCAATTTTTTTGCCGCTTGATTTGATACTAAAATAACTCAAAAATATAAAAAATATGCATATAAACGCATCACTCATAAAGTAAATTGGTTTGAACGGTTTGGATTCATCATTTGAACTTGATTTGATAGGTTTTGGAGTTTGTGTTATATAGACTGAAATGACACTGATGTTATATTAGCCATACTCTAATTTAGTATAATGTAGCATAATTTATTATAATTAGCATAACTTAGTTTATTTTAGTATAATATTATATAATTAGCATAATTTAGTATATTTTATTATAATTAACACAATTTAGTATAATGTAGCATAATTTAGTTTATTTTAGTATAATTAGCATAATTTAGTATATTTTAATATAAATTAGCATAATTTAGTATAATTTAGTTTACACAGATATAATTCAGTATAATTTGTACAGATTTATACATACATATACATATACATATACATATACATATGCTTGATATGTAGCTGCCGAAACAATCTTCAAATTTACATCAAATTCAATTTGCTGCGTGTTTAGAGCGTGTGTAATGAAATATTTAATATACTCCATAATTAATTTACACGTACCCATCTATCTAAGTTGGTTATATCGACGTGTACGGTTGGTTATATCGACGTGTTATATGTACAAATGGTTAATTGGTTATATCATCCGTAATAGAACGGCGGTGGGATGTCCCCAGATGGGAATAAATCTGCTGTTATTCACTTTGGAAAAACAGGTTCTTGTTATTCCTATTTTAACTGTTGATCTTCATTGAGATTTGTGTATGAAAACATTTATTACTTGAGATTCCCACATGAAAAAATTTGATCGATTGGGATTGGAATAACAGGGCCTGTTATTCTTGTCAAATAACAGCAGATTTTATTTCTCCTGGTTGTTTAAAATTAATTGACCGAACTATATATCGCTTCCCGAATTGCTCACCCCCAGAACACGCATCTCTTTCTCTCTAAATAGACGGTTAGTCTTTCCCCATGTTGCTCTTCTCTCTGAATAGACACCCTCTCTAATATCTCCGCATGCTTCAAGGCGTTGATATGGATACAACGACATCTCTTTTCCTTTCCCATGGCCTCAACCCTTCTGTCGCTGTGATGCTCAATTCCACACAAATAGGAGATTATTGAGGATAATGATGTGATCACCCCACTCCAATTGCCTTCAATAGCCGTATTTTGGAATTTCGACAAATGGTGAAGGTGTTGTATATTGTTCTTTATTTTTTTATCCCTTAATCTCATGCAACAGAGGAGTACAGACTCTAAAGAATGAATGCTTGAAATGATATTTTTTATGCTTTTATTTCAGGCGCTCAATAGCATTGGCCTCCGAGTTGTGCTCGATGTAGTGGACAATGATCTGTATGTAAATGCGCATTTAAATGATTGTTATGTCATTGAGAAGGTAATAATTTTGTTATTTTATTTAAACTTGTTTCCTCAGAGGACTTTCAGGTAATTGGGGTTGGGTCTAAACTATGGACTGGAAATACTCTTATCATGGTTTTCTAAACTCTTTGAGTCAACGAATGAATATAAAGGTAATTATTATCAGGATATTAATCTCAATTGTCTGTACTCAGTAGTGTAATCAAGCCACATTGCAACTGAATTTTGCATAATTTTGCTCACTAAAAAATAACATGGAGTGCCGGATATTTTAAATAATTTAGTGTTTGCATTTTATTTTTATTTTTTTTCACTCAAAATAATTATCTATTACTGTTATATTTGACTAGAATCATATCTCATAGGTACCTAACTCCTAGTGATGTTGGCACTGTTGGTGCAATTCGGGTTGTGACACCTTTCCTTACCTAAACGGATATTATGGTAAGTGCAATACATTTTTCTGTTATCTCAATTTTGATTACTTATGCTAAGTTCCTTATATGTAGTAAATCAGGTGCTTCCTTTATGCTTAGTACTTGTGGATAGTAAACTATTCAAGGTTGCACACACAGTAGACCTTAGTAATGTTGGGATTGTTTAATACTTAATTTGGTCTTTAATGCTGAAGTGAACTGTTACTCAGGGACAGGCAGGATTTTGGACTATGGGGGTCATTATGTACAAAAGTTATTGACGTTTGTTTTTCAAAAGGTATGGGGTCATTTGGTGTTGCGATTCAGAAAGCTCGCACTTAAGACAAAGTCACTGCCTTGGAATTTTGCACTACTCCTGACGAAAATTTCTTTCAGGTCTCTCTTCCCTATCTCTTTTGTCACTCACTTTCGGTTCATTTTCTCTGAATTTAATTAGTTTGAAGAAGAAAAATTTATCGAATTATATATATTTTTTTAAGGTTGACATTGCTTGCAATTTAGGGGATTTTTTTTCTGACATGTCATAGTGGGAAACTGTTAGTAAATTATTTTTATAATTGCTCTATATATTTTTGTTTCTATACATAAAAATACTTGAAATAATGATCATTTGTTATATTTGACAGATACAGGCAGTTAATGAGTCTTTATGTCCTTTTGAGGCAGAACATAACGGCATGATTAAAGGTGAGACAAATCACATATATATTAAGTGTTGTATATTAATGATATCTCATCACTTTATATTCTCATGTGGAAATGTCTTTCAATAAACAGTGTGAAAATTCAAACCTATTCTCAAAACTTGCAAAAGTGTAATTCATGCATGTGACAGATTTTATTTTTCTATTTAACATGTTCTTTTTAGATTTATATTGTATGAAAGCAAGGTTTTATGTACAATAAAATATGTTTTTTAGTTACTTTATATGATTCATGCCATTCCTTCTGTGTTGAAAGACAAGTATTAATACATTTTGTTCACATATGTATCTCTCTATAGTAAAAGAAACAATAGTACACCCATTGCATGTGCAATATTATAAATTATAATTTGATAATTACACAATATTCTTGTTGGATAATTGAGTCATAGTTAACATATTTAAATTTGTGCAGATTTACAACAATTTGCAAATTTTATTTTGTTTGGGATTATTTATCTTAATAATTTTCAAAATATATTGTGGCAGCAATCTTTTAATTATTAGCCTACAAATTCTATTGAACTTGTAATTTACTTTAATATTGTGCAGCCCAACAGAAGAGGCGTAGAATTAAACAAGTTCTTACTATATCTTGACAAGACAAGAAAAAAAACTTCTACAATTGTCGGCCAAATAGACAGAGCTTTACTGAAGATTAAGATATTGTATTTGAACTAGATATATAATGTCTTAGCCTATTTTTTTTCTCTTTATATGTCAGCGTGATTTTTCTCTTTTGTTGTTATCAATGTAAATTTGAATAATATATATTAATAGTTCATGAAAGTCTTTTTTTCTTAATTATTGTCTCTATTTATATTATAGCTATATGTTATATTAGAAATTCCAGAGTATCAAATTAGAATGAATAAAATAAATAATTACAACCAATATTAGAATTACATCTGCAATATTAATTTTGTTGCATTAGATTTTATTAATTGCAACCAAAATTTCGTTGCATTAGAAGTACATATGCATACTAATTTTGTTGCATTAAAATATTTATGGTTGCAATAGATTTATTAATTGCAACCAAAATTTGGTTGCATTTACTTTACATATTGCAACTATATGTTTTGTTGCAATACATTATAATATTGCTACTATTTTTCAGTTGCGATAAATGCGCAATAGCAACCATGTGTTTGGTTGCAATATATTATTGCTACACATTTCATGCAACTACAATTTGGTTGCAATAAACGTACCAGTTGCAACCATTAATTTTGTTACGATATATTATCTTATTGCTACCATTTTTTAGTTGTAATAAATGCGCAATAGCAACTATTTATTTGGTAGCAATAGATTATTGCTACGAATTTCATGCGACCAAAGTTTGGTTGCAATAATTGCACAATTGCAACCACGAAATTCGTTGCAATATATTATTTTATTGCTACCATTTTTTGGTTGTGAATACTATTTTATTGCTACCATTTTTTGTTGCTATAAATGTGCAATAGCAACCATTTATTTGGTTGCAAACCTTATTGCCACATCGGTATAGCAACCAAATTGTGGTTGCAATAAACAAATTTTTATTGCAACCAAAGAGCTGGTTATAAATCTATTGCTACCAAATCTATTGCAACGACCCGCAACCAATTATTTTGGTTGCAAAATCAATCTATTGCAACCAAATAATAGTTATTGCAACCAACATTTTGGTTGCCCGAAGTGGATTTTGGTGTAGTGTTATGATACAAAAAAAAATACGCAAGTTCATAAAAATTGGATTTGGATTTTTGGTTTCAAATTTACATGAACCAGGTAATTAACTAGATAATTAATGTTGGGTGATATCATTGTGTATATTTTTTTAATTGAAAAGATTAACAAATATATCTTTATTAGTTTTCTTTTAAAAACAAGGATAATATTGTCTAAATAAAAAAAGTATCTCACCTCAACGCTGCTTGAGTCAATTACTCTGCTGTTAAAATCTGCACCCCATTGAGTTATTGACACAGGGGTTCTTGCAATGTAATTATTTAAAGAGGGTTTTGAGATGCATCTACCAGAGAGGATATAAATCTGCTGTTATTCCAAAGGAATCACATGATCATGTTATTTCTATTACAATCGTTCAAAAAATTTCATACATGAATCAGACAATCTCGATCCAAAATCCAACTTTTAAGTTACTTCACTGAATCTGAACTCTATGACATGTGTATATGGGCAATATGCAATTAATGAATAATTTTCTTTTACCACTGCTTTAGATTCGGCGATTTAACCTCCCATATACAACAAGATATTATATTTTATTACGGGATCAAAGACTGAGTCTTACGTTTAACAAAACTTATTTTGTTATAATTGTAAATATGTCCAGTAAAATAAATTATTTCCGTATCATGATGGTCAAATTTCCTAAGCAAATTCAAAGATACCTGATACTTTGACTGATTGGTTTGCGTTCCATTTCAGTCATTGAGTTATTGACCCAGGGGTTCTTGCAATGTAATTATTCAAAGGAGGTTTTGAGATTCATTTACCAGAGATCCATTGACATTCAGTGCCGGTATTAACTAAAATTATGAATGTCCACTCAATTAATTTACTATATCTTTTTACCTCTTGTTGATGTTTCAATTTATATTTCTTTTTTTTCCTTTTTTTTTTTAAGATCTTCGCAGAAATTGCGAAGTTGTGAGGCAGAATCGAACTATCGACCTTTACGTAACTAACAATTTTAGGACTTTTTTTCCTAACTAATTGTGCTACCTCCTGTTTCTCTCAATTTATATTTCTTAACTGATTCCGTGTGACAATATTCTAAAGAGGAGTAGAACTAAGGTGTTCTTAAGTTCACCAAGTTTCACAAGTTCCTTGGTGAACTCAAGTCTTTTAACCCATCAACTCGGTTTTAAATGACGAATCCAAACTGTTAAAACTCACATACTTTACGAGTGATACGTCTACATGTGAAAATTTTAAACATTCGAATTAATTTAGTATAAAGTCAAGCGGTTAAAAAATGTTCAAAAAATGAATGCATTAAAATTAATTTATTAACCTTCTAATTTTGATCGATTGACTTTATACTAAATTAATTCGAATATTTAAAATTTTCATACGTAGACGCATCACTCATAAGGTAGGTGGCTTTTAACGGTTCGGATTCGTCATTTAAAGTCGATTTGATGAGTTTTCCTCTTGGTGAACTTAAGAACACCCTAGTTCTACTCTTCTAAAGAGATCTTGACATTTGCTTCTAGATAGAGATGGTGCATATAATTAAATGATGGAAATGAAGGGACAAACAAGGATTTTTTTTCTCCTTTGCATGTCCAGTCCCCTTGAATTTTTTAGTAGAAGCTACCGCATTCTTTTTTTTTATTATTGAAGATCATATGGTGCTATTGAAAATGAGACCAAAACAGTGGTCAATAGAGTGATCACAATCTTTGAAAAAAAATTGTTTTTTTAGTAAAGGAAATTGTTACTTGAGTCCATAATATTTTGTTAATTTAAAAGATCAAATTTGTACAGTATTCTTATTTTTTTTTTAATAACTTGACTGATGGAGTCAAGGGATAAATTGGTAAAATATTCACACTTGAATAGAACAAACTTGCACATAATTCACGCTTGATGAAATAAATGTGTAAATAATTCACACTTAATAGACCGAAATTTTATTAATATCCAAAAAAATATTTTAAATTTCCAAATCTACACCCCATTTGCAAAACTTCCAAAATCTATCCAAACTGAAAAATAATTTTATAATTCACACTTAATAGACCGAAACTTTATTAATATCCAAAAAAATATTTTAAATTTCCAAATCTACAGCCCATTTGCAAAATTTCCAAAATCTATCCAAACTGAGAAATAATTTTTCGGATCCAATCCCTAGATCCACAAAATAATTTCCCGGATATAGACTTGTGGATCCATGAAATACTTAACCAGATTGGGCAGATTCCAAAAGTTCTGCAAATGGGGTGTAGTATATTTCTAAATTTGGTATTTTTGTGTATTAATAGAAATTTCGACTAAATACAACTATTTTTTATATTTATAAAAGTTCCACACTAGACAAATAAATTCATACATGATTTTCACTTGCGTAATAAATTTATATAAAATTCGCATTAATTAGACAATTTTATAGAATTCACAGGTGACAGTTGTATGGAATTCACGCTTGACAGAATAAATTTTAACATTGTATAAAATTGTTGTATGAAGTGTAAATTTTATCCAATTTTTTTATGTCTAATGTAAACTTTTCAAAAGTTTAAATTTATACATAGTAGGGAGCTGATAAATAAATTTTATCACGATTTACCCATGACAAATACAAATTTATTTTATTAACTCCTGTTTGAACGTGTCAAGTCTCAATTCAAAAAACCGATTCACACATAATAAAATAAATTTGTATATAATTGACCCACCTCAAGAAAGTTAAATGGAAACATTCTAGGTACTATCAATGTATACAGTCCAAATAGCAGATTCACACCTAGCAAAATAAATTTGTATATTATTGACGCGCCTTAAGAAGATTAAATGGAAACATTCTAGGTACTATCAATGTTTACAGTCCAAATAGCGGATTCACACCTAACAATATAATTTGGTATATAATTGATGCGTCTTAAGAAAGTTAAATGAAAATATTCTAGGTACTATCAAAGTTTACAGTCCAAATAGCAAATTCAACCTAGCAAAATAAATATGTATATGATTGACACGCCTTAAGAAGGTTAAATGGAAACATTCTAGGTACTATCAATATTTACAGTCCAAATAACGGATTCACACCTAGCAACATAAATTTGTGTATGATTGATGCGCCTTAAGAAGGTTAAATGGAAATATTCTAGGTACTATCAATGTTTACAGTCCAAATAGCGGATTCACACCTAGCAAAATAAATTTGTATATAATTGACGCGCCTTAAGAAGGTTCAATGGAAACATTCTAGGTACTATCAATGTTTATAGTCCAAATAGCGGATTCACACCTAGCAAAATAAATTGTATATAATTGACGCATCTTAAGAAGGTTAAGTGGAAACATTCTAGATACTATCAATGTTTACAATCCAAATAGCAGATTCACAGCTAACAAAATAAATTTGTATATCATTTACGCGCCTTAAGAAGGTTAAATGGAAACATTCTAGGTACTATCAATATTTACAGTCCAAATAGTGGATTCACACCTAGCAAAATAAATTTGTATATGATTGATGCACCTTAGGAAGGTTAAATGGAAACATTCTAGGTACTATCAATGTTTACAGTCCAAATAGTGAATTCACACCTAGCAAAATAAATTTGTATATAATTGACGCGCCTTAAGAAGGTTCAATGGAAACATTCTAGGTACTACCAATGTTTACAGTCCAAATAGCGGATTCACACCTAGCAAAAAAAACTATATATAATTGACGCATCTTAAGAAGGTTAAGTGGAAACATTCTAGATACTATCAATGTTTACAGTCCAAATAGCGGATTCACACCTAGCAAAATAAATTTGTATATAATTGATGCGCCTTAAGAAGGTTAAATGGAAATATTCTAGGTACTATCAATGTTTACAGTCCAAATAGCAAATTCAATCTAGCAAAATAAATTTGTATATGATTGACGCGTCTTAAGAAGGTTAAATGGAAACATTCTAGGTACTATCAATATTTACAGTCCAAATAGCGGATTCACACCTAGCAAAAAAAATTGTATATAATTGACGCGTCTTAAGAAGGTTAAGTAGAAACATTCTAGATACTATCAATGTTTACAGTCCAAATAACAGATTCACACCTAGCAAAATAAATTTGTATATAATTGACATGCCTTAAGAAGGTTCAATGGAAACATTCTAGGTACTATCAATGTTTACAGTCCAAATAGCAAATTCAATCTAGCAAGATAAATTTGTATATGATTGACGCGCCTTAAGAAGGTTAACTGGAAACATTCTAGGTACTATCAATGTTTACAGTCCAAATAGCAAATTCAATCTAGCAAAATAAATTTGTATATGATTGACGCGCCTTAAGAAGGTTAACTGAAAACATTCTAGGTACTATCAATGTTTACAGTTCAAATAGTGGATTCACTCCTAGCAAAATAAATTGGTATATAATTGATGTGTCTTAAGAAGGTTAAACGGAAATATTCTAAGTACTATCAATGTTTATAGTCCAAATAACAAATTCAACCTAGCAAAATAAATCTGTATATGATTGACGCGCCTTAAGAAGGTTAAATGGAAACATTCTAAGTACTATCAATATTTACAGTCCAAATAACGGATTCACACCTAGCAAAATAAATTTGTATATAATTGACGCACCTTAAGAAGGTTAAATGGAAACATTCTAGGTACTATCAATGTTTATAGTTCAAATAGCGGATTCACACCTAACAAAATAAATTGGTATGTGATTGACGTGTCTTAAGAAGGTTAAATGGAAACATTCTAGGTATTATCAATATTTACAGTCCAAATAGCGAATTCATCCTAGCAAAATAAATTTGTATATGATTGATGTGTCTTGAGAAGGTTAACTGGAAACATTCTAGGTACTATCAATGTTTATAGTCCAAATAGTGGATTCACATCTAGCGTAATAAGTTTGTATATGATTGATACGCCTTAAGAAGGTTAAATGGAAACATTCTAGGTATTATCAATGTTTACGGTTTAAATACCAGATTCACATCTAGAAAAATAAATTTGTATATGATTAACGCGCCTTTAGAATGAGTCTTGTATAAATTTATTTTTTAAGTGTAAACCTTCTAAGTTTTTTTCATTGTGCAAGAAAAATATATACGATCGTGGCAAATAATGTTGAGCAAAGTAAAATATTAATGAAGTCAGAGACGCAAAGCTTGTTTATTTAATTAGAATAATAGTTCTTCAAATTAACATATATACTTATGAGATCAAATAAGAGACGCAAATAAATTTTTAGTTATGAAAATTTGACAATTTTGGACAGTCAAAGAAGAGTTATTTTAGAAGCGGTTGGAATCAAGTTAATTAATTGTCTAATATTTAAAGGGAACTTTTTATCTGAATTTCAAATCGTGTTTTCGTACTTATCTTTTTTTTTTAGTAAAGTTGGGTCAACTCAACTGTTTTTTATATCCACTGAAGATTTTATATTCGAGTTTCGAATCTGTGATTTCATTATACATAAGATATTGTTTTTGTCACTAGATTAAAAATTGATTTTTAATTTCGTAATTATTATTTTTGTCACTAGATTAAAATTGATTAAAGAAGTGTTAAAACTATTAATTAATTTGCAAGCGTCAATTGGCTACTGGTAGGGTTTCTTTTTTATAAATCATAAATACAAAATAAAAATTTACCAAATCAACTTGAGTGATTTGTTTTTCTAAAAAATAATAAGTACCGAGATAAAAAAAAAAAAAAAACCTGTTTTTTCCTGTGCCAAATTGGCATCTCAGTCATAGTAACAAGACTCGGTATTTATTGGCGTTTAATTTGTTCTTTTTTTTTACGTTTTCGAACCGAACTCCGAAGAAAACACAAAAAACGTATAATATGTTTTATTCGCAAATAAAACGCGACTGACGAATTATTTGCAAAAAAAACTTATAAAAAAATTTGTTTGCAAATTTATTTGAATTTTTTTTTTTGCTTCCTTGTTATATCGAATCATTTCTGAATTATATCCGAATCACGAATTTTTGAACCCGCCGAACCGATCCGAACTTTTTTTACAGGGGTTTTCACAAATTTTCATTGAAAAACGGTGGCTCTATACCGAAAAGCGTTGATGTCATGCTTGATTGTCCATGTGAATTTTTTACAAACTTTTTTTCTCTGACATCCAAATTTGAACGTGTTTGTTGACTTCCAAACAAATATTTACCCTCGTTATATCGGACCTAATCTCAAGTTGATAAATGAAAATGAAAGCAAGGCGCCTATGCTTGAAAACTATTATTTGAGTGATTAAGGGCATTTTCTCACTGGAAAAGAAAATTAAAATATAGTTTTAATTTGTCATATCTGCAATTTTTGAAAGTTTGTGTCAATCAATTCTTATTTTATTTGTGAATTAAGTCATCGTTTCTATAATTTGACCGGAAGGGTATATTCGTCATTTCATTCATTTTAAGTTGAACAGCAAAAAGCTACACACCGTCATAGATGATGACAAATGCGAGTCATGCGTCCCACTCCCACAAATGAGACAGCAGGAACAGCGGTCTATACTGTGCGTGTCTATTCTAATCTTGAGAGCTGAATTTTTTTTTTAATAGTTTTATACCCAATTAACCCTTATTATTTAAATCCGTAATATCTCATCTCTTTTTAATTCCATATTCGTAGGGGTGTTAACGAGCTCGATCCGAGACAGGTCCTAGCTCGGCTTATTAATTGTGGATCAAGTTACAGTCGCAAGCGAGCTAGATCTAAAGCATTCGAGCTAAAATCTTAACTCGTGACAAGTTAGTTCGAACTAACTCGCGAGCTTACGAGCTAGCTTACTGGGTCTGACTGGATCTTGTTTTAAGAAGAAAAAAAATTTTACGAACTTTTTGAATCGAACTGAACCGAGCTAGACAATTTAAAATGTACACAAATTCATACAAATTCATAAATTGATGCCTAGCCGCTACCTAGCGAGCAAGCTAGACCCTAGCTTGAACTCGTTAATTATGGACTGAGCTAGTGGTAAGCTGGCTTATTAATAGCTCGATCCAATAACGAGCGAGCTGTTAGCAAGCGAGTCAGGTGCGAGTTATGTTCGAGCCACGAGCTTTTTTGCCACCCCTACATATAGGGAGAATTTTATATATATACCACTCAAAAACTATGAAATTATGTATTTATCATCTAAATTTCTATAATTACATATTTACAGTCTAAAAATCTAATAACTCACATATTTATCCAATTAATCAGAAAATAAGTTAATTAAGTTTAAGATTATAAAAAATATAATTAATAAGTTATTTAGTCTTTTCTCCTTCTCTGCCCCTTCCTTTTTTACGTACATATTTTCTTCCCCTTTTTTTTAACGTAATTTTCTATTTTTGCTTAAACTCTCTTGATCCTCATCTTGTCTCTCTCGCTTAAACTCGAAGAGAATAGGCAATAGATTTGGATATAAGGATTTCAACTCGTCTAAAAACAAGATAACCGTTCCAATTTTTTTAACAAAATAACTCATATTAAATTCGACGCTGATACCGTAACACGTTATCAAAGTAGTAATTGAGTTTGAGAAACTTTGTTTTGTTACTGGCTCAATTTTGAATATACGTTTTAATATTTTATATTGGATATAAATGAGAACAGTTCTAAGGAAAGAAAGAGAGGGTGCTAAATTAATCCTTAATTAATTATTATTTTAAGAGAATTATATGTAATTAATTATAGTTTTGATATATACTAAAGTTATATTGGATAACTATGTGAGTTATTAGATTTTTGAATGGTAAATATATAATTATAAAAATATAAATGGTATATATGAAATTCTCCCTTCCATGTATATCTAAAATTATTTATAAATGCACATTATATAAAAGGAAATAATTAAATCAGTAAAGCTAGCTCGGATGTTTCAAATTATAATGGACATATCTATGATAGAAATTGTTGCAAATTAGACGGAAACGGAAAACAATCAAACACCACCTCCGTTATTCTCCTTCGTCTATTTCGGGAAAGAAAAAAGGTTTTTACAAACCCCCTAGTTCCAGAGAAGGAGAAAGATTAAATCCCCTAGTTCCTGGAATTTTTTTTATAAACTATAATTACAAAAAAGTTTTTTATGAAATCAACATGATTATTTTTTTTTATAAAAATCATTAAAGCCGAAATGTCATATCGGTCCCTTTTCAACAGATTTCAAGAAAAAATACGTTGAAAAATTATAAAAATACATGGGACCGATCTCCCAAAAAAAAAATTTTGGGACCGAAATCGCATTTCGATTCTTATGATTTTTTTAGTTTGTTTAAAACAAATAATCATGTTAGTTTCATAAAAAACTTTATTCTAATTATGGTTTATAAAAAAAAAATTCTAGTCGCAGTGTCCCAGAAAATTTGATTATTTGATTTTTCGGCTGTTGGATTGAAAATTTGTGAAATGAAGGCATGTCGAATAGGCTGTTTGGCTCAGAAAAAAAAAATTCGGACCGAAATGGTTGTTCGGTATTTATTGGTTTTGTAAAATTCAATTCAATTAAGTTGGTTTGTTAATTTTTTTATTTTTTATTTTTTATTTATGGTTTATAAAAATGAAAAAAAAAAAGCCCGACCAAGAAATGGAATTTTTTGCAGCGAGGGAATTAGGGAAATACATATCTTCATTCCAAAATTAAAAAATTATTATTGGAAGTTAAGTAATTGCATTATTGTAATCCAGGAAGAGACTCCAAAATAAATTAAATTCTTTATCGTCTCTCCTTCAAAGGGCATTCCTAGCTATTTTTTTTTCTTCTCTGTTTCCCTTTAAGGTTGAACAAACAAAGCCATTTCTGATGACATGGTATTGCAATATTTTTATCATCATTTTTATCATTTATCAAGTGTGATTCCACAAATACATCTATTATAAAGGGGACAAAAGGATTACATTTTTAATTAACATGAACTATTAAGAGCAGAATTTGTTATTTTCAATTTTTGCTTCTTTTGTAAACAAAGTCAGCAATGTTTCATTAAAAAATCTTCTGCTATATTTAATTTGGATTTTCCTCAGATATGATCATTTAATGTTCTTTTATTTATTTTTGTCATCAAGCATTGATATTGGCAAAGTTAATACTTGGTGTATGGCTATTCTTACCTTATTGTGATATTAGATTTCTAAGGTCAGTAGATGATAGTTCTGATAAACTAATTAAAATTTATCAAAATGTTTAATAAAATAGAGGAGGGTTCAAATGCCTCCATTTTTTGTGCCTCTATCATGCCTTTATTTTTAAAAACTTTAATAAGTCAAAATTTAAATCTTAAAATATAAAAAAAAAACGTTGGATATGAACTATATCGTTCTATCTATGCATATGTAAAAAAAAATATGGCATTTCAACTTTGTTTTGATTGTCATCTTGAGCTTGTAAAAATGTATACAAATGTGGATAATTTCTAGACATTGATTTTCCAACTTATTAATTAATATAAAAGCGAAATCAAAATGTGATAATTTTTTATAGGCACATAGAGAAAATAACATAGATCACATCTAACGATTTTATTTTGCCATTTAAGTTGTAAACTTTTGAGTTATTTAAGTTTTTAAAAATGGAGACATGATGGAGGCATAAGAAATAGAGACATTTGAACCCTCCTCAATAAAATAAGACAAGGGTTCAAATGCCTCTATTTTATGTGACTCCATCATGCTTTCATTTTTTAAAACTGTAATGATTTAAAATTTAAAACTTAAAAGTCAAAATAAAATTGTTGGATATGATCTACATCATTTTATCTATGCACATGTAAAAAATTATAACATTTCTATTTTGTTTTGGTTGTCATTAAGAGCTTGTAAAAACGTACTAATGTGGATAATTTTTAGACGTTGATTTTTCAAATGATTGATTCACATTATAACAAAATCAAAATGTAATATTTATTTTATGAGCACATGGATAAAATAACATAGATCACATGTAACAGTTTTATTTTGACATTTATAATTATAATTTTAATTTATTAATATTTTTTAAAATGAAAACATGATGGAAGCACACAAAATGAAGGCTAATAAAACCTTCAAACCTAAAGTTTGCATTAACATTATTTTTATTTTTAATTAACAACAGGGTAACTGTCTCCACAATATCAAAATTAATTGCATAGTGATGCGCGCAAAAGCGTATGCACAAAGTTTCAGTACAATAAGATGTACCTTTTAAACCTTTAACACGCGTTTGAGTTAAATTGCAAGTGCACAATTCTATCAAAGTAGTATTTGAGGTATCGATCCACAGGGAGAATGTTTAATTACTATGTTTAAACTTTAGTAATAAATTTCAGAAAATAAAATAAAGTAAAGTGCAATAAAAGTAGATTGGGAGTTTGTTCTAACAATTCCTAAGGTTGGGTTCAATACCCAAAAGAAAGGAGTTTGAAACAATAATTGTAAATAAAAGTAAAAGAAATGAATTGATTTGCTTTCAAGATTTAGAGATCTAGGGGTCTTTGGTCTACAATCCCTTGCTAACTCTATTTATTCGGTATTTGTTTGAATTCATGTATGATTTGACGAGGTTTCTAACCTAATATGTTATTAAGGGTTACTTTCGTAAATTAATAACGTGCCTAGGTAACTCGAACTTCTCAATGAAGTCCCTCACCCTAGCTACCTAGACCTATAAGCTCTTGTTAGTCTCTCATCTCCTCAAATATTGGTACTTCGCAATTAAGTCCATCATACCAATACCCGATTTGAATTGAGATGTCCCAATTAGGGTTTGACTTCTCGATTAGGTTTCTCACCAAGTTCCTAACCTTAATTTCTATAGTTCCGGCTTAGATTAAATTGGTTACAATCTTAACCTAAACCTAGGGTATTTGCATTCATAATTTGGTACTATCCTATTGATCACAGTCAATTTTGGTTCTTTTGAATCCAAAACGGGATACTACAATTCAAGTACTAATTATGTAATTAACACAAATTATTAAATCACAGAAATTAACAATCAAATCCCATAAAACAATCATAATAAAAACAAATAACTGAATAAAATAGAATTAAACAAGTTCATGTATTGACCTAAACCCCTAGAGAGAGAACTACTCCCTCATGGAGAGATCCATTACAAAACTTGACAAAAGTAATAAGAAATGAAATAAAGAAATGATTACACCCTTTATTTGATCAAAGCCCTCAATCTTGCAGACTTCTTGCTCAGGAAACCCTTCTTCTCCTTGCTTGAAAGCTTTCCTTACTACAGAATTTATCGCTATGTGTGTAGAGAGAGAATGAGATAATTAATGGGAAGAGATAGAGAGATGAGATGGGAAGAGATGGATGAGTGTGGATGATGATCTTTGCGAAGAGATCAATCCCCTCTTTTATAGCCAAGGACCGTGCCCAATTAAGAGCCTAGGAAGTGGAGTTAGTGGGTGTTATATTTAGACTGTTTCCCAGGATGCCTTGTCCACGTTTGACTGTAAAAACGTGTCCTTGGTGCGTCAAAAATAGAAACCGTGTTGAAAAATGTGTATTTCTGACTGTCTGCGAGTTTAGTGCGTCCCACTATCTCCAAATTTCCTTTTTTAGTTTCTCATGTTGTAGATCTTCTTCCTAGCTTTCCAAAAAGTGGTCGCAAGCCTTAATCGGAGTTACGAGTCAAAAGTTATGGCTATTTTAAGTTCAGGCTGCAGTTATGCGTTCTGCTACAGTGCGGCCAGGCAACCCGCACTGCTACCGTACAATCCGCACTGCGATCAGCACCGCTACAGTACCATCCGCGCTGGGATCCGCACTAGGCTCGGACTTTTCCTGTGCGACCAGAGTGCGGCTGCATCGAGATCCGTGCATCCGCACGGATTTTGATGTATAGCTTATTATACTTTTTTAAAATTGGCGCGCGTCCAGAAATCCATCTAAGTACTTATTTTGGCCATATTCCAAACCGTGTGTTCGCAGTGGGTATTTTTCTTCAATTTTTCTTCATTTTTCTTCATTTCCTGTAAGTTAAAATCAAGCAAACGCAGTAACTTGATCCTAGATGTAATCTATTCACTTTATATTCAAAATACAAGATATTTGGTGTTATTTCGTGATAAAAATCAGATCGAATATGTATATAATTTAGGCCTATTACATAGACCTCTTGATATTAAGGAAATAAATCTATTGTGATCCGAATTTTAGGAATAGTAACTCTGAAATTCCTATTTGTTCAAATCTAGCTATTTAACTTTTTATGTATACGCATCTTTAAATAACTGGTTTTCTGTGCACGCATCTCGAAACAAATCAACATTTGAATTTGAAAAAGCATAAATTTTAGGCTAATGTTCACATCTAAGGATCGCAGAAAATTCGGATCCTGATATTAAAGTAGAACTGTAGAATTGTTAACTAAGCTTAAGTCTTGAAACCTTCAACTCTTCTAGGTATCAAAATGTTGAGGTTCCAAAAATCAAATTTGTCAACAACCCATGACAGGGGAGAAAATATGGGTAAATAGCTTTGAAAAATGCACTGTTCGTAATCTCACAACTTAGACTCTTTCTCAGATTGTCAGAAAAAATGGGAGCTTAGCCCACCTCATAATGTATATTAATTGAAATTTGGTGAATTCATTGAGTTTGTCTGTTTCTAGTCCATAAATTTGAACAACTATAGTAGCTCAAGTAATAAAGTATTAAGTTAATCTTAAGAAGAGGTCTTGTGTTTCAGTAGACACAAAATGGTAGAATATTTTTATAAACCATAATTTAAAAAAAAAAAAAATTTTATCAAACCAACATGATTATTTTTTTTTTTTTACAAAATACATAAGAACTGAAATGTCATTTGGTCCCAATTTTTTTTTTTGACCAAAATGGCAATTCGATCTCAAGTATTTTCACAATTTTTCAACGTATTTTTTTCTTGAAATCTATGAAAACGGCTAGGACTAAAATGACAATTCGGTCTAAAAAAAGGGGGGATCGAAATTACATCTCGGTTCTTATGTTTTTGGTAAAAAAAAAATAAAGCAATTAAGTTGGTTTGGTAAAATTTATTTCTTTATTTATGGTTTCTAAAAAAATTCAAAATGGTAAGAGATTTGTGAATCTTTTTTTCATCACTCAAAAGACATATTCATAAGTATTTAAATTTGTAAATTTCTTCTGTTAGTAATTTATGATAATGACTGTGCTAGAAAATTTATAATGAAAATCAAAACTGGAAACATAGATGAATTCCAGCAATAAAATTGACTTCACCAACTTCCCTATTGATCTACAATAAATAGTTTCGAATTTGAACTTCTATATATTTTGAAGTCAAAATCAATTTCTGTAAATGTCAAGCTAGTTCAGTAGAAATAATCAACCAAAGAAGAAAAGGACACAATAAATTTGAATTTTGACTAATTTCTGTTTGACCAAGAAAGTCTGAATTTTGACTTAATTTAATACCTTTAAAAAACTGTTCATAATTGACTAGATTTTTCTTTTATTGACACGACTTAATCAATCAAAAGTTATCAATTCTCGGTAGTACAGTTAAAACATGCCGGGTGACTTTGATCTCATGCCGTGTTGTAATCAAGTTAATTTTATGTATTGTGTTGTGATCAAAATATCAAGGGATGATCACTGTACACAAATGATCATGCCACGTGAGTCATCACACCATGTTCAAATGTGCTGTGACCAAATGTGACTCGCATAATCATATGTTGTGCCATGACTATATATTTCGTGTAACGTGTCGTGTCGTGTCAAATATTCAAAAGACAATCACGGCACACGAATGGTCACAACACAAGACACATGAGTCATGGCATGTAACCGGTATACATGCCGTGCCATTCCGTGATGGAGTCGACTCCGTTGTGTCATTTTTTCCACTCTAATGACAGTGAAGTATAATGTATAATTAGATCAAGCAGCTATTTTTTCCACTCTAATGACAGTGAAGTATAATGTATAATTAGATCAAGCAACTAGTTGGCATTAAACAACATGATTATATAAAAGATCACGTGGCACCATATATCAAGGAAAAATATAATGAGATAAGATGACATAATGGTTTCATAAACAACTTGGTTTTTGTGAACCTGCAAAAATTTTAAAAGTACTTTGTGAATCTTTTGCTGAATTCGAGCCCATAGAGTTTATTTTTCTTTGAAATTTCTTTATGCAATTAGCAAGGAAATCAAGTTTTATATTTTGTTTACAAAGAGTTAAGATATATAATCAAATCCGGCCCAGCCTGAAACTAAGATAGTATATCTAATTAAGCAACTGGATTCTATTTAGGGCTTTTAAATTTTATTTCTGGATAAATTAAAAGGCCCAAGAAAGTATTACATCTAGGCTTTATCATATAACCATAGCTCATCTATTGTGATGGTACGTACAACCCAAATATGCAACAAATTAGTGCAATATTAGACAGATAAAAGAGTGATTGAAGAAGGGAGATGAGTAGGTCCGATGTTCTGACATGATAACTGAGATTTTGACTTCTTAAAATACTGAAATTTTTATTTGTACTCTTTTATAAAAAAAAAAAAATCAAAACACCTCTAAAATGAGATAATTACATATTTATCTGAGCCACTAAGCCAATCTGCGGCTCATTTATGGAGAGTTATAGATTGATTTAGAGATCCCTCAAAAGTGTAATATATTCAATATTACAGTGGATATTTTGAGCTTTTGAGAGACTGTCAAACCAATCTACGTTCCTCATAAATGAGCCACAGATTGACTTAACAGCTCAAATAAACGTAAAATTCATTCATCCTCCACAAACCTCATGGAAATGTGGAATTAGACCACAAATCCAAATCCCACAAAAAATCAAGACAGCTCATCTCCTCTAAGAAGCTCTCTTCATCCTTCTGTACCTCAATTTG
Source organism: Carex pumila (assembly GCA_033356055.1). Taxonomy (NCBI): domain Eukaryota; kingdom Viridiplantae; phylum Streptophyta; class Magnoliopsida; order Poales; family Cyperaceae; genus Carex; species Carex pumila. The sequence continues at coordinate 80,573 of JARJHM010000593.1, forward strand.
AACCAACAAACCATCCATTATATCATCTACCATGTTTTTATCCCCATTTTCTACATGTGTTTCAATAATTTCACTATTTAATAAATTGTCTATATCATTAAAAATTGAACTCAAGTCCGGACTACTAGGCCCATTTATGATCTCATCCTTGCTCATGCTACACTCATTAGCAGTGAATGAAAATTCACTATGAGCTTGTATGAGCTCAGATTCTATAATATCAAATATAAATGGGCTACTAGGCCCATTTATGATCTCATCCTTACTCATGCTACACTCATCTGCAGTAAATGAAAATTCATCAAGGGCTTTTATGGGCTCAGATTCTATAATATCAAATATTGTTGGGCTACTAGGCCCATTTATGATTTTATCACTAATGCTTGAAGATTCATCATTAAAATGGTTAGATGAATTTTTGGGATTGAGAGCTTTGCAAACAACATTTTTGTTCCTCGTCTCCTTTGTAGTTTGAGTATTTTTTGAACTATTTTTATCACTGTTCTTGTTTGAGTACATAAGAAGAGGTTCCACTTCCACCGACTCGGTCGTCATTTCTTTACATTTGTTGAGTAGGAGGTAGCTGTGTACACTTCTGCTGAGGTGAGAGTTCCAGTAGTTCTTGATTTCATTATCTGTTCTTCCAGGAAGCTGGCTTGCAATTTGGGACCATCTAATTAACATTTACAAGAAGTCAATTATATTAATTACAAGTTGCTTACTTTAAAATCAGAACTTTGATTATTATGATATTATCTCCTTTGGCATTTGACCTCCAATACATCAATTTTAAGCTTTTAGAAAAGGAAAAAAAAAAAACATAATTGCTTTTGCCATTAAACCGGTAATATTTTTTTTAAATGATTAAGCTGTTGAATGACTTTCTGTTAACGTTTGTTAAAATCTTGATAAAATCTGAGTAAATTCTGTTAAAACTCTTAAATCAATACAATATTTGAGCACTTCCTCTACGAGTTATTGAAAAAACCCAAATTTTGCATGGCCTTTTAATCTTTGAAAGCAACACTTGATTATATTTTTGTGTTACTTTCATGTATTTATTATTTGAAAAAACAAAGGAGGAAGAAGAAGAAAGAGGAGGAGGAGGATAGATAATGAATTATTTAAAAAAACAAAATTTGCATGGCGTTTAATTTTTTGATGTCTAGCAAGTCATTTATTATTCCTGATATATATCTATTTCCAAGGAGAAGGGGGAGGAGGAGGAGAAGAAGCAACAATTGATTATATTTTTGTGTTACTTTCATGTATCTATTATTTGAAAAAAAACAAAGGAGGAAGAAGGAGGAGGAGGAGGATAGATAATTAATTAAGGATATTATTATTCCTGATATATATCTATTTCCAAGGAGAAGGGGGAGGAGGAGGAGAAGAAGCAACAATTGATTATATTTTTGTGTTACTTTCATGTATCTATTATTTGAAAAAAAACAGAGGAGGAAGAAGGAGGAGGAGGAGGATAGATAATTAATTAAGGATATTATTATTCCTGATATATATCTATTTCCAAGGAGAAGGGGGAGGAGGAGGAGGAGAAGCAACAATTGATTATATTTTTGTGTTACTTCATGTATCTATTATTTGAAAAAAAAAAAACAAAGGAAGGAGGAGGAGGAGGAGGAGGAGAAGAAGAAAGATAGATAATTAATTAAGGATATCATTATTCGTGATATATATATATATACCTATTTCCAAGACTGTCATGGAGCTTGATAATCAATTCCTCTTCCTCTCTAGAGAAGTTGCCTCTTTTGATACCAGCCTTCAGATAATTAATCCATCTTAACCTACAGCTTTTGCCACATCTCAGCAAACCTAAAGGAAAAACAAACATGTTAATTAAATGAAACACAATAATGTGAACTCCTATCTATTGCATGCATGGAGTATAGTACATTGAAAAGAAAGTAAAATATTATCATTTCTTTAACATGCATAAAATCCCTAATTATGAGAAGTATGTAGAAATGAAGGCTTCCATATAATTAATAATTAGTTAAAGAGGAGGGTTTCAATATCAGTATTTATTGTCATAAACTCACTTTTTCATTTATTTCAAAGAAATTGTAATGTCATATTCAAACTGTTGATACTGTTCATTTTCATGAGAGATCCCATTCATATAAAATTTTATATTTTTGGGTTTCATTTTATACTAAATCAAGATGTCAAAACATAAATGTATCAAAATGAATTGATTGCATGCAGTTAACTAGACTCGTTTATTTTTTTACCATTTTATCTAGCTAATATAAGAATGAACTCCAAAAATCACAAAATTTTACGTGCATGCATTTCTAATGAAATCAAGCAAAATCAACATTTAAATTCAACATTTAAATTTAAAATCTGAAATATAAATAAAAGAAATGACTTTAAACCTTCTAATAAAAATGAGGAGCGTTAAAATACACCCTCTTTTTGTGCTCCTAACATGCACTCTCCCCTTATATTTTCATTTTCAAAGTTCAAATAATTGATTTGAACCTCCAACGTGTTCTTCATATTAAAATGTGCTTGGAGACCAAATTTTACATTTTTTGGAAATTTTTTACTATTTTTTCAGAATTTTTGATTAAATTGAACAATAATAAAAATTTCAGAATAGTGATGATTTAAAAAAATTCTGAAAAAATAGTAAAAAATTTCCGAAAAATGTAAAATTTGGTCTCCTAGCTCATTTTAATATGAAAAACACATTAGAAGGTTCGAATCGACTATTTGAACTTTGAAAATGAAGATATGAGGAGAGGGTGCACGTTAGGAGCACAAAAGAGAAGGTGCATTTTAACCCTCCTCAATAAAAATACATATTCAATCCAACAAAATGTAAATTTCTAGCAATATATCCAATCTAAAATTAAATGCAATTGAATATATATCTAACTAGCAGACAATTTATATACCAGCTTTTTTAGGTAAGGATCTCCATAAACCTTCACCATGGGCATTGATGTAATTAGCTAAAATTTCATCCTCCTCTTTTGTCCATTTTCCTTTCTTCAAACCTACCTTCTCACAACATGGTGCTCTTCCCATCTTAATTTTCTCTTCACAAATAACACACACTCTCTCTCACTATCACTCAAAAGGAAACAAGAAGAGAGGGTGGATACATGCATTATTGCCTTGGCCTATATATGGCAACGGTTGGTGAAGACCAAAGTGCTTGGTCTATCTAGCTCCTCTAGAATATTCTACATCACTTATCCGTAGAATTAATTAATTTTAATAACCAATAATTAATTATAAAACGTGTTCCACCTCATTAAAATATATATATATATATATATATAGAGAGAGAGAGAGAGAGAGAAGGGATGGATGATGAGGGATGATTGGATGGAATCGGATAGGATTTATTTATTTGCTTCATGATGCAAATAAATTTGAGGATATATTTAAGATTTTGTAATTCTAAATTAAAGTGTAGAGAAGGTAAACTTTTATTGTGCTTATTTTCTCTTCTCTCCTTCTTTTTCTTTAGTGTGGTTGTTCCTAAACATGTTCTTAAACTAAAGTAATTAGAGGTAGAATGTCAACATTATCCGTTGATAATTTTGTTGTAATTATATTGCCATATTTGATAATGCATGCATGCAGTTGGATTTTTTTTTCGACCTATATACGTATTCCGACAAATACAGGTGGAGCAAAGGTAGAACCAGACTTTTAATTGGAAGCACAGTGTTGCCACTCGTGATTATGAAAAACCTATTTTAAAGTAATTACAATGCTATCACTCGTGACGTACATCATTTGTGCGGAAGCACATCTGATGATAAAGAGACGATGACAAAATATTTTTTATAGTAGTGAAAGTACCTCTTTCGATTTAAATTTAGTGTCACACAACCCAAATCATTAATACTACTTTTGATATAACTTTTATTTGTCTACTTATATATCTAGTTGAGATCTAAATCTGTTGTTATTATCGTGCATGAACAGTAATCTTGCATGCTATCCCTGCTTAATATTAGGTTCAATGTTATTATATACTTGAATGTAATTGGACGATCTGAAAGAGGCGAACGCAGTAATTAAGGATGTAATTATCAAATAATTGTTAACTGTAACACCCGGTAGTTCTTATATATTTTTTTGAATTATTTTGAACGTATCTGCAATATTAAAAATTAAAAGGATTAAATTGTAAAATTGCAAAACTTGACCAAAGAAAAGAAAGAGATCAACGTGGCACACATGTCACGGGACCCATCCATGCATGTTTGCCCCCCACGAATAATAAAACTTTTTACTCTCTCGCTTTCCTTGCCGAATTTTTTTTGTTTTTTTAAATTCCAGCGAATAAACTGTCATGGTTTTCGGCGCATTAGCAAGTGCACCCCAACACATCGTCTAGTAGGGGTGTAAATGGCTTGGATAATAATATTCGACCGTATCCGACTTAATTCATATCCGAAAATTTTAATGTGGATATCTGATATCCGAATATCTGTAAGGATATGGATACAGATATGATTTTGAATTTTAATTAGAGGAGAGATCGGATTACACCACTATTTTGGTGACATGGTGTGACAATGTTCATTTTTGAAATTTCAAAATCCAAATAGTCGATCCAAACCGTTCAATATGATGAATATATTAAGAGTAACTTGGAAATCAAATTTTACATTTTTCTGAATTTTTTTACTATTTATTAAGTATTTAACAAAATCGCTATATTCAGACCGTTGAATTTTTGAACCCCTCTAAATAAACCAAAAAAAAATTCAGAAAAATGTAAAATTTGATCTGTAAGTACATTTTAACATATCCATCAAGTTGAACGGTTTGGATCGACTGTTTGGACTTTGAAAATGGACGGTGTCATTCCATGTCACCAAAAAATGGTGTCATTTGATTCCTCCTCTTTTAATTATTTGTATCTGAATAGTAGTTATATATTATATAGTTTAATATATATTATGAAAAAAAATTATGTTATTCATTATTATAAAAAAAAACAGATATCCATATCGTATCCTGTTAATATCGGTATCCTTATTCGGAAAATAAAAACAGATACGGATATGATTTTACCACTATCCGATCCGTTTGCACCCCTATCATCCAGTGTTTAAAATTACAACATGTCAACATACATAGCAGCAATGTTCTAAATAGCGTGCTATAGCGTTTTTTTTCCATAAAAGCTGTGGCGCTATTTAAGTATAGCGCAATTTTTTTAACCCGGCCGCTATGACGCAATAAATACTATTTAAATCATTGCATAGCAGTTAGCATCAACAGTACCCTACTCAAGGTAGGAAATAAAACTGCTGTGATACCATTGGGAATCGCAGGAAACTGCGATTTCAAATCTAACTTTTAAGTTTTTTATATTTGAATTTCATAACAGAAGATTTTTGATGCACAAATCTCAAAGAAAATTTATCTCTATTTATTCTTAGTTATATGACATGATGGTCAAAATTAATTACTAGTGTTTTTATGATAAAATAGAATCCGTTTTGAGTTGTGTCACAGAGAAGAAATTAGGTAATAAATAGGATTGAGAAAGGCAAGAGAGAGAATTTGCAATAAACTTGAGCAATAAATTAAAACTAATGAGAGGGTTTCAATGCCTCATTTTTTTCATACCTTATCATACTTCATATTTTATATTTTCATTTTTAAAGCCTAAATTATCGATTTGAACCGTTAAATATGATATACATACTAAAATATACTTGGAGATAAAATTTTATATTTTTCGAAAAAAATTGCTATTTATTAAGATGAATACAAAATTACTAATTTTTACTGTTAAAAAAAAAGTGATTTTCTACACATTTTAGAAAATAGTAAAAAAAAATTCAAAAAAAATATGAAATTTCATCCTGAATCATATTATAGCAAGGATATCATATTGAATAGTTCGGATTGACAATTTAAACTTTAAAATTAAAAATATAAAATATGAAATATTATGAGATATAAAAGACACAAGGTATTGGAACTCTTCTCAAAACCAATACCAGTTCTTGAGCAATCAAAATCAAATGAAAGATTCAATACATTGACAATTGTTCTATCAAAATTGAATAATTTAACTACTCTAGAGAAATCATAGTTGTAGCCCTTTATATATATTATTGCGACTTATTTAAGTCAGCATGATATATGACTAGTAAGACTTGTACCTTCTAAGTCATATAGCTAGGTTTAAGAAATATATTAATTAATTACTGCTCTGGTTAATCTATAGTTTTCCCTAATTAACAACATGTATATATCTTCAACATATACTTTTAATTCAATATATATATATATATATATATATGGAACCTACTACGTACAGTGCTACGCATAGCATAGAGACCATGCAAAGGCTCAATATTTGACTTTTGAAAATTCTAACGGTCAATCCGAACCGTTCATCTTGTTCTCCATATTAATATGTATTTGGAGACTAAATTTTATATTTTTTTTGAATTAGTTTACTATTTTTTTATTTATTGAAAATTGTTGTTTTTTATGGTTCAGATTTGCTGAAAACAGCGATTTTCAATCAATCTAAACAAAATAGTAAAATAATTTCAAAAAATGTAAAATTTGGTCTCCAAACACATATTAATATGAAGAACAAGATGAACAGTTCGGATCAACCGTTAGAATTTTCAAAAGTCAAATATTGAGCCGATCCTAATTATCAAAAGTCGAATACTAAGCTAAGGACCGATCCTAATTATCAAGTATTAGTATCGGTTCTTATATTGGTTCTTAGCCGAAACCAATCCTAATAGTATCTAGATCGGTTCTAAGCTAAGAACCGATCCTAATTATCAAGTATCAAGATCGGTTCTTAGTTTAGAACTGATCCAGATACTATCAAGATTGGTTCTAAGCTAAGAACCGATCCTGATAATGCATTTAAAGGCTTTCCTAAGTCCAATTTTTTATAGAATCGTCTTTCTTTCTTTCTCAGACCTTGTCTCCATTACTTAGCGTAGCAACTATCTTGCTGGGCATTAATCAGCTATCTCACCCTTCTTTTCTCAGGTTCATTAATTGATCGATCATCTCTTTTCTCAAGTTTGATGTTAGATGGAGCACTATTTAGGCTCTAATTCGTCTCATTTTATATACTCTAAATCTCTCTTTTAGGTTTTAATACATTTTCTATTTTATATTTGGATCAGTTCTACTGTAGAACCGATCTTGATGGTGCCTATCTGGATCGGTCCTTAGCTAAGAATTGATCCAGATAGTGACTATTAGGATTGGTCGCAAAACCGATACAGATTTGTTATATATCTGTATCACCCTGATCAGGATCGGTTTAATTCCGACACTAATATGTGTATACTAGTATCATACCCATACGTTGCAACGGGACATATTATAAGAAACAAATATATAAATGAAAATAATAATTATTTAAAATTAAAATACATGTTAATAGAAATTTATATAATTATGTATTTTTAATTAACTTTAATCGTGATCTCTGATAACAATTTGATGATGTGATGATTCTTTATTTTTAAGTACAAATGATATCAAATAATAACTCGATTTGAATCTAATATCAAATATCATACAACAATTCAATATCAATATATAATATGATATCAAAAAACATAATAAAAAAAAGTGTTATCGTTTGTATGTATAGGACACACATTACAAGAGAAATATATATTCACATACACATTCGAATTTATATTTTTCTTTATTTCCAATTTATATTCTTCTTCTTCTTTGTTTCCAATTTAGAATATAGACACACACACACACACATTGATATATTATATATTGAAAATATATTCTAAATTGCTCACACCAATATGTATAAAAATAAAGAAAGAGAAATAAGGAAATAAAAAAAAATTGATTTCTATTGTGATCCATATAGAAACAAAGAAGAAATAAGGAAATAAAGAAATAAGGAAATGGAAGGTGGATTCTTCTCAATTGAAGAAGATAAATATGGAAACAGATAAATACATCACTAAAATTCAAAATTTGTTCAATTTTAATTGTAACGTATCGTGTGGCAGCACATGTGGTGAGTATGTTTTAAACTAAATTTAGACTTCTATACATAAAATAGATATATTTAATCAAAAGAAGACAAATTATGTAATTGAAGGGTTGAGATCAAATTCAAAGTTTCATCATTCAATCGTAGCTGTTGATGGATCGGACACCCAACATGCATAATAATAAAATGGAGATAACCAATCCTAATTCTATTTTTTTCCAATAGTGATATGACCTTACTCCCTCCGCCTCTGATTATACATGCATGACTCAAAACGCTAAATTATCCGGCGTTCTTGCATGAAGCACAACAGTGAATAATATAGCGTTTTAACCCAATCTAGTTATTAATCAGCAATCTACCAAGTCTAATTATTATTCAGCATTTCGGCCCATGCAGAAACGTTGAATAATTTAACATTTGTAGTATAAAATGAGATTCGGATCATTCTTTGGTATGGATTTAAATTATTTTTTTATGTTATGGATAAAATAACGGATATTGTACAGATACTGACTACTAATTTTGTTTTTTCTCCTGTCTATCTTTTATATAATATACATTTCTTAATCACTCCTTGATTATGACAGGAGAAAAACAAAAATAAAAAATAGCTAATTTTTTGTGTTAATTTTGCTATAGCAATGTACCTTTTTTTTCTCTCCTGTCAATCTTCCAATAATAATTTTTTAATGTAGAAGAATTTCTAGCGCGTGTTCATACAAATTTTTAAAATAGCTAATTTTTTCATCAATACATTATAACATTCAATATATATATTCATACAAGAGAATGGTTAAGCTCAATTGTTTGTTTCTGAACTCAGGAACAAATGACTCGGTTCTCTGATTTTTGAAGTTCAAACGACCGATTTAAACTGTTAGATATTTAATCTATATTAAAATATGTTTGGAGACAAAAATTATATTTTTTTGAAATTTTTTACTATTTATTAAGATGGTTTGAAAATCTCTGTTTTTATTCAATTCTGCATCATAAAAAAACAGCGACTTTCAAACCATCTTAAAAATAGTAAAAAAATTCCAAAAAATATAAAATTTTGTCTCCAACCGCATTTTAATATAGATTAAACATCTAACAGTTTGGAACAAATAATTAACAATTTGAGCTTATCCATTCTCTTCATACGAACTTAACAATATTTCTTCTATCTCTATTTATTTATTTAACTTTTTATTTATTTATTTTAAAAATTAAATTGACGATTATACCATTTATTTTCAATAGAGGTGTTCCTTATTTCTTCATTAAGAATCAAAGAGAAAAACTATTTGTACTTTTTCTTAAACTCAAACACAGTTCTCCCAAGCAAAAGGTCCGAAAAAACTGTAGCAAAATGGAAAACAATAGGTATTTTTTCAGGGACAGGACTAGAAAATTTATATAGATGAAACTAAAAACTTAAAATACATATTATTAATTTTGTAGTTAGCGGAATTTAAATTCAATACCTCTCAAGTATAAAATAAATCCTTAATCACTATACTACAATAATCACACGTGTGATGTTTTATGAGGGGAGCTAAACTATATAAAAACTTTAAAAAAATTAAAATTCAATTAAATTTCAACTTACGTGATTATTTCAAAATTATAGAGTGACTTAGCACTCTCTAGACTATATGTGTAAATCCGCCCTTGTATTTTTCCACTTTATCCTTGTTTCGGTTTTTTTTTCTCTGGCATATATAGTTGCATTTGTGGGATTTTATGTGAGAATTAATGGATTTAATTCCTGTGTTGTTGAACCATTTGGTTTCCATCGCATGAGATCGATTTTATGAATATATCCTCTCTTTTTTGGAAGAAAAAGAGGTTATCGTTATTAATTAGTTGCATATGTTTCATAGAGCAGGCTTATGATAGTTATGAAGTATTAATTTAAATAATTTTAAATAATCTCTCTAATTAATAGAATTCCATACAAAATTTGAGAGCCATTCAACAAATCTGAAGGTAAATTATTCAAATTTAGTGAAGGAGATGACTCTTAAGAAATTCATCATGGAGTGTTTCCTGCCTAAATATAATATGATGAGGAGGGATCAAGTTACAACAAGTATTTTTTATATTTTTAAAGTTTAAATTGTTGATCCAAACTGTTAGATATGATCTCTACTATAAAATGTGCTTGGAGACCAAATTTTACATTTTTTGAAATTTTTTTACTATTTATTAAGATGGGTACAAAAACTAGTCAAATTCAAACCATTCAATTTTGTACCCATCTTAATAAATAGTAAAAAAATTCAAAAAAATGTAAAATTTGATCTCCAAGCACATTTTATTGTAGAGATCACATCTAACGGATTGGATCAATGATTTGAACTTTGAAAATGTAGAAAATACTTGTTGTAACTTAATCCCTCCTCATATAATATATATAATATTCTTCTTAAATTAATTAATTGATATTGTTCATCAGTTTGTGGTTATGTGAGAAGAAAGATGGACTAAATGTTCAAAAAGATCGATGCTCCATTATTCTCCTTTCGGATATTATAAATAAATGGTCTCAAAAAGTACAATTCCCATGCATCATCATATCATCAAATCTATTTTATAAGTAAGAATTCTTTTGTTTCATATGAGGATAGAGAAGATGAATTTTGCTCCTTAATAGAAAACTAGTATAGTGCAACCCATAAGGAGAGGAGATATTAACTTTGTTCTTTAATCAATAGAAAATTAGTATTGTGTATATGCATTGTAACGAGAACATATTATAAGATAAAAAATCTCATACAAAATGACATATTTTCATTAAAAAAAATCAATAAAAATAATAATTATTCAACAATATCCATGAATGGTATTAAAATAGATTAGTTCTAAATTTAAATTATAAATAACAAGTCAATTAGTATAATAAAATTCAATAAGAAATAACGTCAACTTAGTTCAAATTGAAAATATCATAATAGTAGCTATATTATACATCTTGTATCTATAAAAGAGAAAACAAATATTAGTGCTATAGTCATTTTGATCTTACTCATTGAATTCTATAAAATCTAAGGACATTTGTTTTTTCTTTTCTTTTTTTAAATGACCTGTACTAACTACTAGGAGAATAAATAATTATATAAAATCTAAAGACATTTGTTTTTTTTATCTTTTTTTCTAAATTACCTGTTAGTAACTACAGGAGAATAAATCATTCTATAAAATCTACTACCAGTATAATAAATAAACGAAAATCAGTACCTCACATCATCCACATCATGCATGAACCGTACCCTTTGAATAATTAAACGATAGAACCTCTCACCAAACTTTTTTGTATCCTGCCCCCAACAGTAATACAACATGCATATTATCCCATACCCGTTTGGCATAGGAATAGTATCCTCTGCAGAGTCGTTTTGTGTAGAGTTGTGGAGCTTTTAATCTGGTTCATTCGTTTCGGATCGAACGGAACAAATCAGATCTTGCCCGAATTGAAAAAAAAAAATCTCAAAATTTGCTGAACGTTTAATCTGATCCGTCCGATCCGAAATGAACGGACCAGATTAAAAGCTCCGCACGAAACAACTCCGCAGAGGATACGCTTTCTTTAGCATTAGGGTATAGGAAAAATAAGTGAAGCGATGTTTCAATCATACACGAGTCACGGAACACATCTCAAGGGCAACTAAATTTCAACGGAAGCAATTTTAAGTTGTCATTTTACAAATGAGTCCGGCGCTAGTATGATATTGGGGTCATATGACTTCAATAATTAATGAATACAAACCATTCAAATCGATTTGCTATATGAGTGATGGGTTTACATGCTAATTTTATATACTTTCTAGATATTTTAATATCAAATTAAGCGGTAAAAAATATTGAAAAATGAATGCATAAATTAACTTAAAACCTCTCTCATTTGACCTCTTGACTTGATACTAAATCAACTCAAAAAGTTTATAAATTTTGCATATAAATGCACAACTTTAGAGATCTCTTCTACTGGAAGTTGTAGCTGTTTTTGTATAATTCAGTATATTTTTTTATTATTATTTACAATTAAAGCAACACTTTCATTAGCATCTACATCCCTAAAACTCAACAAGGTTTCTAAATAATTGTTAACCACTTTTTAGAAATTAAAATCTCTAAAGTTTTTGACTCTCACATTCTTGAAATTAATTTTATAGTTTCTATTAAACCACGTCAGCAATAAAATTAAAATGATAAATAATTTCAGCCAATTATTTGATCAACATAGAGTTTATAAATAGTTTCTTAATAAAAAAAACCCTTCTACATATATAGTTTCTAAATAAGAAACTCCCTGACATTTCTGAAACTGAATTACAAACTGCCACATCAAATTAGAAACTATCACAGTATCAGGGATGTAGATGATAGATCTTTAATTTTCATGCTTAATTAATATATTCAATTTTTTCAAAATATTTGGTTTATTTCTTGGTGTTCACTTGCTGACCATGTTTCTACGAATTCATCAAGTCAATCATAATTTTACAATTGCTGGTCAAGTTCAATTTTTCAGATTCCTTTTAGATGTATTACTTCAATATATATGTACTGTGCACATGATCCTGTTATCATTTCTTGACTTGGGGACTCATAAAAGAACATATCATCGTTTACCATTGAATATATAGTACGTAATTAATTAATAATTTCTTGACTTGGGATTCATATATTCATAAATAGACACATCTTCAACGTTTACGGTTACATAGTGATGAGGAGGGACCCTCGTGTCTTTCATGTTCATATTTTGTGTCATTGTTTTTAAAGTCCGAACAGTTAATCCGTATTGATCAATACATGATCTCTGTATTTATATAAGTTTGGAGAAAAAAATTATTTTATTTTTAAAAACTTTTACTATTTTTAGATATTAGGTATAACGTTATTAATTTTAAATGATCTGAAAATAATGATTTTGTATATAAAAGCATAGTAAAGAATTTCTAAGAAAATATAAAATCTGGTATCCAAGCCATTTTAATATAGAGATCATATTGATTAGTTCAGATTAACTGTTGGAATTTTAAAAACAAAAATAAAGAATATGAGACACGGAAGAATTAACACATAAACAATTTTTTTATTTTATTAATAAATTTTCTGTAAAAAAATAGTTGGGGCCGCAAAATCATTCTATGAACTTCAGGCTGGGGTCACAAAATGCATGTGCGGATCTAATCATTTGGGGCTGCATAATGACGCAACAGCCTGAATATTTATTGAATTATTATCAAACAGGGGTGTTTTTTTTTATTATTATTATGGTACAAATAAAAATTTCGGTTTTCTTATGGACGGTCTTTTGACGTACCATTAATTTATTTACAAATATAATCCATTTTTCAAACATATTTAATTTAATTTAATTCAACCATATTTAAGATGTTATGTTTTGAAAATCAAAATTGTCGACACGTAACAGTGAGGAATTTTGACTGCACACTGAATCCAATGCGTCAGTATAGTGTACAAAACACAACATGAAATTATTTTAATTAATTAATACGTCAACATCAAATGATTGAATAGCTACTCATTAATGTGATCACCTGAATTAATTAATCATTGGCAATATAATTATGTAATGATTTGGATTAGTTATATGTAAATTAACAAACAAACAAAATCCATATCGTCCTTCATGAACAAAAATCCTTTGTGAAGTAATTAAAACTTAATTAATAAATTATCTATTTTATGAGAATTATGTCTAGTCTTATAATTACTTCAATCTTAATTACTTCATTTACCAAACTTAGTTTTGTAATGCTGAAAGGAATATTATCAAGGCACCAAAAAGTATTGTCCAAATGTGAATTTCATATTTTTAGGACTCCATAGGACACTTGTCTTATAACAATCATTCCTTGTAAATAGAAAAGAAAGGAAGGGGAGGTAAAGAATAGAAGAGAATGAAATGAAATAAAAAGAAAGATTAACATATTTAATTTCTTCGTGTTTGAATGATTAATGGAGAAAAATAAATTTAATTTTCTTTTATATCTTATTTCTTGTTTGGTTGACTAAAATTTAGACGGTTAATGAGAAATTTGGTAGCTTTTGTATGATTGTAACAAAAAACTTGTATGAGAATTATATAGGTATAATATATGGTTAGACATTTGTGTTATTTTTTTCTAATGTTATTTGTAACAAAAAAAAATTTCATCTGTTACATCTCAAATTGGAAGAGAAACCAATTCTATTAATTACAATGATACAAGATTAAACATTTCACCTCGTGTACGTACCTTTCACCTCCGACATAATTTCGACAACCAAACATGATTCAACGGAAAGTTTTATTTTCTTTCCATTTCCTCCCTTCCTCTACTCTCCATCCAAGCAAGGTGTTAAAGTATTGTTAAAAACCTATGATATTCGCGGATTTCGAATTTGCAACCTAGAGACTACTTTACTTTGCAATACGCATATCATTTTGTATTTTGAATTCATATTTTCAATTTAAAAATTCAAATAGTCGAACTAAAACGCTCAACATTATTATCATATGAAAATATACTTGCAGACCAAATTTTATATTTTTTGTAAATTTTTTTACTATCTTTTTTTATAGATAAAAAATCATTACATTCGGATGGTTTAGAATTTTTAGATTAATTGATTTTCTAATTGTCCCAAAAAATACTAATAAAATTTTAAAAAAATATAAAATTTGATCTCCTAGTATATTTCCATATGATAATAAGGGTCCAGCTAATTTGCTACCGCCCTTTTTTATTTTGTGATGTCCAAACAATAAATCCAAACCATTAGATGTTTAATCTATATTATAATCTACTGGGAGACCAAATTTTATATTTTTTGAAATATTTTTACTATTTATTAAGCTAGTTTGAAAACCGTTGTTTTCAGTAAAATTTCTACAGCATTGAAATTAGTGGTTTTCAAACCAGCTTAATAAATGGTAAAAAAATTCCAAAAAATATAAAATTTGGTCTCCAAGTAGATTATAATATATATTAAATATCTAATGGTTTGGATTTGTTATTTGGACATCACAAAATAAAAAAAAGGGGTGGCAGCACCTCCGACTAAAATGCTGCCGACAAGAAATTAGCCGGACCCTGATAATAATATTGAATTATTCAGATGGATTATTTGAATTTTTAAAAATAAAAATATGAATTCAAAACATGAAACGATGCACGCATTATTGCAAAGTACCATATAGTCTCACTCGAAAGATATTATCTTGTCACTATATCAAACACTAATTTTTATGCTTAACAAAACTTGTTTCGTTTAAATTGTAAATATGTCCAGTAAAATAAATTATTTCCGTATCCTGATGGTCAAATTTCCTCAGCAAATTCAAAGATACCAGATACTTTGATTGATTTGCGTTCCATTTCAGTCATGGAGTTATTGACACAGGGGTTCTTGCAATGTAATTATTTAGAGGTTTTGAGATTCATCTACCAGAGAGGATATAAATCTGCTGTTATTCCAAAGGAATCACATGATCCTATTACTTTTATTACAATCGTTCAAAGTTTTTCATACACAAATCGGACAGTCTCGATTCAAAACCTAACTTTTAGGTTACTTCACTGGCTATGACATGTGCTTATTGTTAGAAATTTATTTTAAAACTCAAAATTTATATAAATAAATATTTATTTTAATATTAATGTGTTTTAATTTTATAAATTATAGAGCTACTTGCGAATACATATTCAATATTTGTTTGCTGTTATAGACAATAACTTTATGAATTAATCATGCACCAGCTTTCATATGCAATTAATTACATTTTGACGTTTGAGCTTTGATATACAATTAATCAATTTTCCGTTTGAAGTTTGAGCTGATGCATGATCCGTTTATTTTGTTCAATATATTGAAACGGTAAACATATAATGAATATAAACATAAATGTCACGGATGCATAATTTTCTTATAAATAGTACATGATATTTGAAGATCATATCATCCAATATTCCATCAAATTATCCATATTCTTTAGCTTTTTTTCTTAGCTCTATAATTCATAAAACCCAATTTCTATCCTCCCACAAACAAATATTTTCTTTATAGAAAACATATTATTCTGCTATTATTGTTGAAAGAAGCTACATCAACCCCTACCACGGTTGTGCCCACAGGTAGAGAAATACCGTCGTAACTTGGGACAAGTTTAACCGATTATTCCTGCGCTTATGAAGGAAAGTTGCCTTAGGTCTGCATTTTGCAGCTCCAGGTAATAAAGTTTTAATTATATTCTTAATTATATTTTTTAATATAATTGTTATTTATTTAATAATCAAAATTCAGATTTAAAAATAATTGGTTATTAGTTAATATTTTTCCAACAGCTTATATGGGCATATGCATGCAGTGAATATGCAATTAATGAATAATTTTCTTTTACCCCTGCTGTAGATTCCGCGATTTAACCTCTCATATACAACAAGATATTATCTTTTATTACTGGATCAAGACTGATTCTTATGTTTAACAAAACTTATTTTATTATAATTGTAAATATGCCCAGTAAAATAAATTATTTCCGTATCATGATGGTCAAATTTCCTAAGCAAATTCAAAGATACCTGATACTTTGACTGATTGTTTTGCGTTCCATTTCAGTCATTGAGTTGTTGACACAGGGGTTCATATATGCCATGTAATAATTTAAAGGAGGCTTTGAGATTTATCTACCAGAGATGAGAGATCCATTCACATTCAGTGCCGGTACCAACTAAAATTATGAATGTGCCCTCAATTAATTTACTATATTCTTTAAAAACATTCTCTGTATTAATTATATTGTTATCTAATAACAATCTCCGTTAATAAATACTTATTTGTTATTTCTAAAAAATATTTATCCATGTAACATAAAGTATTTATCATTATGCATGAGAATATTTATTATTGATGTTTTACTGAAAGTTGCAATTATATCTGAAAAATATTTATCCATGTAAAATTTGATCTAGAAGTAAATGTTATTGTAGAGATCATGTTGAACGGTTTTGATCGACGAATTGAAATTTAAAAATATAAAAAATAGTTATAATAACTTCATGATAACTTACAATTATGGTAATCGAATTCCTCTTATTATAATCCAAGAGGAGACTCCAAATAATAAATTCTTTATTGTCTGGCATTCCTACTTGCTACCTTTTTTTCTTCTTTGTTTCCATTAAAAGGTTGAACAAACAAAGCCGTTTCTGATGACAAGGTATTGCAATATTGTTGTCATCATTTTTATAATTTAAAGTGTGATTCCAAAAAGACATCTATTATAAAGGGGACAAAAAGAATTTGGTATTTTAAAATTTTGCTTCTTATGTAAACAAAGTCAGCAATGTTTCATTAAAAAATCTTCTGCTACATTTAATTTAGATTTTTCTCAGATATGATCATTTAATGTTCTTTTATTTATTTTTGTCATCAAGCATTGATATTGGCAAAGTTAATTATTACCTTATTGTGATATTAAATTCTTAAAGTCAGTAGATGATAGTTCCAATAAAGTAATTAAAATTTATCAAAATGTATAATAAAATAAAGAGTAAAAGTAAAACCTTCAAACCTAAAGTTTACATTAACATTTTTTTATTTTTAATTAACAACAGGGTAACTCTCTCTAATTATCAAAATTAATTGCATAGACCTCTTATATTAAAGTAGAACTGTTAACTAAGCTTAAGTCTTGAAACCTTCCAACTCTTCTGGTATCAAAATGTTGAGGTTCCAAAAATCAACAACCCATGACAGAGGAGAAAATATGAGCAAATAGCTTTGAAAAATGCACTGTTGGTAATGTCACAACTTAGACTCTTTCTCAGATTGTCAGAAAAAATGTGAGCTTAGCCCACCTCATAATGTATATTAATTGAAATTTGGTGAATTCATTGATCTCTGTTTCTAGTCCACAAATTTGGACAACAATAGTAGCTCAAGTAATAAATTATTAAGTTAATCTTAAGAGGTCTTGTGTTTAAGTCAGTGTTGTGAAAAAATGTCCGTTTAGACCGATTAATTGTTGATGGTGATCAAACTATTATAGATTGTTCTAATTAATCGGCCGATTATTCTCAATTAATCCCTTAGTGGTATCCTGTCCACCCAATGACTACATACCATTATTTATAACACTGGTTTCAGTAGACACAAAATGGTAAGAGATTTGTGAATCTTTTTTTTTATCACTCAAAAGACATATCCATTAGTATTTAAATTTGTAAATTTCTTCTGTTAGTAATTTATGATGATGACTGTGCTAGAAAATTTATAATGAAAATCCAAACTGGAAACATGGGTTAATTGCAGCAATAAATTGACTTCAAATATTTTCTAATTTGGACTTCTATATATTTTGAAGTCAAAAGAACTGCTCTAAATGCCAAACTAGTTCAGTTGAAATTTCAACGAAAAGGACACAACAAATTTGAATTTTGACTTACTGTTTGACTAAGACTGTCTGAATTTTGACTTAATTTAATACCTTTAGAAAAATGTTCATAATTGACTAGATTTTTCTATTATTTACAAGCGACTTAATGAATCAAAAGTTATCAATTCTCGGTAGTACAGTTAGGCCTGTTCGGCCGTCTAAAGGGAACGAAAATGAGAACAAAAATGAAAAATTTTTAATGATCAAAATAGTATGCGTGTGGGATAATTTTCACGAAGTTTGAGTGAATTTTTTTTGCGTGCACAGTAAATGGCCGAATAAGTTCTTAAAGTGGAGAAAATGTGCTATGTCGCAACTAACATGTCTCTTGGTAGTACAGTTAGAGTGGAGAAAACGTGTTGTGTTGTGACTTTGATCTCATGTCGTGTCGTGTCGTTACCAAGTTAATTTTATATATTGGGTCGTGTTGTGACCAAAATATCAAGGGATGGTCATTATACGCGAATGGTCATATCGTGTCCAACCGTGCCGTGACCAAACGTAACTCGCATAGGCACTTTATCATAATTTAAGTTAGTTTCTTTGAGATTCACTATTTGATCAAGATTGATCCTAATTACACGTGACTCACATGACCACGTGCCATGCCGTGACTATATATTTTCTATAACATGTCGTGTCGTGTCAAATATTCAAAAGACAATCATGGCACGCAAATAATCACGACACAAGACACACAAGTCATAACACGTAACTAACACACGTGCCGTGCCGTTTCGTGACAAAGCCGGCTCCGCTGTGTCATTTTTTCCACTCTAATTACATTGAAGTATAATATATAATTAGATCAAACAACTAGTTGGCATTAAACAACATGATTTCATAATGGTATAATGAGATAAGATGACATAATGGTTTCATAAACAACTTGGTTTTTGTGAACCTGTAAAAATTTTAAAAGTACTTTGTGAATCTTTTGCTGAATTCGAGCCCATATAGTTTATTTTTCTTTGAAATGTCTTTATGCAATTAGCAAGGAAATCAAGTTTTATATTTTGTTTACAAAGAGTTAAGATATATAATCAAATCCAGCCCAGCCTGGAACTAAGATTGTATATCTAATTATGCAACTGGATTCTATTTTGGGCTTTTAAATTTAGTTTCTGGATAAAGTAAAAAGGCCCAACAAAGTATTACATATAGGTTTTGTCATATAACCGTAGCTCATCCATTTTGAACAAAAATGCAGCAAATTAGTGCCCTTGATTTCCCAAATCCCAGTCCCACCATAAAAAATATCTACTAGCTAAATTGAGAAAGAAAGGCCTTCTTTAAAAGAAGAGGCTTCATGATTTTTGACCCAATTAGCTTCTCCAATGAATTAAGTTAAATAAATGTTAGAAAAACAAAAAAAGTATATTGTCATTTATCTGAAACCAACCATTCTAGATTAGGTACCGTCAGGTACTATATTTTTACCAGTAAGTTTTCATATCCGGTACGCTAGGATTGGTTTAAGAAATTCAATTACTATATTGACAATAAGAAACAATTGCTGTTACGTGGAAGTTACAGTTTGCATGTTTTTCCGATTGGTACGTCTACATGTACCAGACACGGTCCTAATGACAATAGATTGACTTAAAATTCTCAGCCAGACAATCAGGACCTTATTTTTGTCTCTGTGTGTTTGCCCAACTTAATGGATAGATGCTGCTTACACAACTGGTATTCCTGTTCGTTCGTGACCTGTTAGTGTTTCCATCTGTGCAACTATCTATCTATGATTGAAAACATACCAGATAGAGCAAACAATTGCTGCTATTGAATTTCTGACTCACTACAACATCAGCTGCATCATAATATCTACTGGAGATCTCTACGCTGAGTTGTGAGGCCGATAAATGCTTATCTCCATTCGCAGTATGACACGTGTTTTATTCAAAAGAAGCAGCAGAGAAAGTGCTCATTTGATTTCCCTCAATTTCTTTTGCTTTGTTGTCATTGTCTGACAAATAAGATTGAGAAAGAGAAACATTTGGAGATATTTGTAATCATGTTGAATGTTAGGATACTTACAATTGAATAGGAGCCACAAGTAACATTTAGGTAAGGCTTCCAAGCAAGGGGCAACCCCATGTGAAAAACGCTTGCTGGACACGGCTGTATTACTACTGACATTTCATGTTATTTAATCAATTGGAAAGATTGATTTATTAATTGGTCAATATACTTTGTGCCAGGTGGATGAGAAATAAAAACTAGAAAATGTAGGTGCACCAACAAAGCATCAAAGCAGCAATGTACTCAGCTGGAGGACAAAGTATCTTTAGAGGACCAAATCACAAAATAGCCAAAACTATGTTACAAGGGAAAACAAAAACAAAAAAACACCAACAATATTAGAAAAATGAATTTAAATTTAATTGGCTCTGAATCAAGTTAATAATCATTCACTTCATTCCTCCAATATTTTAAAATCAATTAAATAAACCAATGATTTACAATTTGTCCCCCATTCACTTCTAGAACCTATTCATCAATGAAAGAATTTACCTATATTTACCAAACAAGTAATCCTTTAGTGGGTAGACCAAAATCACAACAGCCCTAGTTTAACCTGACAAGTGACAATGGTCCCATAATCAACAATCTAGCAGGCAACAAAAAAACTATGACTAATAAAAGCATGTTTTGCGGAGCAACTAGCCACTTGAATCGTCCTAAGGTTTCTCTCCCTCCTCTGAACATTCTAGAGAAGTCGAGTCTCGTGTTGTCATCAGTGGCATGTGAAGTCCATCCGTCAGGAGGGCCCATGATGATACTCGGGTCCGTACCATGTGGCACCACAAGGGGCCACCATACATGCCGCCTCTGCTGTCTCTTCTTTTGTTTTCGTAGTTTCATTTCGTGTCTGATCACAAACCTCACTGCCTTCATGTATGAGTTCATGTCGTGGTCCCTAAAAATAAAAATGTGAAGCTCACTCAGAAATTTTTAAAAAATAAAAATTGAAGATATCCATACCAGAATAGCATCAGCTGTTATATTAAGTGATAACCAGTATGGGAGGGTCAAGTACGTACATACCAGTACCTGGATGAACCCTAGTATGGTACATGCTTGATACTAAGAAACCAAGATCTGCCAGGTATCCAACTGGTACAGATTAACCTTTTCTTGACGTGTACTGGTAATAATGCTAATAATTTGGTTTGTACGCTACCTATGGATGCTGCCACCAGGGCCATATGAGCCACGATCACTCAAAATCTCAAGTGGGTGTGGAGAGTTAAAGAATGCAGACTGGGCAGCTCTCAAGAGGCTTTTCGGCTCGTCGGATATGGATAGAAGGTGGAGCCCGCAACCCGGCGGAAGGAGGTGGTGGGGAGGAGAAAATCTCTCATCTGGCTGGAGAATTAGCAGCTTACCCATTGGTTCATATAACAGCTTCTGTTTCAGGAAACAAAATGTACATATCATATAACACCTTTCCAAATTAAATAAACATATTAAGGGAAGTTGCAAAACCACCCAAATTTTTCACCTATTACCTTTTTTCTATTATATCCTTCATAATTTATTCAAAAACACCTATGCACAATGTTATAACATTGACCCTTCCCATTGTTCCCAGCTATTAACAAATCCCTGGAAGGTCCTCCTACCTCATTCTCGCTCTCACCACAAACAACTTGTGTTTGGGGTATTTTTTTTAAAAGGCAGGCAAGAATAACTGTAAAAGGAATGCTTTGAATCTTTTGATGCCACTTTCAATATTAAAACTTCCTAAATAACAAGAAATTACCTGATTCACCAGGCACCGATGTTTTCGGAAGTTTCCATTTACTGCCTTCAAAATTTGTGTGACATTGTCAGGATAGTTGCAGGAGAAGGCCCTCGGCACAATATCTCGATGCATGGTTATCCCATGGACATGGTCCATGGAAAGCCCGAGTTTGCGGAGCAAGTAATCACCTCCACACATCACAGCTGGAGAACCAAAGGTTATAACCGGCAATAAAGCCGAGGTGGGTGCCACGCCTCTAATCAAAAGCATGAGGTTAATTAGCATAGCAAGAGACCCACCAAGAGAGTGGCCGGTGAACCGAAATTTAGCTGAGCTACCACGAGAGTTAAGGTGCGATTTGACCAAGGGAAGCATTTGCATGTAGATGCCTTTTGCAGCCTCATAAATACCTCTGTGTACCAGTACATTTAGCCCCTGAAACCAACATGAGAAATTAACATCTTATATCCAGTACAGTTACCTTGTTGGTACCAAAGGTAAAAGGATAAAGAATTTTTCTTGTGACAGGCCGATAGAAAATTATCAATCAAATAATAAGCTCATTTATTGTATGGACAACATTATTCTTTAGAACCATGTCGTTGGGTTTTTGGCAAAAAGGACTCTTTTTTCCTTAATTACCAAAATAGAAACAATTTTGATGACAGATGACACATGTAAATCTTTTTCTGCCAAGTGCAAAATTAAGTGAACCTTGTACAAATTTCTGTCAAGTGTGAATTTTATACAAATTAATTTAGGACGGCATGGCACATTGAATGTTTGATGCATGTTAAAAAAAAAAAAAAGAACATAACAAACAAGCCTAAAAGCACATTTAGGCCTAAATAGAAGTCAGGATAATGAAATGCAGAATATTCCATTTACCTTATAAAAAACAAAAAAGGTAACCAGTATAACCAAAAAGAACCTATAGAATTATCCTATTAAATATTGAGCATGTTGCCATCAAAATGATATCCTTTTCACAGATAAAAAAAAAGAAAAACAAATTGCTATTTTAAAATGTTCATTTACTTGCTTACCTCAAATTAGATGCAATATAAAATTGCTACATTCTTAGCAATGCTAGATTTTAAGATTAATTAAATATCAAAAATAAATTCTAAATAGAGCTGTTAACCTTCCATAGAAGTATGAGTCTTATTCTGTCACCAAAAGGGCAATTATTCATTTTTATAATTATTATGCGTTCCAAACACAATCTATCTTTTTTTTAAATATATTACCTCAAATTTGACTGGTTCAAATAGGAGGTTTGCCTGCCATGACGCCAATGACTCCGAACCCTGAATAATTCAAACATTAACTCATATGTCACATATTTCTATCATTGTCATATATCAAAAGAAAAGTATATGCAAATACCACTTTGTATATATACCCTTGGGAGAACATCAAACTTCCCTAAACTACATCTGCAAGTAACATTATATCATGTTGAGACAATCAAAACCTCCCAATCTTCCATGTGGACCCCTCCTAATACATTCTATACTTTCCTAAGAATTACACACTAGCAAGCTTTTCCAGGGGTGTTCATGGAAAAGAGAAGTTCCTGTTTTTCCTGGACAGAACAAATTAAGATCAACCAATAAACCATTCATAAGCATCCTGGCAGAAACTTACAAGCTCAGAAAACCTACAGTACCCTCTATTCTAAGAAGAGAATTGAAGTAGTTGGGGCTGTATAAAAATAAAAAGGTCATCGATTTAAAACATCCGAAAAATATCTGACCTGAATGACGAAATATCTCGTACCACTCTGATCTTCATCACAAACAAACCATTCACAAGGGGAGTTCACAGATGAATTCAAATCCTTTGCAATCTCTTCCTTTCGCTCTTCCTTTGCGGCCACCACAGCCGTGACCGAGTTAGTAGTAGCTACAAAGGAGGCCTCATCGAGAACTCCAGTTAGGGCACTCTCCTTTTCACCAGTTTTTGGATCCATTTTGTTGCCTTTGCGGGCTTTATTTGAACCAAATGGAAGGATCCCTATAGCCGTGGACTGGAGATAAGAGGCGGCTGAGGCTGCAATGTCATAAGCAAAAGAGGCATTTATTTCATTTTGTTGGGATTTGGGTTCTGGGTCTTCAGTCTGATCAGATTTCGGATCAGGATTGCTGCCTGTTTCCAAGTTGAGTTCTTTCTTCTCCAACGAGGAGGTTACAAACCGGAGTTTATGGTACTGAAGCAGGTTTTGGGGCTGAAAAAAAAAATTAAGAACGATTGAATTAAAAGATTGATCCATCCTAATTGATATAATGAGCTTTATTTTTCTGTTAAGAAAGGATCACCTGGGGATTTTATCAAACATTTGGAAGATCAAAAACCAATTTTTGTTAATTTTTAATATACAATCAAATCGGAACCTTAATTCTTCAAAAAGGAACTGAAATGGTGCTACAATCATCTGAAATCATAAATTAAAGCCTTGATTCTCCAAAAAAACCAACAAATTATTATTACCTTAATTCTCTTGATGTTATACGTCAAATTACTCAGATATGACATTTTGGCATAAACCCGCATCTCGTCCAAAGAAATTCTCTTTAGCAATTTCCCAAAGGTATTCCGATCAACCACTTTTTCATCCTCCCTTTCTTCCTCGTCATCGGCTACAACGCATCCAACGGCGTCATCTTCATCGTCATCGACAACAGTTTCACCATCAACAGATTTGATCTCAGCTCGATCTCCCGTCTCTGATCTCACGCGCAGAATATTCAGCACCCAGTTCGCCTCCCTTCGCTCCTCTTTCGCTTCGCTTATCGACGTTGAGGCCTCTGGTTCCGCCACGTGTTCTCCTTCCCGAGTGTTCGTGTTTTCTCCATTGCTCGTGGCCCCCAACCCCCCTAGAATCCACTTTACCTTCTGTCTCTCTTCTTCCTCCTCAGATGTCGATGTGGACGCCTCAACTGACGCCACGCGTCCCTCCTGCGATTTCTTCTCTTCTCTGATCGCATCTCCATTTCCCGGCCAGAGGCGCCCGAGGGGACGAAGAAACATATACGGACGGTGGCTGCTTAGAGGACCAGCACTAACCTGCGCCTGCGAGGGCTTGGTAGCGTGCGCCGGTGTGCTCAACTGCGCAGGAATGGGAGCCCCACCTGCCCCGACTCCGTACGGGCCCACAGAGACGGGTGGAGGCGTGGGGATGCCACCCATAAATCTCAAGGCTTCCATTATTTCGTGATGACAATCGTTCCAATTTTGTATCGTTTGTAAGTACTGTTACTGAATTAAATTTTGAAATGGACGAGATGGGTGTTGTAGAGTTGGCCAGCCAGGCAGCCAGCGATTGTTTATATATATACTAATAAAGGGAAGGAGATCAGAGAGAGAGAGAGAGAGATTGACGTGGAAGGAAAAGTGAAGGAGAGAAGAGGGGAGGAAGAGAGAGAGAACTCAAATAAGTAATAACTGAAGGTAGTTGCCCAAATTGGAGAACTGGGGCCGCTACGGTTGGCACGGAGAAAGAGAAGTTGAACGAAAGTAAAGACTCCTGAGGGTGGGGTCCATGGAATTCGTATGCCCTCAGCCTCAGGTTACCTGACTGAGTAGAATTGAATTGGACGGTCCAAAATTGGAAGTTTAACTTGGAACGAATCTCAAAGCATAAATAATACTGCCCCTACTGCCATCCCGATCGCCCACCGGCTGAAATTAAATCTGGACCGTCCATTGGAATTGTGTTAAGTCAGGTAGCTGGGAATACGGATCCGGGGTCCATGGGGATTCAGATCCAGTAGGCCCTACCTGTACCGTCCGTTTTAATCTTCACGAATCCTAAAGACCTCCGTACATGTATGATTATTAATTAATCGAAAAAAACATCGTTACCCTCTAAGATACGCTTCCGGGTCATGGGTTGGAGTTGGACGACCTCCTTCCAGCGAGAAACTAAATTAGATCCGATGTAAACCACCTTTTACGGCCCTTCGTGTGTCCTTTCACAAATTGGACTGAAATATTTGTTCTTTTTGTTCGACGTTTCAATTCACCAGTGCGCGAGGTTGTTTTTGTTAATTCACCAGTGTATTATGTAGCTTCATTCTCTTATTTAATGCATTTTTCTTTTTGGTACCCAATATTGCGTACTTTGTGATGTATACCAGAATTCTTCTTTAAGTAATGCATGATTTTTTCATCTTAACTATAATATTTTTTTTATTTTAGTAATGTATTGCTATAAGTTCTTATTGTCTCCAAATAACATATACATACCGTTGATTTGTATGAAAGTTTCATGATCTGCTGATACACCATTTGGTACGAAAAAAATTTATTCTATTTTATCATAAATTAATGTTTTATCTTCGAATATTTCAAGATGCATTGTACATTTTTTCCATCTTAAAACAATTATTCTAGTAAATAATTTCATTTCTTAAAACTTAAAACTATATTAAACCACTCAGTAAAATAAGAAAATACAGTTGATAATTATGATTAGATTTTATGGGCCGTTGTAATTTTTAAAAATATTTTAATTATTTTTTTCTCATACGTTATTAAACTTTATTAATTATTTTCAGATAATATCTGCATTATATCTTAACCAGTAATCACTAATTTTTAACCATCTTGAATTATTTTTAATATGAATTTGTTGTTACGATCACCACCATGATTGCATTGTCACTTGTCAATGTGTCCATATGGAATAGACACGCCAGCAATGACAGCATACATTTAACATCTGAACACTAATGATATTGACATCGATCATAGTGACAAGATTCGTGTATTATATCCGTATAATTTGTTTTTTGGTGATGTCGAACCAAAAGCTGAATTATTTGGTTGACCAAACTTTGACCGAATTAAAACTGAATGGAGAGAGAGAGAGATGGGCTATGGTGCATTGTAATGCATTGAGGGGTTTGTGCATTGGACCATAAATCTAAAATTCAAAATCCAAATGGCCGATCCAAACCGTTTATCTTGTTCTCCATATTAATATGTACTTGGAGACCAAATTTTACATTTTTCTGAATTTTTTTACTATTTATTAAGTATTTTACAAAATTGTCGATCCAATGGTGGCTTAACAAAACAGTAAAATCAGCAGTCATTGTTGGATTGACAATTTTGTAAAATACTTAATAAATAGTAAAAAAATTCAGAAAAATGTAAAATTTGGTCTCCAAGTACATATTAATATGGAGAACAAGATAAACGGTTTGGATCGGCCATTTGGATTTTGAATTTTAGATTTATGGTCCAATGCACAAACCCCTCAATGCATTACAATGCACCATAGCCCATCTATATATATAGATATTTTGCTCTCTTGCAGGACTGAGATTCTCTGATCTAAATAATTTCGAATCATTCCTAAATTATACCTGAATTATGAATTTTTAATCTTGTCGAACCAAATCCAAATAATTCAATTGTCACGTTGGTTGACATGTCTGATATAAATCGAAATTGCCACAAAAAATTAAAGATAAAATTGCTGTACTTTCCGGACCTGTATTTAATGGATATATGACCACGTCATCAGCTAGATCTTAGGAAGCTCCGGGCCCACCTAAATAACACTGAAACTGTAGTCAAAAGTCAAAAACGGGTCGGATATTTATTCACTCCGACTCCGACGGTCCGACCGAATATATCGGAAACGCTTTCGACACGTCATATGGATAGACCTTGATTTTGGTCGGCGTCTTTTCTCTGCATTTATTGCTGACTATTATATGCAGCTCTTGTACCGATGCGGATATCGGATCCACCAACTCCGGTTTATTCGCTTTGGGTTTCTTAGACAATTAAGCCAATTTTATGCTTTAATGAGACTGCTATTAATTAATGTGTGTTATAAAAGTCTATTACTAGCACTTATTGTGCCCATAATGACTACATTCCAAAAAGACTCATAATGACGATATCTCTTCTACAGTTCTACTTGACTGCTAATATTGTAATAATTAAGGGATTAAATCATCTGTCTCCTTCGAAGCACGAATTTCTTGCTCTCAAAATCATTGTTGGTAGACTCTCTAAATCCTAAACTCTAAATTCTAAATTCGGCCCACTCTGCAGTGACTGAGAGAGCAAAATTTTAGATCTGCTTCCAATAATTAATAGATTCAAAATTGACATCAATGATGTTTGTGCCTTGTTGCCTCAAAATTTGTCATACAAGTTATTTTACAGCACATCATCATATAATTTGTATGTTGCGGTATGTCGGTAGAATACTATGATTTGACAATAACATAGTTTTGCCAAAATCTATTAATTACCCAAGTTATTGAAATTTACATGATAAACATAATAACATAAATAATTATCAATTTGTTAAAAAAAAATCATTACCGTAATTTCCTAAAAATAATAATTATAGTTAAATGAATTTAATGACTGACGACACATCCCAAGAAAATAATCATGATTAATAAGCATCACGGGATTATCATGATTATTTTTTGGGATGCGTCGCCGGTTATTAAATTACTTTAACTAAAATAATTTTGTTGGTTGGATTAATTTTTTCCCATGTGTTACGAATTTTATGCCAATTAATTATTGAATTAATATGTATAGAATTTGCACTGTGGTGCACTGTTGTAATTAATAAAACCGGAAGAGGGGGCTGTTCGATGGCCATCGGATCACTCAGATTTATTTTAGGATTCGTGTGTACAGATTTTAAAGTAGATACGAAATTACGGATGTGAATTCTAAAATAGATTCAACAGTGAAGATAACTCATCGAATACAAAAGTGATCCGATAGGCGTCGGACGCCCTCCTCTCCCAATAAAACCTTCTGATGTGTACCTGTACTCCCGCAACAAGAGAAGCAACACGATAATTAGTCTCGCTTGATGCTGATTTATCATATTTAATTAATTTCCTTCACATCAACAAAATTTAAGATTATACGCAAGTCACAGGAGGGAGACTTGATAATCTAATCATGTGTTTTCTTTCACTTGTTCTCCGACTCTCTGTAACATGCAGGTGAAAGAAAACACAGTTAGAGGTATTCATTGGGTCTGATTTAGTCGATTTTGAACTAAATCAAATTAATTTGGATCAAATCGTTTGGTTTAATGATTCTATTCGGTTTTTTTTTAAACCAAATTATAAATTCGGTTCGGTTCAATTTGAAAATTTTCAAAACCGAAATAACCGAACCAACTGAACTTTCATATATTATGAATTTGGTCCTAACTATTATGGTTTATTTCTTAATCAATTACTTTAAATACTTCGATTTATTTTTTAGTATCACAGTTTATTTATTAATATCCTGGTTTATTTCTTAATATAATCTGGTTTATTATAAATCAATTGCTTTATATAAAAAAATTTAATATATTTCGGTTTGAACCGAACAATCCGAACAAACTGAAATAAAACTTTGGTTCAGTTCAGTTCAGTTCTATTTTTGAAACGAATTATAACTTTGATTTACCTAGTTCGATTAGATTTCAACCGAATTGAACCGATGAACAACCCTAAATACAGGTACTTGACTTTAGTTATAATTAAGCAATTTAATGACTTTAAGGCATGCACCAAACAGGTACATGAATATCTCAGTACTCAAAAATATTAATTTAAGATGGAATATAGTTAAAATCAGCATCATATGTACTTCAATTTTTTACACTGTATTTTTAATACTTCCTTTACTAACAGTAACATAATATATGAAGAGAATTTGATACTTGTTTAATTGTTTTATGTTATTCCAGCAACTGATTTCAGTATTAATATATACTAATGATTTACAGTTGTAGGATCTAATATAGTTTCTCGCCGCAGGGAGGAGGTGGAATTCGGTCGTCGCAGTTGGCTAGGAAAAAGTCATAGAGTTATTGTATCCAAAAGTCGAGAATTTGATTCTCCCTCACAACTTTGCAACTTCTGTAAAGGTTTTAAAAAAAATGATTTACAGTTGTAGTTTGTTTTAATTATGCTACCGTAAAACTTTCACGAGTCTTAAAGATCTCGTACATCTATGATTAATCTGAAAAAACATTCTCTGGCTGGAATTGAGTACCCTCCAGCATAGTTACAAGCTTCGCGAGTTAAACCCGAATTAAATCTAAATAATTTGTTTTTTGGTGATGCTAAACAAAATGCGAATTATTCGGTTGACTGAACTTTGACCGAATTAAATCCAAATAATTTGTTTTTTGGTGATGCCAAACAGAATGCCGAATTATTCGGTTGACTGAACTTTAACCGAGTTAAATCTGAATTATTCGCAATTTTTTTCCAGGATATTTTTTTTTCCTTTTGCTCCCTTGCAGGACTAAAATCTCTGACTGTATAATTCTGAATCATTCTCAAATTATATTAAAATTATTTCTGAATCACAAATATTTAACCTCGCCGAACCAAATCTGAGTAATTCATTTGTCACTATGCTCTCCAGAATACGCTTCCGGGTCATGGATTTTCTTTTTTGAAAATTTTCACAGAAGCTACGAAGTCGTGAAGAAAAATCAAATTCTCAACCTTTGAATACAATAACCCTAAAATTTTTTTCGAGCCAATTATACTTCCTCTAATTTCCATCTCCTCCCAGCGAAAAACTATATTAGATCCTATGTAAACCACCTTTTACGGCACTTCGTGTGGCCTTACAGATTGGGCTGAAATATTTGTTCTTTTTGTTCGATGTTTCAATTCACCGCTAGGTTGTTTTTGTTAGTTTACCTTAGTTAAACAAAAATGTAGGAACTCTGGATAATTTATTTTAATAAATTAATTTAAAATGAAAAATGGCCATTTAAAATTGTCTGTCAGGACGTGAGGTACATATAATTCCTTGTTTCATTTACTTGAATTCTATATTTCTTGAA
Organism: Carex pumila; assembly: GCA_033356055.1. Lineage (NCBI taxonomy): Eukaryota > Viridiplantae > Streptophyta > Magnoliopsida > Poales > Cyperaceae > Carex > Carex pumila. The sequence continues at coordinate 111,636 of JARJHM010000593.1, forward strand.
AAACATGTAGTATTATTATGTATCTAATATAATCTAATATAATATAGTCGATAATTTTTAATATATATTTATTAGAATTGCATTTTTTTTTGTTTATTTAAAAAAATATATATCAATCTATTCAATTCATGACTTAAGTTTGAGGAAGGATATGGTATACATTATGTAGCTTCATTATTTTATTTAATATAAATACTGTTTAGTACCCATATTACGTACTTAGTGATTGATGCGTTCAAAGAATATGGTGCAAAGTTTCAGTATAATGATGTACTTTTTAAACATTTAACACGCGTTTGAGTTGAATTGCAAGTGCACAATTTTTATCAAAGTAGTATTTTAGGTATCGATCCACAGGGAGTACGATAAAAACTTAGTTTAAACTTTAATAATAAATTTCAGAAAATAAAATAAAGTAAAATACAATAAAAGTAAATTGGGGGGTTTTGTTCTAACAATTTCTTAAATTTGGGTTCAATACCCGAATAGAGAGTTTAAAACAGTAAAAGTAAATGAATGAAAAAAAGATTAGTTTGCTTTCTAGATGAGAAGATCTAGGAGTATTCGGTCTACAATCCCTTGATAACTCTATTAATTCGATATTTGTTTGAATTCATGTATGATTTGACAAGGTTTCTAACCTAATATGTTATTAAGGGTTACTTTCGTAAATTAATAACGTGCCTAGTTAATTCGGACTTCTCAATTAGGTTCCTCACCCTAGCTACCTAGACCCATTGAGCGCTTGTAGTCTCTCTTCTCCTCAAATATTGGTACTTCGCAATTAAGTCCATCATGCCAATACCCGATTCGAATTGAGATGTCCTAATTAGGGTTTGGCTTCTCGATTAGGTTCCTCACCAAGTTCCTAACCTTAATTTCTATAGTTCCAGTTTAGATTAAATTGGTTACAATCTTAACCTAAACCTATGGTATTTGCATTCATAATTTGGTACTATCATATTGATCACAGTCAATTTTGGTTTTTTCGAATCCAAAACGGGATACTACAATTCAAGTACTAATTATGTAATTAACACAAATGATTAAATCACAGAAATTAACATCAAATCCCATAAAACAATCATAATAAAAATAAATAACCGAATAAAATAGAATTAAACAAATTCATGCATTGACCTAAACCCCTAGAGAGAGAACTACTCTCTCATAGAAAGATCCATTACAAAAATTGGCAAAGTAAGAAGAAATGAAATAAAGGAAGTAATTACACCCTTTAACAAATCAAAAACCTCTATCTTGCCGACTTCTTGCTCAGGAAACCCTTCTTCTCCTTGCTTGAAAGCTTTCCTTTCTTCGCTAAGTATGGTGTGTGTGTAGAGAGAGAATGAAAAAATGAGGGATGATATGATGGAGAATGAAACCCCTCTTTTATAGCCAAGGATCATGCCCAATTAAGAGCCTAGAAAGTGGAGTTAGTGGGTGTTATATTTGGATTGTTTCCCAGGATGCCTTGTCCACATTTGACTGTAAAACACGTCCATGAAGTGCCAAAAATAGAACCCGTGTTGAAACTGTGTAAATTTGGCTTTTTTGCGGCTCCAGTGCGGATGGATGATCCGCACTGCAGGTGGTCTTCATCCGCATTGGCTCTAAGTTTCCTTATTTAACTTCTGCGAATTAGTTGGATGCGGATGGCAGTGCGAATGGCTGACCCGCACTGCGGGTGGTTTTTGCTTCTCTGAAGGTTCTGAAATCGGCTAAGTATTGAGTGCAGCTGGGATCATCCGCACTACAGGTGGAAGTTCATCCGCACTACGCTCGGACTTTTTCCTGTGCAGCGCTTAGATGTTGGAAATGCGGCTAAGTACTTAGTGCGACTCATCTGATCCGCACTGCGGGTGGTTTGATCCGCACTGGAGGGTATTTTTGCCATTTTTCATCATTTCCTGCAACGAAAAGCCAGACAACCGTAGTAACTTGATTCTAGGTGTATTTAAATCACTTTATATTAAAAATACAAGATATTTGAGGTTGTTTTATGATAAAATCTAGATCAAATGCGTATATAATTTATGCTTATCAGTGATATATACCAAGATTTTTTTATTTTATTTTATCTGTGTATTGCTATGAGTTCCTATTTCTCTTCAAATAAACTATACAGACCGTTGTTAACTTGTATAAAAATGTTTCATGATATGCTAATTTTATATGTAGTCCACTTTGAATTTTTTTTATAAACCATAATTAGAAAAAAGGTTTTTATGAAACCAACATGATTACTTTTTTTTTTTTACAAAAATTATAAGAACCAATTTTTTTTTTAAACCGAAATGACAATTCAGTTCTAGATATTTTTACAATTAGTGTCTTCGTTTTCCAATATGTTCGAAATGGGCTGTGCCGCAAGAGAAGATATGACAAGATTCTCAAATCATCACCATTCACCACTATATGTACATATATATTCAATTTCATTTTTTTTCTTCTCCTTTTTTTTCTCCTTTTTTTCAGTTGAGGGAAACTCGGATCATGAAGTTAAAGTTAATTTTACATGTACAAAAAATTCACATGATAAAAAAAAATTGATAGTGAGAGTTAAAAAAAAAAGATAAAAAAATATAATGAGGTGATTAATTAATTGGATAAGCTAAATTGCGAAGTTGTTTTTATTTCCTGTGTGGTGATATCCGAGAAAAATAAATTAAGATAAATCAACTAGATATTATTATATGACAAAAATTACACACGTTTCTTATATGAAAGAAATTAATAATATTAGAGGAGGTTCCAATACCTTTTCATATCTCATGGTACCTTATATTTTATATCTTCGTTTTTCAAATCTAAATTGTTAATCTGAACCACTAAATGATATTCAAACTAAAATATGTTTGGAGATAAAATTTTATTATTTTTGAAATTTTATTACTATTTTGTAAGATAGGTACAAAATCACTATTTTGTACCGTTCAAAAACAATGATTTTTTTACCTATCTAAAACATACTAAAAAAATTTCATCTCCAAGCATATTTTAGTATAGATATCATGTTAAATGGTTCACGTCAACAGTTTAAACTTTGAAAATAAAGATATAAAATATGAGATATTAGTAGGGGTGAAAACGGATCGGACACGGATCGAATAGTGGTAAAACCATATCCGTATCCGTTTTTATTTTCCGGATATGGATACGGATTGGATATTAGACGGATACGGATACGGATACGGATACAGATCGAATATTAACCGGATACGGATATCCGTTTTTTATAATAGTGAATAACATAATTTTTTTCATATATTAAATTATATATATATAGATGGGCTATGGTGCATTGCACTATAAATCATGGATTCAAAGTCCAAACGACCGATCCGAACCGTTAGATATTTAATCCATATTGAAATGTACTTGGTGACCAAATTTTAAATTTTTTGGAATTTTTTTACTATTTATTAAGCATTTTTTAAAATTGCTGTTTTGCTGTGAACAGTAAAAAAACAGTAAAATTTTCTGGACCATCAGATCAGCGACTTTCAAAATTGCTTAATAAATAGTAAAAAAATTCTAAAAAATGTAAAATTTGGTCCCCAAGCAAATATTAATATGGAAAATAAGATGAACGGTTCGGATCGGTCGTTTGGACTTTGAATCCATAATTTGTAGTGCAATGTACAAAGGGGTCCATGCATTGCAATGCACCATAGTCCATCTCTATATATATATATCTACTATTCAGATGTGGATAATTAAAATTTAAAACCATATCCGTATCTGTATCCGGACAGATATTCAGATATCGGATATCCGTATTAAATTTTCGGATACGGTCAGATAATATCCAACCCGTTTGCACCCCTAGGTATTAGAACCCTCCTCCTCGTAATATTAACATATCTGATATAAAGCGAAATTCTCATAAAAATATGGTATTTTATTTAATTTTTATCGGTTGTACTCCACGTGCCTGTATTCTAGTTGAAAATTCCTAAAAAATCAAAGTTAAAATTTGTTGTACTTTCTGGACCTGTATTTAATGGATATATGACCACGTCATCAAGCTGAATAACACTGAAACTGTAGTCAAAACTCAAAAACGGGTCGGATTTTTATTCACTCGGACGGTCCTTTAAATACGCTCTGCACGAATCGCAAAGCACACATAGAGTACTGACCCCCTTCATCACCCCGAATAGGCACCGGACACGTCGGTCACGCAAAAGTTGAGATATCTCAGAGGATACGTACTCCCGATTCCCGAATATATCGGAAGCGCTTTCGACACGTCATTTAGATAGATGTTGATTTTGGTCGGCGTCTTTTTTCTGCATTTATTGCCGACTCCACATGCAGCTCTTAGACCTGGGTAAAGATTTTAACAGACCAATTTTGGCTTCATGCAGAGCACGAACTATATATGAAAGTTGTTTTGGTTCTATAGTATGATTCCACTCATGCAGAGCACGAACTATATATGAAAGTTGTTTTGGTTCTATAGTATGATTCCACTCTACCCGTATCATACCCAGTGACAACCCTACTCGGATCCACCAACCCCGGTTTCTTAGACCATCCCAATTTTATGCTTTAATGAGACTGCTATTGATTAATGGGTGTTATGTGAAGTCCTTTACTAGCACTTATTGTTTATTAATGACTACATTCCATAAAGATTTATAATGACGATATCTCTTCTACAGTTCTACTTGACTGCTAATGGAATCAACTCCGCTGCTCTTCAAACAGGAGAGCCTGACTTTGTTATTCAAAATCGAACCGTTCATCTATGTTGAGATCCGCACATTAAAAAATTTAACGGTTCGATTTTGAATAACAGGATCCTGCTCTTCTATTTGGAGAGCAGCGGAGTCGGATCGGACTGCTAATATTGTAATAATTAATAGATTCAAAATTGACATGAATAAAGTTTGGAGTCCGTGTCCCCCGTATCTGAGATGCAATTTAAAAAAAGGAATGGTCCAGATTAATTCTATTCATACCAAACTCAATCCGGTGACTGTAGAGATAGTAGGGGGTTGCTTTAAGATTCGTGTCAAGTAAAATGAACGGTTTAGATTCACCACTTGCATCTCAGGTACCTGAGATGTCACAGATTCTAAAGTTTGAGCCTTGTTCCATGAAAATTTATCATACAAGTTATTTTACAGCACATCATATAATTAAATTGTGTATTAGTACATACATACAAGTGATAGCACATCATCATATAAAATAATTTGTATGTTGTGGTATGATACTATGATGTGACAATGAAATAATTTTGCCTAAATCTATTAATTACCTTGTAAAAAAAAATAATTACCGTTGTTTCCTAAATATAATAAATTATAATTAAATTAATTTAATCACCCACGACACATCCCAAAAAATAATCATGATTAACAAGGATCATGGGATTATCATGATTATTTTTTGGGATGCATAGTTGCCTCGCCGGTGATTGAATCATTTTAATATTAGTGTAGATTTAGTTCGCATGAATCTTAAAATATATTAGATTTTTGAGATACATTAATTCAAAAGAGAATTCAAATACCTCTATTTTTTTGTGCATCTATGGTCCCTCTATTTTTAAGAACTTTAATAACTCAAAATTTAAAATTTAAAAGCTAAACTAAAACCGTTAGATATGATATATATCATTTTATCTTTGCATTTGTAAAAAACTGTGACATTTCAACTTTATTTTAATTGTCATCAAAAGCTTGGAAAAACGTACTTATGTGGATAATTTCTAGACGTTGATTTACATGAAAACAAATTTGAAATGTGATATTTTTTTTATAAGCACATAAAGGAAATAACATAGATCAAATCTAACAGTTTTATTTTGGTATCTATGATTTAAATTTTGATTTATTAACATTTAAAAAAAAAGAGGCATGATGGAGGCAAAAAATATATATATATATATATATATATTTGAACCCTCCTCATCAGGGCTGCACAAAAAAATTCGTAGTTCGTGATTCGATTCGAGTTTGATTCGAAAAATTTCGTAAAAAATTTGATTCAAAATAGTTCAATTTAATTCAAACCAGGGTTCTAAATAGCTAGCTATAGCGACGCTACAGCTTTTTCAGACCATAAACGCTAAGCTATGAGGTAAAATTGCGCTAACTCAACTACGACCGCTATTACCACTATATGAGACCCGCTATGCTACATAGTTTTTTTTTTTGCAATTTATATGGACTTCTGTACTTCTATTTTTATTTCTAATGCTACATGATCTTCTACGATAAGTATACTAAATCAAACTATATGCTTCTATTTTTATTTGTGATTTATTCTATCATTCTATATCGAGAAATATTTAAATACTAATTCTTCATTTTGATTACTCTTTTTATAGTATTCATTTGTAAAATTATTATCGTTCGTTTCAATTGAAAGTTGATTTTGATTATTATTATAATTATAAAATGTTTAAATATGTATATTGACTTCATTTACCTTATAAAATTAATTGCTCTTTGTCTATTATAATATATAATACCATGAAGTATAAACTATTAAATAATGTTTCTTTTTAGATTTTTTTTCGTTCTTATTTGCGTAATTGATAAAAAGTATATACTTAGATTAGTTGTCATTTAGTTGTTACATCAATTCTCTAATATTGATTATGTTGATAATTAGTAGAATTATATAATATAAATTTTAAAAAGGGAAAATCGCTATGTGTGATAGCTTCCGCTATAACTACGCTATTCGCAATAGCTTTTTTTTTTGGTCTCCCCGCTATGCCGCTATAATCACTATTTAGAACCTTGATTCAAACCAAATTCAAATTAGACCTGGTTCGTTTTTGACAACTTTCACCTCTCGCTTTCAACTACTATAATCACTCTTTCTTGTCATAAAAAAATTCATAAAAGATTCGAAATTGAGTTTGTAAAAAATTTGATTTGAAATTAATTCAAACCAAACTTCGAAATTAATTCAAATCAAACTCAAATTGGATTAAGTTCGATTCGTGTGCAGCCCTAGTGCTCATTAGTTATTGATTTGATATGTATAGACTTTGCTTTGTGGTGCACTGTTGTTGACACTTGACAACCGAATTATAGACAAAACTACACCGCTGCAATTAATTAATAAAACCTTCTGATGTGTACCTGTACTCTCCCTACAAGAGAAGCAACACAATAGTTAGTCTCGCTTGATGCTAATTTATCATATTTAATTAATTATCCTTCACATCAGCAAAATTTAAGATTATACGGAAGTCACAAGAGGGAGACTTGATAATCTAATCATGTGCATGTTTTCTTTCACTTGCTCTGTGTCTCTCTGTAACATACAGGTGAAAGAAAACACAGTACTTGACTTCGCTTATAATTTAAGCAATTTAATGCACTTTAAGGCATGCACCAATCAGGCAAATGCATATCTAAGTACTTAAAAATATTAATTTAAGATGGAATAGTAGTTAAAATCAGCATCATATGTACTTCAATTTTTTACACTGTATTTTTAATACTTCCTTAACTAACATAATATGTGAAGAGAATTTGATACTTGGAGTAGAACTAGGATGTTCTTAAGTTCAGTGAGTTCTTTGATGAACTCAAGTTTAAAATCTGTCAAATCGGTTTTAAATGACGAATCCGAACCGTTGAAACCCGCCTACTTTACAAGTGATACGTCTACGTGTGAAAATTTTAAACATTTAAATTAATTTAGTATAAAGTCAAGCGGTCAAACATTGTTAAAAAAATGAATGCATTAAAATTAATATATTAACCTTCTAATTTTGATCGCTTAATTGTATACTAAATTAATTTAAAAGTTCAAAAATTTCATATGTAGACGCATCATTAGTAAGGTAGACGGGTTTTAACGGTTTGGCAAATCGTTTTAATTGTGCTAGATGCAAATATTGAAGCATATATTTTAGACGAGTTACATGTAATTACATTAGGATCATTTTTTTTATTCCCGAAATTGTAAGATTAGTGTCATAAAATCAATTAACTGTATTTTAGATTTCGATTAAAATTTCAGAATTCAAACCCGTCTTGCATGTATATTCTCTGGATTTAATATGAACATAAACCTATGGATTGATATCTCTGTTTTTAAAGTTCAAACAATTAATCAATCTTAACCGTTGAATATGATCTTCATATTATAAAAATGTATTTGTAGATCAAAATTTACATTTTTTTAGATAAATAAAAAATCACTTGATCTAAAAATTATAGATCATTCAAAAAGTAGTGATTTCTACTTATCTAAAAAGATGGTAAAAATATTTTTTTTAAAATATGAAATTTTGTATGCAAGTAATATTCATATAAAGATCATGCATATTGAACAATTAATTTAGGCTGACTATTAGAACTTTGAAAACAAAAATACATATCAATCCGTATTATACATAGTACCATAGCCTCACTCATTTATAAAATGAAAATTGCAATCTTGAAGTAAGAAAAAAAATAAGACTTTGTGAAAAAAAAAGTCTTTTATGTATATAGTATATACGAAATGCCGCAAATTTAAAATTTCAATTTTTTTTTTAGTAAATATTTAAATTAAGAAGTTGAACTGCCATCTTTACTTAAAAATATTATGTCTTGATGAATTAAGAGTATGCTAACTTCTGAGTTAGAAATACCTAATTTGATAGGTCCTTGAATCTAATTAAGACCCAGAATTATCAAAATAATTTTGCTTCTTGTAAAATGTCCCTTTTCTGTTGCCTGTTGAATTTTAATTTGCTCACACGTTAGATGTGGAAAATTATCTGGCAATTTCGTTACGGGTAGGCATCATCAAATGATTACATTTTATTGATGATAATTGCTTAATTCCTAAGTCTATTTCCTGGCATCTGACAAAATATTCAAATAAATGCATCATATACTGCTTCAAATAAAAGTATATATATTTCCTGGCATATGATAAAATATCCGTTTTATTTTATTCATTTATATTTATTACTTTTTTTTACAAGAAATGTGGAGATTCATAATTTTTGTCATAGTACAGCGAGAGATCAAGAATAATCGGATTTAAATAGCTAATTAGTTCAAACTTATAAGCTAATTGGATATTATTGTGAGTTGCACAACAAAAAAAAATAATATGGGCACAACTAGATATTTAAATATGTGTCGTGTCGTGTCGTGTCGTAATTAGTCATGCTGTGATTAGGGTTGTCACGTGTTGTGCTGTGATCAAATTCGAAAGCATAATCACATCGTGATAACACGTGATGTATTCAAACATGACTTGTCATGTTTGTCATATTAATTTTTTTTTTTCATAATTTAAGTTAGTTTATTCAAGATTAACTGATTCTTTCAAGATCTAACGGTCTTAGCCAGGCGTGACTCACATGATCGTGTGACGTATCGTGATTATATCTTTCGCATGTCGTCTTGTGTTATACTAAGTTTTTGAATGATGATCATGTTATGCAAATGGTCATGATACGAGACATGTGAATTATGGCACGTGGCTGATACACATGTTGGTCGTGACTAGGGATGCAAACGAATCAAGTACAGATTGGATAGTGGTACAATCATATCTGTATCTGTTTTTATTTTTTGAAATATAGATACAGTTTGAATATCAAACGGATACATATGGATACGAATCGGATCTCCTATATCCATAGATATATACATCATAATATATATTAAAATATATAGTATATATACTACTATTCAGATACAGATAATTAAAATTCAAAACTATATCCATATTTATATCTGCACGAATATTTGAATATTGGAAATCTGTATCTAATTTTTGAATATGAATCCAAATACAATCAGATATTATCCGATCCGTTTACAAATTCGTGACAGAACCTTGTTAAAGTAGTGACGTGTTCACTACACAACACGAAATTTTGGAACCTATAAAGTAGAATAAAGTTATTTTCTAGAATATATTCTTAATATATATTCTTGGTGTTGCCTTATTCAGTAGAATAAGTAGAATATATATTCTTGGAATCAATAAAGTAGATTTTTTTTTTCTTTTAATTCAAACTTCCTGGTTCCAATATATATTCTTAGTATATTATTCTACTTTATTAATATATATTCTTAAAATAAAGTAGAATAAAGTTTTTTCTACTTTAAAAGATAAACAAAATTGCTTCTCTAATTGATTCTTAATGTATACTCTTAGTATATTATTTGAATTAAAAAAAAACTAAATTATACTTATTATATTATCGTCTCAAACTTTTATTATGCTATTAATACAAAAATTAAATGGGGATCAAAGTTGTCTTAAGTTGAAACTTAGAACAAACATATAAAATTAGCATGAATTGAATGCGGGTCTAGAGCATCGAAAAATATCCTGGAAAATTGTTAGGATTTAGCAGGTATAAAAATGGAAATAAATCTGCTGTGATTCCAATGGAATAACAGGGTTCTGTTATTCCGATCTCAACCATTCAAAGTTTTTCATGAACGAATCTCAATAAAAAAAACTTGTTATACACGAATTTCAACAAAATTGAAAGGTTGGGATTGAAATAACAGGACCCTGTTATTCCATTGGAATCACAACAGATTTATTTCCATAAAATTTTAAATGTATAAGAAGTGATTATTATGATTTATGAAAGATGGCAAAAAATGAGCTAAAATATTGATAATTTTCTTTTATTTTTAAACCATTTTTTTTGCTATATTTCATAAATCATAAATAGTAAAAGAAATTCAAAAAATAGTAAAAATTGTTATTCTACAAGTTCAATATATAATCAACTTACCGATCTACTTAGTTCGAAGTTTTGAATTCGGTTTTTTGAAATTTAAATCGGTAGCACTTCAGCTGAAGTGCTACCAAAAATATATTAGTCAATCTTTATATAAGAAATATTATGGTCGAAATTTAATAGCTCCAAAAATCCAAACAAGCATGCTTAATTTGTACTGAGTTTGCTTACCAATAATCATTTGTCAAATTTAATGCCGCCAAGTGTCATGTCAGTATCAGAATCAAACAAAATTATATACTTGTTTTTGTTCTTTTAATAATCTGTTACATACAGTTGGGATCGTCAAATCTATACTTTCAAAACATTTGTTGAACACCTAGCCTACTCTGTTTGTACCAAAATCTATCTATTAATATAAAATTAGTTCAAACTAAGCAAAAACGGGGATGTAGCTCAGATGGTAGAGCGCTCGCTTAGCATGCGAGAGGTACGGGGATCGATACCCCGCATCTCCATTATTTTTCATCTTGTTTTTTGTTTCGTGGCGCTGGTAATGAATGTCAGAATGTATCTTATGGAAAGCAATTTATCATTTTTTGTGCTAGAAGCCCCTAGCCAAGTTTTTTATTGGGGAAATTTATAGCTTACCATCTCATAGGGTAGCAACGAGCTACTTCGTCACGAGTTGGATTCAGCTTGAACTTGTTACGAGCTGGCTTGTCTGAGTCATGAACGAGCTGATTTTAGAGATCTATAAAATCTCAGCTTGAAATCAGCACAAGTTGGATTGAGTTAGCTCGCGAGCTGACTGGGTCTTGAAAATAAATTCTACAAATTTTTTGAATCAAACTGAACTGAGCTGGATTGAGTTGGTCAGTATAAAATACACATAAATTCATACGAATTCACAAATTGATACCTAGGTTCTAATTAAAATTCGTTAATTCTAAACCGAGTTAACTAGTTAACAACTCAGTCTAATAACAAGCGAGTTGTTAGTGAGTAAGTTAAATGTGAGTCACGAGCTTTTTTGCCACCCCTACTCTTACATTAGTAGCTCCTAACTAATTATATCATAAATGTTTGGTATCTGAAGTTTTCTAACCACCACTTTTGGTCTCCAAACTTTTAATTATCATCAACCGTACTTTTGCATAATTAGTTAAAGTTGATGCCGAAATAAAACAAATTAAAAAGGAAACAAGATATTTATGACCGGATTTAAGTTTTAGATGCTTTAGTTGAAAAATCATTTAATAGTTTTTGCATATTTGAACTACCGCTGTTTCTCTACACTTTTAATTCTCTAAAACTGTTCTTTTGAATAATCAGTTAAAGTTCATGCCAAAACTAAACAAATGAAAAAGAAACAATATATTTATGACCTAAAATCATTTAATAGTTTTGCATGAAAAAAGATATTTGAATTAAAACGAAAGTTATGATTCCATTTGAATAAAAAAATAAAATTTACAAATAAAATTGTATAAACCAAAAGTCGATACGATTTCCGATCTAGTCGTATCCAGACGTTTCAACGGAGTATCGGAGACTGTATCGACTGAGTAAGGATACGCCACGTAAGTGGATACGCTAGCTAGCATATCGGATACGTATCACGTATTGGTGCCATATCGGACGTGTATCGATATCTGATACGTGTCCGATACAGGTACGGAGTGTATAATGGAGTATCCGAGTAACATAGATAAAATTGGATAGTCCGAAATTTGTACAACCATGGCCATGATATTAAGATACAAAATGCAGCAGGACAAACAAAACAAAAAAAATTCAAACATCATAAATCACGAGAAAGGGAATTGAAGTGTAGGACTTGTGAGTACTGAGTAGGTCCGACGCCCATCATATCTATTTTGGTTTGACGGGTTAAAACACCGCCAAATCTACTTTATGATTCATCCACTTTGCTGTAAAGTTCGTGTTTCAGCTTTAATTTTTGTGCGCACAGATTTAATACGAATCGGACGGTCATGAAACTCACTGAAATTCGAATTATATTTTGATATTACCATTTCTTCGGAAGTAAAGCCCAATTAGGCCCATCTAATTTGTAATTCTTCCAAGGATGCAATTTTTTTTTTTGCATCACACGAAACTGAACTTTCTACTCAGCTGCTATTGCTATAAATTTAATTTTGAGGTCCAAATCAATACAGAAAACAACAGAGCACAATAATTTTGAACAGAAATTCACCAGCCGTGGGTTTCTGTACCTGGATTGATTATCACTGGTAATTCTTTTTCACTATAAGCATAATATTTGCATTTGCGGGCAAAAAAGATAACCCTTTATCGGCTTTTTGTATATTTGGAGAATACTTGCTGAAGTAAACATGTCAGCAATGCTTCTCAACAGTTCTACAACTACAAGTCATAAACAATAATCAGCGCTAGGTCAGAAACTGGATCCCCAACAAGTTCTCACTTAAAATTTTATTAAATAGATAACTATGTTCAAGACAGCCAAACAGCTACTGTGACCAATCAGTTCTCTTGTGCCAAATTCTCAGCTTTTGATGCATCAGAGACACCATGTTCAATGCACTGAAATATGAGAATTATTTTAGAGCAAGTAAAATATTATTTACTGGTGCAAGTATTTCTATATTAATGTCTGGAAAGTCAGGTGTAAGACAAACTAAATCTACTCATTAAAACAAAGTCTAACTAATTAAAGCATATATAACAAATTTTCACTAAATTAAGCATGAGAGAAGATTTACAAAAAAAAAGCACCTGTAGAAGATAATTGTGGAGTGAATCCAATGTCTGGGTGAATGTACTTGCTGAGATATTCACAACATGTATTCCCTGATTTAAAAGATATAAATAAGTAATGCAAAAGAATATTTGTTGAGAAACAAACACGGGGGAAAGCACATGGATATATTTGATCCAAACTTGTTTCAACAAATTTCAGTTTCATTATCAATACATTTATACACTTTTATCCTGTTTATGCATAATTCCTATATAACTAGGGGTGTTCAAACAGTTCGGTTTAGTCGGTTTTGGACCGAACCGAATTAGTTCGGTTTAAACGGTTCGGTTTTTTCGGTTTATTGGATCGGTTCGGTTGACTTTTCAAAACCGAATAATAAGTTTGGTTAAATTCGGTTTTAAAAATTCCAAAACCGAATATACTGAACCGACCGAAGTTTTTTCTCTTAGTACATGCGATCAGGTCCCACTGGCGACATCCCATCCATTTTCCCAAATACAGTCCCCAATACAATTGAACCAACCCTTCTTTCCTCTTCTATCAAATCCAGCTCTCTCTCTCTCTCTCGATCTGCGGTTCTAAACCCTATTCTCTGCAATCCAACTCTCTTTAGACGACCCAGATCTCTGTGCCGAGATCCTCTCTGCGCACAGTTGGGACCTCGAACAAGCCGTCTCCTCCTTCACGACTCCACCTCTGCCGACCCGAACTCGTCTCGGTCTCCTCCCTCCTCGGCTCCGTCTCAAGTTGCCATCATGTCAATCGAAGGATTTCGCTGTATCGCGAAGCTCTGTTTCACTATTTTCTTGCTAAATTTTTTGAAGCTTTTCCTTGTGGAACTTCGCTACCGAGATAATGAGAAAACAAGCAAGTGGTTTTTATTTTATATTTTTTTTTGTGAGATGAAAACCACGCAACCGTTGATAGCATTACAGCTGGGTGTCAATTATTTGTGATTTTGTATTTTCAAAAGGTATTTTGCATATTTTTTTAGTACTGATACGGTTATCCATGCTAGAATATTTTGATATTTTCAAAGGGTTGTTTTTGCATATTTTTTATTACTTAGGTTTGAACCGAACAAACCGAATAAACCGAACTAAAAGTTTGGATCGGTTCGGTTCAGTTAATTGACTAAAACGGTTTGGTTCGGTTCTAATTTTGAAACCGTAATAAAACTTTGGATTGCATAGTTTGGTTCGGTTCTAACCAAACCGAACCGATGAGCACCCCTATATATAACCCAAAACATTCACATATGTAGGGACGGAACAAAATGAGGTCATGGATTATACCATTCTGAAAAGAGAACTTCACTATGAAAACATTATGACAGAAATTATTCAATCTTACAAGAGTTAAGAGTAGGACAACACACTACCTGTGGTTTGAAAGAGCAAAGATACTCCTGAATTGTCTTTAAGTTGTTTATCAGCTTCTGACAATCCTATGCACGTACAAATTACAAAAAAAAAAAAAAAAAAATTAAAAAAAGGCCTTTTGATGAGATGAATGAAAATTAAAAACTCGTATAATCTTTATCATACAGACCAGATATTACTTACCATAAAAGGTCTGATTTACAAGTATGCCACAAGGACTAGTTGGCATCTCCACAATCAAAACCAACAAATAATAGCTTCTACCATACTAATACATCATGATGACCGACTAATGACAAGAAAGAAAAATGAACAAAACTCTACAAAAAAATAAATCCTAGCAGAAGTTCAACTAATGTTTACCTGCATTAGACTCTTGTCACCAATAGCCCTAGTTGCTATCCATTCTTCTAATAATGCCTACATGCAGCCAAGACAGTTGACACATATATTTAAGATATTTAAAGGAGAAAAGAGCAAAACAGATTCCAGTAATATTTACAACCAATGTGTGTCTTACCAGCAAAAGACAAGCAATAATATGATGAACAGTAACCATCTTACCAACAAAGAACCCACTTAATCTGCTATGATCCAAAGAATTCTTTACACCAACAATTTGTCTAATAAATAATTAATGCTTTGGTAGGATAGGAACCAACTGCTCTTCACTTCCAAAAATCCACAACCAAGTATTACAGGAAAAATAAACATTTCAATCATTAAAGGTCTAATTATCAATGTTGAAACAAACCTTATGATCAAACTCGGCCATCCTCAAAACAATTGGAATTGTTATAGGATCAGCAGCAGTTTTCTCTTTCTTAATAGCCGTAGTATTTTGCAACTCAGTTTCATTTGGCATTTTCTCTGCAAAAAAGAAAAGAAAAGAAAGTAAAGCTAAAGATTATGATTTTTTGAGAGAACAAAACATTACTAAATGAATAGGGACAAAAATCTACTCATACAAAACAAAAACCAGGTAATAGCATTTCTCCAAAATAATCTAAAAGAACCTTTAGTCTCAGAAGAGGCAAGTGGCAGATCAGTAGCATGCTTACTCTCTTCCGCTTGGGAAGAAGTACCCTTCTCAGACGAGCAATTCTTTGCTATATCAGGGTTATTCTCCTGTGAACCCAAAATTTTGTTTTCTGGCTTTTCTGCTGACTTATCAGTTGAGTCTTTTTTTTCCTCATCCATCAAATATATGCTTGGATCCAAATGTATTCCCTGAAAAGATTATCACAATTCGTCATTTAGTAAAGGTTAAATGATATCATTAATTAAGAATCGAATAATATGATATCTGGTTGCACATGGAGTGATGGTTCAATGCAAAGGCCTAATCCAAGTTTGAGGACTAACATACCAGGTCACGTCATGTATTGGTATAACTGCAATGTTACTCATAACAAACTGGTCGCAGTTGATATATCTATAGTGTTGCAGCATACTTGCACGACAGGATTGATAAAATTCTTCTCCTTTTGGAATAGTTTTGTTTCTCTATTGGTGTTCAATTTGCAAAACTGAGGTTCAAATTAGGCTTCATTGCAAATATTATATCTTAGTTGGCTTAATTTAGAGCATTGTTGCAGAGGGTATGTTAATGCCTTGCCACCTTGATAGTGAACCGGTCATTAGAAACTACCAGTAAGTATCAGACAAAAGTGCCATACACTATTTAATAACATACCAATCATGATCACTTCCTCTCCTTTTCTGAAGCAATAAAATCCTACTTCATGTACTAACAGTTGCCACTGGAATAACAGAAATACCTCAATTATGATGGGCTTTCCATCTTTCATGGCCTTCTTCAAATCACCAGCCAAACCTGGCACAATGAAAGAAAAATTCTCACTGTCTGGTCTAAAGAAAAACCAATAATTTTACTTTCTTGTGCACAGGTGTTCCTCATGGTACACACAAAGCAATGCAATGGTACCTTTGCGAACTATTCTACATTCCCTACAAAATTCTTTAATAAGCTCTTCAGGAGAATTGAAATCTCTAGCCCACACTGGTGTTGATGTAAGTGGTGCACTGCAAAAAGAAACTCATGCTTAGAGCATGATCTACATATAACACAAGAACACAACTGAGAACAATGAATAATGCATGCAACACTTGCTCTGTTGACGTGCGTATCAATTCATGCACCATATCAGTCTACAAAAGAGAAGAAAAACGGATAATAATTAGCTCTTCACAAAAACAGAGAATAACTATCTTTAATATTGAAAAATAAAATAATGTAAAGGGAAAATGATACATACATGCAAAACATTTGGTAAGTTGAGACGCTGTGCAAGCTGTGTGGCAACAGTTGATTTGCCTGTACAAGCAGTCCCACAGACTAGAATAACCAATGGCACCCTCTGATGATGAAACCTAATGGTTTATCATAAAACCCAAACTTATCAAGATACAATTTGCTTATCAATAGCGTCGGAAGAAATAAGCATTGCTGATAGAAAAGAAATGTCCATAATAACAAACTATAATATGAGTTCAATGCACCCAGAGTTAGGTATGGTACACAACTGCAGATGGCCTGCTTACCTAGTCATCATTTTGTACCGGTTGATATACTCCTCACCATAGCCCCGTCGCTCCATAAGCTGCACAGGTATAGGGAGATCCAACATTTTAAACTCCAAAACAATAGAAAATTTTGATTTGGAAGTTGTAAAAATAATTTGTTTGTCTAAATCAAAGTAGGGTGCCATTTTATTTCCTAAAGCAGCAAATATTAAGGGATTGCTCAAATGTAAAAGTACCTTAAATAAGTTGGCTTCTAAATCAGATTGAGAGCTGCAAAAAAAAAAAAATACACAAATGGATACAATCACATGAAATTATAATAACTAATTCATTGCTGACAAACAATAATGCAGCACATTTAAACAGACATGACAAACACTAATGCAGCACATTCCAAAGATAATGGTTGTAAATATTAAATACTTTGAAGATCTGATGAGAACAAAACAAACATACACATCAAGAAGACTGTTATCAACTAGAAGCTTCTTGAGTTCCAAAGCAATTTTGATAGCTACATGATTAGGTATCTGTATACGGAATTAAGAGGAACAGAAGAATTATGAGATTAAACATTAGTTTAACAAATTTGACACTCAATTTGTCCTATAATGCCAAAATCAAGCCTAACTCCATCAATTAATCTCTAATCTATAGTAGAACAGGTTACCTTGGTCACAGTAAGCATGCGACTCAGAAGAAACCTTGACAATACGTAGTAATGATCAGCATTGTCCCCTAGCCACACTTTCACCTGAATGGCGTGACAAAACCAAATAAAAAAATATATATATCATGATCGCAAATGAGCATGATAGCAGAAGTTGAGCATACCGTACCTTCACAAAATCGTACTTGGAAGAGCCACTTCGGGAGGGATAACGAGCAGGCGGTACATTAGGCTGATCATCCTTTTTCCTCTTCTCATCTGGGTCACGAGGTGGAACCCCAAAGATGTTTTCAGTCGAAGAGGCAGCCCCGATCTCACTGTGCGTTCTCTCATGCATTTTGGAAGCAATTTTTCGGGAAATTAACTTAATGGCGAGGTGGTTAGGAGCAAAGTTCTAGAGTATGGTAGGCAGGGTAATGCTTCTGGAGCTTGTTTTGAAGCCTAGAAATATAGAGAGTGTAAACTAATTATAAGAAACAAAGATTAATTCTCTCATCTCCACTCCTGCTCTATCTAACAAATACTAGAAACTAGATGGTACCACAGCCTCTAAAGGCCAATACCTATATTTCCCTCATCAAATTCCCTTTTTCCTCCCTGCTCAAAACTGAGCAATAGATAAGAATTAGCTCCAATCTGATCAAAATCTGCTCACATTTAGAAAAAGATACCAGAAACTCTCCTTTACTATCATAGAAGGAAAAATCAGCCGAGTCGTAGAGGAATCAGCCACCAGCGATCCGATTTTGGACCGGGTTTCATGGTTTGTGATTTTTCACAGAAAAAAAGGTTCAAACCGGCCGAATCAAGTGATTTTTCACTGATTCTTCATTGATTCGGACAGATTCTCGACGTTTGCAGCTGATTCTTCAAACTCTAGGTGAGATTTGAGGGAAAAACACAAATAATCAGAAAAGAAATTGAAAAAGAGACCAAATGGGAGAGAGAAGGGAAAACACAAATTGATTCGTACGGATCTAAGCTGTCTCATTAAAATTTTCCTTTTTACAATTTCAACCTTCAAATTTTAAGAGTTTGTAAATCAGTCCCAATCATAATTAAAATAAAATTTTACCTATTATCAAATATAAATTTTCTACAGTACCTATTTCATACGTACTTTATTTTGAGACAAATATATTATCAATTAATCTGTGTTTATCGTATTTAATTTTAAATAACTAAATTTTGTTGTTCATTTGTCTAAAAAAAAATATTATTTGCTCATTAGATGCTACCTATTTTATTGAAATAAATATATTCCAACTTTTCGCACAAATACGATTTACTTGTATTATATTGTATTAGTAGATTATTTGAATATAATTATTTGTCTAAATATAAATTGTTAACAAATTATTTTTTTATCATTTCTATCAATATTTTAGGACAACATAAATTTCTGGCAAAAGAGACCAAGTTTTCGATACGATTCAGCCGATCCTTACTGATCCACCCGATTCCGATTCCACGGTCAAGTGACCAATTCCGATTCTGATTTTTCCTTTATACTATATCACATTTAGTTCACAATTAACCTCTGAGATGCATCACAAAAGTTCTCTCTTCACCCTCTGATTTCCCAAAATTCTTGTTGAAAGTACCAGCAACCAAAAAGTGCAACTATGAGTACCTAATCTCAGCCTAAAAGCTTATTTACAACTGAAAAAACATGAAAACTGCTAAACCCACAGGAGAAACCACACAAGTTAAAAAGCTTAATATCCACAAAATTTTACACACTTCTCACCAAAAACCGGACGTTTTAGTCTTTAAACGCTGTCAATTCAGAAAGCTAAAAAGTATCCACATTGCATTATACCTGAAATCAATAACAGAACCTCGTTCTTCAGCGTACAAGCATCGATCTTCTTTCCAAGAACAGCGCCTGTATCTGTACAACAACGAATGGAGATCAGCTAATTAGATCAACCAAGCAACACCGATTCTCAAGATCAAAACGGATCGTCGCACACAATCAAGGCATTACACGATCAGAATCAAAACAAAAAGAAAAAAAAAATGTACCAGACACATACCATGTCGTTCTACAATCTTCAGCCGTGGCGCCGCACGGCGTCTATCTACAAACGAGACACAAGTGTCGCGCTCAACACCCTGACCTAACTATCGACACGGCTCTTCGTCTCCTCCTATCGAACAAGACGGCACCTCTTTTCGTCTTCTAATGATCGCACTCTCAAAGCCACCCCTCTCGTTCCTGTCGGTTTCGACTAGTTCGAACAGGAGAGAAAAGAATCGAATATTTTTCTGAGAAATTTATATATATGCCCATCATAACTCTTTAATTTGATATTTCTCTATTTAAATATAACAATTTTATTAATATATCCATTTTTATTATTTTTCAACGAAATATATAAGAAATAGGTATATTTAGATGGAAAAATAATTAATATTTATGTTTGGAAAGAAAAATATTTAATTAAAGAAGTTACGATGAACGTATATTTAATTTTTTTAATTTTTTAATTTCGGATTCTAGCTAGAATGTTTGAGCACAATTTTATATTATCAGATAATCAGATCCGATTTTTTCCTCTCTTATCGTGAATCTAATTTTTAATAGATGAGTGCTGTAGAATGAACAGTACTACTACAATACTTAATCTGACGGTCTGAATTATCTGATTCAATATTTCGAATCTCAACCTTTCACCTCTCTCATCACGACGCTTCTTTCTCTGGAAATATCGATCCAGCGAATTCGGTAAAATCTCTCTCGAAAATTCTCCGCTCTCCCCAATCTTCTTCCAAAATCTATCTCTTTGTTTCACCTTTCTTACACAACCCCTATTTAACCATACTCCCTATTGTTCCAATTCTACAAAGCTTGAAATTGAATGCCCTTTGGAAATCAAGTTACCAGTAAAATCGAATGCCTTTGCAATTTCACCTTTTTTTTCGCACATTCCACATGTAATAGTGCCTTAGATCACAACATTATACTCATGTTATCTGAAAATCACGACATGTACAAAATCATATCCCTTCTCAGTTTAGAATCATGCCCTTTCCAAATCATGTCATTAAAAAAAATCCAATGCCTTCTCAAGTCTCAACCTCCTTTTTTCCACAGCTCACCTATAAGAGTGTTGCATGTCACAACATTAGCCACATGTCATTTGCAAATCAAATCATCCACAAAAACTAGTGCCTTCTCAGTTTCAACTCTCTCACACAACCCAGCTATAAAAGTTGATATTCATTCCTCTTATATACTTGCTCTTTTAAGCAAATCGAGCTCACCACAGACAGAGAGGGGTAACCAAAGAGTGTGCATATTCTCTCAGATTACTGACCAAATGTAAAGAGACACCACCTGTTTGTCAGCATCAATTGATGTTTATAGTTTTACTTTTATACATCAGATCTTGGCAGGTAAGAACTCTTTGGATTTGGTAGGTAGTGATTATATAACCTGAGAAAATATTGTGGAATGATGATAAAGGAAGATGTTTGCTGTGATAGTGCAAAAATTGATCATTACCCAAAATATCATGTAGAAAATAAGAAAATGTTGGTGTTGCCTCAGTTTAATCAATTGTCATAGCATACCAGCTTAATCCTCTTATATATTTTACCAAATATTATTTTACATAACATACTGTTTATTCCACTATAATGAGGCGAAAAACTATTATCTACGAGGTGTGAACATTTTTAACAACAAGCCGAAGGTCATCCTTCCTACGCACGGTAAATCCCGGTGAATCACCCATGTTGAACTTCTCCCTTGTCATTCCACTCGGCAGCTCCCAATCGAAGCAATGTATGAGATTTGCTAAAGCGAGCTCTGCAGTGACCGTAGAAAACAATATACCAAGACAAATCCTGCGTCCTGCTCCAAACGGGATGAACTGAAAGTCGTTGCCCTTGTAGTCCACTTGGCTACCAATGAATCTTTCTGGCATGAACTCCTCTGGCACCTCCCAAGATTTTTCCTCCCTTGCAATGGCCCACGCATTGATAAGGACTTTGGTTCCTTTAGGAATTTTGAAACCATTTATCTCGCATTCTTCCATCGATTCCCTTGGAACCAACAAAGGGACAGGAGGATGTAGTCGTAGGGTTTCTTTGATTACCGCCTTTAGGTAGCTCATTTGGTTCAAATCTTCTGATATCACCATGTCACCATGCTTTACTATTCCCCTGACCTCTTCTTTCAGCTTCTTCATGTGTTCAGGGTTTTTTATGAGCTCAGACATTGCCCAATCTATGGTGACGTATGTTGTTTCAATTCCAGCAGCAAATGCATCCTGAATAATTTGAATGTGAAATGTTTGTGATTATAAACTCAAGGTGCTTTGACAAATTGCTTAATTAAATGAGGCAGTGATAAGATAGTACATGACTAGATAAGAAAGTTCAATGATTTGAAATTTTCCAAAAAATAAAATAAAAATAATAATTAAATGCTTACCCCTAGTAGCCCCTTGATGTGGTCCATGGTGATATCAAAGTTGATGCTTGGATCATTCTTTAAAGAAAGTAAAATATCAACAAAATTATCTTTGTCCTCATTATTCTCTTCACTTTTAATATGAGCTTGAATTACCTCTTCATACAACAGGTCCCACTTATTTCTAAGTCTACTAGCCCTCCTGCTTAATCCTATAAGCCTTTCTAACCATAACAAAGAAGGAAACAAATCACCAATACTAAATTTTCCAAGTATTTGAACACCCTCTTCTAGAAGCTCTCGAACCATGGCGTACATCCGTTCTTCCATAATGATTTTTCCAGAAACAACCCTAAAAACAACATCATTCATGAATGAGAACAAAACCTTGCTTAATTCAATAGGATCACTACTCGACATGGAGGCATGGCCGCTGATCTTTGCAATCAAATTACCAACTTCCTCCTCTCTAATTGTTTTGTAGGAAGCAATCTTCTTGGTACTCATTAAATGGATTGTGAAGATCTTTTTCAATTGCCTCCAATCCTCACCATAAGGCTCAAATGCCAAGTCATGAAAACGGACGATGTCACTGACGACAGCAGAAGGCCGAGTAGCAAAGGTGAGGTCATGGGTCCGCAGGATCACACATGCCATATCAGATGATGAAACAATAAGCCATGGTACTTCACCAAAATGAAGTAACATAAGGGGCCCATATTTCAGAGAGAGTGAATAGAGAGATTGATGGGAAAGAGAGCTTAGTTGGTGGATGTTTCCTATGAATGGAAGCTTTGGAGGTGAAGGTATCACCTTTTCTCGGCCTTTCGAGAAGTTCCTTCCCTTTACGCTGAAGCAAAGTATGAAGATAGATAACAGAGAGATACATAGCAGTGACAGATTCTGCCATAAAGTAAAGATCACTTCTTGAAGATGCACCATTTTTTGTTACGTGAGAGTGTATTTTTGTTATTATAAGGGTGTTATAACTGAGCATTATCTTATAGCACAAAATAAGAGGATAACATCACATCACATCACATCACATCACTTATCAAAATTGATTATCCTTCCAACTTTGTGGCGCAGTTTTGCTTACTCTATTGAAATTCTTTACCTGCTTACTCTCTGTGAAAATGCCTTGCCAGCTGCCACCTTGTTTTACCTTAATAAAGGGTTTCTGGAGTATACAACTTGACTACTAACTCCAATTATTACGCTTGTTCTGGTTCAACACTAGGTTTTAAACTAGAGCAGAACTAATATGACAGCGCATATAGTGTGGTTCAATAATATGAAATAGGTACTATAATGTGAAATTAGTTTAAGATTTAATAAAATTATGAAGTACGTCTTAATTTCCTTTTTTCTTTGGATGAAAAATATACATCTTAAATTAATATTCTTAATTGGTAGCCCATAGAAACTGAACAAGTGTACTTAAAAAAATAAATTATTAAATTATATTATGAACTGTTCCGATCTTTTTACACACCTTTCCATCCAAATTACTGGTACGGCTGCAAAGTTGTGAGAGAAAACTGAACTTTCGACTTTTAAGTAACTAACAGTCTTAGAACCTTTTTCTAACCAACCGTGCTACCTTCACTTTCTCGGTACTTTTCCCATTTTAACTTCTAAATGGGCACATCACATAATTCATTTCAATTGATTTCGCATTTCGCTGATACATAAAGGCTTTAGAACATTGAAATAAATGCTGATGCAAATGATTCTCACTGGCAACCTTTGCCAAAAAAATAAAATAAAAAATAATTATGATCACAATTATTAATCATTTCCTATGTTGCATGGATATGGGTACGGGTCTCGTGTCGGACACGACACAGATACAACAATACGATAATTTTCAAAAATCAAGGATACGACACGCCTATTATATTATATTATTAGTTTAATAATACTTGTATTATATAAATTAAATATCAAAAAATCTGGATATACATTA
Organism: Carex pumila; assembly: GCA_033356055.1. Taxonomy (NCBI): domain Eukaryota; kingdom Viridiplantae; phylum Streptophyta; class Magnoliopsida; order Poales; family Cyperaceae; genus Carex; species Carex pumila. The sequence goes on from JARJHM010000593.1 coordinate 136,063, forward strand.
AATAGAAATGCTACTATATTATATCACCAAATGTGAAATAGTACAGTGGTTAAGCCCTTTGGCGCTGTCAGCTGAAACCCGAGCGAGTTTGAATCCTTTTTGGAGCAATGAAATAAACATTTTGGCGCGGTTCACAGCATGCTGGGTGCACGGGGAGCAGCAACTAGCGGGCGGTCCACTGCAGGCGCGGTCCACAGGGGTAGCGATGGACCATGCGACGAACTGTGCGGTATTTATGGCGTATTCGAACGCGTGAGAGCAGTGTCCAGGCCGTATCCAGACGAGTCAGAGCGTGTTGGAGATCGTATCAAAGGACTAAGGATACGCCACGTAAGGCGACGCACTAGCTGGCGTGTCTGATACGTATCGTGACCGTATCAAAGACGTGTCGGTGTCGGATACGTGTCGGACACGGATACAATGAGTTTCTAGGAGTCTCAGGTAACATAAATCATTTCACAAGATATAGCGGTCCTCATTTTTCACAGATAATGACGAAAACGATATTGTCTTGTCTGGGCAGCAAATTAAAAGCCAATTTGCCAAAATGTCATATATGAGATATTTTTCCTTTTCTGGTTTTGTCTTATCTGATTCTTTTGACACCGATGAATAATTGACAAGTGAAGTGACACTGACCTGACTGACCTTGTGAAAATGTAGAGCACAAGATGGGCTTTAAGAAATTTCAAGCTCGGCCTCTAAAACAAATGGGCCACATATTCAAATCAAGCCCAATTAATCAGGTGCAAGGACGAAAGAGAATTATTATCTTGACTGAGTAGAATTGAATCGGACGATTTCAAAATGAAATTTTTAACTTGGCACGTATCTCAAAGCACAAGTAATACTGCTCCGTGCTCCCTAGTGCCATCCCGATCACCACCGGCTGAAATTAAATCTGGACCGTCCATTTCAATTGTGTTGAATCAGGTACCTGGGAGGATACGGATCCTATCTTGACTCTGTTTTTGGTTTTAGATCTGTTCGATCTGCTTTGGCACAAATATTAAAGTGGTCTTGCGCATTACATCTCGAAAGGACGGTCCGGATCTAACTCAAATCTGAGTTACTTTAAGGGGACCCCTCGGTGTCTATTCGGGGATTGTGCAGGGCATTATTTGAACTTTGAGATTCGTGCATAACGTATTTAAACGGTTGAGATTTTTTACAAAGTCACGCAATAATTCTGAGTCCGCTCCTGTTTGTGATATACTTATTTGGTCTCATAATAATATAAATTTATTTATAATTAGGTCATCAGAACATTGACTGCTTAAAAACGGCTAGTTGTGAAGAGCTAGTTATGACTTGTGAAAATAAATTTTCATGGAACTTTCCATTAATCCTTTCCTTTTAGAGAAATTTTGCGAGGTTTGCTCGTCGTATCTGCCCAGAACTTGTTGGTTGAGAAATGCTGCTAATTCACACAAAAAGAAGCTTTCTTGCAAGTAAATCCGTTGAAAAACATTCATAGGAAGTATCTCGGTGCATTTATTCACATTTTTCTTACCAGTTTATAACATTGCATATATATTTAAGATTATAAAATCATTAAATCTGACATGTAATATTAAGTAGCTCAAAAAATAATAAAATCATTAAAAAATAAATCTATTTAAGATTATATTTTACTTGTAGATATTAAAAAATAAAATCATTAAAAAGTAAATCATTATCTCGGTGCATTTATTCACATTTTTCTTACCAGTTTATATATTTTACTTGTAGAATATTAATTTTTACTATTTAAGATTATAAAATCATTAAATCTGACATGTAATATCTATAAGTAGCTCAAAAAATAAATTATATAATGTACTTGTAGAATATCAATTTTTACTATTTTTGAATAATTTATGAAAAATGACAAAAAATGGTCTAAAATATCGACATTTTTCTTTTATTTTTAATTCTTTTTTTGTCATTTTTATAAATAATAAAAAAATTAGTATTATACAAGCTCAGTATATAAATAATTTACTGAGCTACTTAGATCAAAATTTGAAATTTAGATGATAAGTATTTGAGACCGTAGCACGAATGGCCTTATGCCATTCATAGCATGTACTCAAAAGTCTTACTCTTAAAATAATATAAAATAATGGAACATAAATCTTATAATATCCATATCATCCAAGTCTTACTCTTAGAATAATATGAAATATTTGAACATAAATCTGTTCGTGCAAATCATAAAGGATGCATAAACTATAAAAATAATATCAACAAGAATGAGACACTTTTCGCGAGGATAAAAAAATAATTTTTTGCGACATATTGTTTTTATTGTTCAGTTTTTTTTTTCTTTTTGTGACAGTACTTTTTGCGACGAACAACCGTCATAAATATGTTCTCTCTTGCAAAAAGTGTCTACTTTATTGTCATATCTCATCAAAACGTCAAGTGCGTCTGTTTGTACTTTCTATATCAATTTAAACCATCAAAACTAACATATATTCTCTAAACTAAAATTATTTATTTATTTGTACATAAATCTATTTATACTAAATCAATTAATGGGTTTATTTTATTAAGGAAAAGGTTAGATGGTTCGATAGGCTCCAAGTCCGTCCAATTTACTTTATGTTTCGTGCGCTCTGCTTTAATATTTGTGTGCAACTGTTTCAATATTTATATGTAGGGATCGTAAAAAACATTGACGATCCGCCCACGGGCTTTCTCTCAAAATAATAATAATAATAATAATAATAATAATAATAATAATAATAATAATAATAATAATAATAGTAATAGTAATTTTTTTTTTTAAAAAAAAAACATCGACGATCTGGCATCAAATTATAGGAGAATAGTATACCAATAAAACGAAAATGAAGAAAATTCAAAAGTTCCACAATTGAATAACGAAAAAAGAATAAGAAAAAGTTTAGACCGTATGAATGAACAAGTCAAAAAAGGATGAGATTAGATAACCTTACGAGTACACCCAACAAAAATTCCAAGAGCGTGCGAACGACACAGCAACCGTGTCCCAAGTCACAAGTTTTGCTCTTCTCATAAGACACGGCTGACGGCTCCTCTGTGTATACTGTATTGTAGACAGGAGTCAGATTTTTGAATTATGGGATTTCAATCTGTTCATTTTTTTTTGAAAAAAAATATTCTTCTATTTTTTTATTTGAACCGTTCAAAATCAATCACAGAGCTTTAATTACTTTTTTCTTTTATATCAATATAATATATTAAAATGAATCAAATGTAATTAAATACGTGTGATCTATTTTGAACAGTTCGAATAGAAGAATAGAATGGTACTTATTTTCTTAAGAAAATGAGCATATTTGGATCCCGAACTACGGGTGTTAAATACATATGGAGATCAATCATATTTTTTGCTTCATGGAATATGTATTTGCAATTAGAAACCCAATGCAATCTTAAATAGGATATCATAATTGAACACTTTAGAGTTAATTATGTTTATTCAAAAAAAAAAGTATATACATTACGCATGCTTGTGGGTCTTATGAAGTAATTAAAAAAATAGTCATAAAAAAATTTCGGTTGGGTGAGCGAAATTAACATCCATTCTGCTTAAAACGGATACCAAACAATTTATTTTAATATAATCTATAAATTAAATTAAAGGACCTTTGCATCATTCCTGATGACCTTAATCTTATTTTATGCGCTGTAACATAAATTCTTAGGGATATTAATTTTATATTATGTGTATGACCTAGTGCTTCGCTGGACTGATGAATTTATAAATTAGTAATAATATACATTTTTTTTTATAAAACTGGTGCTCATTAACTCAGGAAAAAATAAAAAATAAAAATAGCTTCAGCAAAAAACTCTGTAAATTCTGTAAGAAAAAAATGATCGTAACATAAATTAATTATTTTATATGCTGTACAATAAATTCTGTAAATTCAAAACTGATCATAACATAAACCCCCAAAAAACAGATTAGATTTAGCACGGATATTTAGAGTAGAACTAGGGTGTTCCTAAGTTCATCAAGTTTCTTGGTAAACTCAAGTCTAAAATCCGTCAAATCGGTTTTAAATGACAAATCCGATTCGTTGAAATCCACATACCTTACGAGTGATGTATCTATATGTGAAAATTTTAAAAATTCAAATTAATTAGTTTAAAGTCAAGCGGTCAAAATTAGAAGGTTAATAAATTAATTTAATGCATTCATTGTTTTAACGTATTTGACCACTTGACTCTATGCAAAATTAATTTCAAAATTAAATTTTTTTACATGTAGACACATCACTCGTAAAGTAGACGGGTTTCAACGGTTCAGATTCGTCGTTTAAAACTGGATATCTATATGCTTGCTCTTAATTAATTACTGTGGGCCCATACCGGGACACGCTTAAGGGATTTATAACAAAAAAATTAACACTGCTAATTAAGGTACTTTTTCTGTCTTTTTATTAGGTAAAATTGGTTGATACTTTCAACACCAGAAAGCTACCTGAGAATAAAAAAATGAGAGAGGATAGGTGAAGTTGGTGCAGCTTCTCAGTATATTATTGCATGCTAAAATTAGCAAGGTTATACTGTGAATTTTAACCAGAACATATCTTTCTATGCTTCTATATATTAACTACACACTACACACCAAATAAGCTGATCCTTGTTCTCCAAATGGCTTTCTCTCCATCTCTCCAAAGGCTCTGGCTTCTTTTTACCATTGTTTGCTTATCAGCATGCTATAGCAATGCAGGTGGGTTGTTCAAGTCTTGATGTGTATTAATTAATCAGTGAATTTTGGAAAAGCTTGGTTACATTTCTTATAGTTGTGTCATTTTGTACCAGTGTTTTTTTTTCTGTTTTTAATTTGAAGCAAAGGCAAAGTCTTAGCTACTTTTGCTGCTCTTTTTCAAATTTATGTATTAGCTTATGGATTACCAAAAGCCTGAGAAACTAAAGAGCATGTTTTTTATTTGCTCTTGTTGAATGATTTGTCCCTTTAAATTTTTATGTAGTTGCTAGTTGCTATCTCAAAATGCTTGATCTGAGTAATGAATAAAACATTTTCTTTAAGGTGGAATATAGAACTCTTGATATATAGTGCTCTTCCTTCAAGCAACTCTTTTTTTTTTTTTGCACCGTGTTTAATTACGGTTGCTTTTTCTTTTGTATATTTCAGTTACACAATATTTACATGCCTTTTTATGATAATTTACAGAAGAAGGTGCCGCTGGAATTGTTGGAAGCGCATTAGATTGCTTTAACGATCACTATGTCAGTTCTTACAATGAGTATCTAATTTATTACTCTATTTTAGTAATAATACTCATAGATTGATGCAATGATGCTTGACAATCAAAATTGTTACTTTTTTTTTTTAATCAGCATTTCAAAATCTAAATACATTTTCACCAAAATATAACACGTAAGCGGAATAACGTTGTTCTTTTATTTCATTTTTCTTGTTCCGGAAGCAGGTCTACACTAGTTGCCAGGAATCATATAGGCTGACGCCACAGGGATCACTAAATGTGCCGCCACAGTACACTGACGAGTTTTGTGAAGGGCCATGCTTCGAGGAGACAAATCTCGTGCTCAAATGCATTGATAACATCATGTATAGTTTTCGCTTCTATGATGGTGCCTCTGTTCATGATGTGCGCTATGCTCTTACACGCGGCTGTGGCCATGATGCTGGAAGAGGTAATAAATATAGAGCTTCCACTTATCTGTTACTAATTAAAGAGAAATACCTACTGTTCATATGTTACAGTACTGGTCTCTTTTGTTTACTTAACATCTATTGTTGATTTTGCTTATGTTGTTGGTCTGTAATTAACAGGTGATTTCAATGCATTAACGAACTTTCAAGGAGGCGGAATAGGCGGATTTGGAGGAGGAAATGGATTTGGAGGAGGAAACGGATTTGGAGGAGGCGGAATTGGAGGACAAGGGTACTATTATGGCCATGGCATCAACTTGGTCATCCCCAAATTTTTATTCCTGATTGTATCTCTAAATTTCATTTTATTTCTACTGTAACACTCTCAACTTATGATGATATAGTTATATTTTTTATTTTTCTGGAAAGAGGAAATCTAATGCTCCTATATTATATGCAGCTTAACAGTGTAAACAATGTACACTATTAATGGAATGAACCTACTTCTAAGAATGCAAATGCTGATTTTTTTTTCTGTTCATCAATTCATATTTCACAGACAGCACTCTTACTTTAAAGCTAAAAAAACAAGAAAAAAAGTTGCACATATTTTGATATTATAGATTTGCTAAAGGGAATTTGGGCTGGTTGGTAGGCCCTTGTGCTAGAAGTAATTAGTTATAACTAATAATTCAAACAGGAATTTAGATTTGGATGGATAACCTGTGTACATTTTAGTTATTGAAAGCTTAATTATGATGTAACAATTTTATGAAAAAATTAACTCCACCTGTATATAGTAAAAGTCTCACAAATAATAAACCCTATAAAATTTGTTTGAATAAATACATGTGGCTTCTAAATGTACAATCATGATGCTCAACCAATGATAAAATTGAAAAGGGTAGACTTGGCAGGAATTGCATCTTGGATCTGGAACTGTTTCGCAAATCTCTACAGGGACCCATTTGCTCCAAGGCATCTATTCTATCACACTATGGTGCATAGTCACAAGATTCGCAAATTATACCCGAATAATTCGTACTGATATAAAGCAGGGATAAATGATGGTATCTTATTTTTACCGATCTTAGCCTCTCAGGGTCATTCCGGTCAGGTTACCAGTGTTTCCTCTTAGAATTGGTATTTTACTATTTACTGGTAGTGATTGGTAAACGGGCCGGGCCGGGCGGTCCGGGCAAAACCCGGGCACGGGCACGGGCACGGGTAGCCACGGTCACGGGCGTCACGGGCACACGGGTAGAACGGGCCGGGCGTCACGGGTTTTTTTTTCAAAAATCCTGCCCTGCCCGTTTAATACCCGTGCCCGTCACGGGTTCGGGGGCAGGACGGTCCGGGTACCAAGGGCCGGGCGGTCCGGTCCGGTCCGGGTCCGGACCGGTTTTTTTTTTTTTTTTTTCTGTTTTTTGTTTCTGTTTTTCTGTTCTGGTTTTTTTCTTCTGGTTTTTTTTTTCGGTTTTTTTGGTTCTGTTTTTTTGGTTCTGTTTTTTTGTTTCTGTTTTTTGTTTCTGTTTTTCTGTTCGGTTTTTCGGTTCAATTTTTTTTTGTTCTGTTTTTTTTTTCGTTCTGTTTTTTTGTTCTGTTTTTTTTTCTGTTTTATTTTGCTGTTTTTTTTTGCTGTTTTTTTTTCTGTTTTTTTTGCTGTTTTTTTTTGCTGTTTTTTTTCTGTTTATTTTTTTTAAAAACCAATAAATTATAAATATAAATTCATACCAATTTAAACTCATTTGACATGGTTGTATATTTGAACTCAATAATTTTTATTATAATAAAATATAAATCAAAAATTTCTTAAATCAATTATTTTAAAAATAATTAAGCTCTTATTTTAAAACAATAGATTAAAAAATAAAAGTTACCCTCCTCTTTTATTTCGGGCTTGGGACCGGCTATGTAAAATAACATAGGCAAAGTTCTAACTTTTTTTTTTTGTTAGTAATTTTTCATTAAAATGAATAATTTAAAAACTAATTGAAATATTTAGAAAATGACAACTCCTCATTAAAAAACAGAATCAATAAAACAGAATTTCAAAAAAAGAATTAAAAACAGAAATAAAAAAAACAGAAATTATAAAAAAACAGAAATAAAAAAAACAGAATTAAAAAAAACAGAATTAATAAAACAGATATAAAAACCAGAATTTCAAATACAGAAATAAAAAAACAGAATTATAAAAAACCAGAAATAAAAAAAAACAGAATTAATAAAACAGATATAAAAAACAGAAAAAAAAATCTAACATCTTTATTTAACCTATTAAAAATAAATCCGAATTTCAAAAATAAAATCTAACATATTCAAAACAAGTCTAATTACTTCACATATTCAAAAAAATAAATCTAACATCTTTATTTAACCTATTAAAAATAAATCCGAATTTCAAAAATAAAATCTAACCTATTCAAAACAAGTCTAATTACTTTACATGTTAAAAAAAAAAAATCTAACATCTTTATTTAACCTATTAAAAATAAATCCGAATTTCAAAAATAAAATCTAACCTATTCAAAACAAGTCCAATTAGTTCACATATTCAAAAAACTAAATCTAACATCTTTATTTAACCTATTAAAAATAAATCCGAATTTCAAAAATAAAATCTAACCTATTCAAAACAAGTCTAATTACTTTACATGTTCAAAAAAAAAAAAAAAATCTAACATCTTTATTTAACCTATTAAAAATAAATCCGAATTTCAAAAATAAAATCTAATCTATTCAAAACAAGTCCAATTAGTTCACATATTCAAAAAACTAAATCTAACATCTTTATTTAACCTATTAAAAATAAATCCGAATTTCAAAAATAAAATCTAACCTATTCAAAACAAGTCTAATTACTTTACATGTTCAAAAAAAAAAAAAATCTAACATCTTTATTTAACCTATTAAAAATAAATCCGAATTTCAAAAATAAAATCTAACCTATTCAAAACAAATCAAATTACTTCACATATTCAAAAAAATAAATCTAACATCTCTTATTAACCTATTAAAAATAAATCCGAATTTCAAAAATAAAATCTAACCTATTCAAAACAAGTCCAATTAGTTCACATATTCAAGAAACTAAATCTAACATCTTTATTTAACCTATTAAAAATAAATCCGAATTTCAAAAATAAAATCTAACCTATTCAAAACAAGTCTAATTACTTTACATGTTCAAAAAAAAAAAAATCTAACATCTTTATTTAACCTATTAAAAATAAATCCGAATTTCAAAAATAAAATCTAACCTATTCAAAACAAATCAAATTACTTCACATATTCAAAAAAATAAATCTAACATCTTTATTTAACCTATTAAAAATAAATCCGAATTTCAAAAATAAAATCTAACCTATTCAAAACAAGTCTAATTACTTTACATGTTAAAAAAAAAAAATCTAACATCTTTATTTAACCTATTAAAAATAAATCCGAATTTCAAAAATAAAATCTAACCTATTCAAAACAAATCAAATTACTTGACATATTCAAAAAAAAAAATCTAACATCTTTATTTAACCTATTAAAAATAAATCCGAATTTCAAAAATAAAATCTAACCTATTCAAAACAAGTCTAACTACTTCACATATTCAAAAAAAAATATCTAACATCTTTATTTAACCTATTAAAAATAAATCCGAATTTCAAAAATAAAATCTAACCTATTCAAAACAAGTCCAATTAGTTCACATATTCAAAAAACTAAATCTAACATCTTTATTTAAACTATTAAAAATAAATCCGAATTTCAAAAATAAAATCTAACCTATTCAAAACAAGTCTAATTACTTTACATGTTCAAAAAAAAAAATCTAACATCTTTATTTAACCTATTAAAAATAAATCCGAATTTCAAAAATAAAATCTAACCTATTCAAAACAAATCAAATTACTTCACATATTCAAAAAAATAAATCTAACATCTCTTATTAACCTATTAAAAATAAATCAGAATTTCAAAAATAAAATCTAACCTATTCAAAACAAATCAAATTACTTCACATATTCAAAAAAATAAATCTAACATCTTTATTTAACCTATTAAAAATAAATCCGAATTTCAAAAATAAAATCTAACCTACTCAAAACAAATCAAATTACTTCACATATTCAAAAAAATAAATCTAACATCTTTATTTAACCTATTAAAAATAAATCCGAATTTCAAAAATAAAATCTAACCTATTCAAAACAAATCTAATTACTTCACATATTGAACAAAATAAATCTAACATCTTTTATTAACGTATTAAAAATAAATCCGAATTTCAAAAATAAAAGCTAACATCACATATTCAAAACAAATCTAATTACTACACATCTAACAAATCTAATATAAACTAAATAAATCTAACAAATCTAACATAAAATAAATCTTATAAATCTAATTACTTAACAAATTTAATAAATCTAACATTCAATAAATATAACAAATCTAATTACTTAACATTCAATAAATCTAACATAAACTAAATCTAATATTCAATTTAAATTCTAAATTTTTTCCACAAAAATAAATCTAACATTCAATATTTCAATCTAACAAAATTTAATCTAGCAAAATTTAATCTAACAAAATGTATTCTAACAAAAATTAATATTACATTTTTAATTTCGTGGGAAAATCTTCGAGAATACCTTCGTAATTCCCTTTCCGTTTGCGTGTTTGTGTTTGTGTATTTGTTAAATTAACAACTATTTTTTTTTAACAATAAAATTAAAATTGGAGAATAATAAAAATATTGAGATTGAGATTGAGAGAATGAGAGATGAAAATATTGAGAGAGATGTGAAAATTTGTAAGGAATGGATGTATATTTATAGAATTTTGTTTGGAGGGATTAAAATTTGAATTTAAAAAAAAAAAAAACTGAAAAAAAAAATGGGTAGGGGTCCGGGTAGAAAGTGGGGATGTGGGGCATGGGGGGAATGGGGGGGAGAATTTGAGTTCAAATTTTGAATTTTACACCCCAAAAAAAAAAAAAAAAAAAAAATTCTGCCACGGGCTCACGGTCACGGGCACGGGCACGGGCGCACGGGCTCACGGGCACGGGCGCACGGGCTCACGGGCACGGGCGTCACGGGCACGGGTTACGGGTACGGGGGTCCGGGTTCTCACGGGCATTTTTCAAAAAAACCGGGTCCGGCCCGTTTAATACCCGTGCCCGTGTGCCCGTGTACCCGTGCATACCCGTGGCACGGGCACGGTCCGGTCCGGGCACGGGCACGGGCGGACCGGTCCGGGTTGGGTCCCCGGGGGCATTTACCAAACACTATTTACTGGTATAGATTAAGGTTGTGTTTTGCTCATCTTCCAAGTTTCAGAATATCAGGCAAGTACATTGATTTAACTCTCTTGTAGAACTGATCAATAGAACACTGTTCTTCATTCTTGGAGGGAAAAAAGTGCTATTCACAGTTGAAATAGCTGGGAAGTCAGCAAATAACACCAGGAAGCAAAATACGGGCAATAAAAATGTGACTGACAGAAAACCAGTATCTGTATCTGATATTGCAGTTCTTTTCTAATGATCACAAAATAGGGGGCAAAAAAAAAAAAAATCTCAGCAAATCAAATTTCATTCCTACACAAGCACATACACCTAATCTTAAGAAAAAAAACAATGTAAAAATATAACAAAGAATAGAACATGAAGTTCAGCGGGCCAAAAGTGCAACCCGGTCTTTTTGCACAGCCTGGGAGAGATTGAGATCAAACAGCTCGCACCGAATTGGCATTTCCATTTCATAAAAGGGGTTCTTCAACACATAATCAGTATAGAGCTCATATATCCCCTTTAGTAGTAGTTCCATGTATGGTGCACCCGGCTCACAGATCACAAAGAATTTTGTCCCTAAAAAATAACAATAACAATAACATAAAGATAACATGGCAAAAAAAAAAATACCATACATACCCCCACTCGAAGAGGTGAGATCTCCCACACAACTCCTTCAAAATGCTTTACACCAAGTTCGCCAGAAACCTTCCAAAGGTGCCATGCGAATGTAAAAGTTCCATTATGTAAAGGGGAATCAAACTGTAAAGTTTTTGTAGTGGTTATGTAACTCCCATTCATTCAAAGCCCTTAACTAAATACCAACAATGAAATTATAAATACCAAATAATAATATAAAAAGCCATCGATATTCAGCCTGGCAGTATCTAGGTGGTAAACTAAGCCTAGTGTCTCCGGTTTAACAGGTACATCGTATGTGAGAAACAAACTGAAACAAAGAAAAATATTGAGCAAAAGATCAGCAAATAAATTTGGAAGTACCAGTAAGGGACTGAAAGCAATGAAGATCAAAGGTATCGGCACGTAATAAATCGATGCCGGTACAGCCAATGGTGGGTGACAGTTGTTGTGAGATGGCATGCATGGAGTGCCACAAACTTGCCAGCCTCAAACTATCGTTCGTATCCATTCGGCCTGCCGAGCCATAATCCTTTCAATTCAATTCCACAAAAAAGCAAAATATAAAAAACTAGCATTTATAACATATAACATCAATGATTTTGCATATGCTCATATAGAACACAATATTTCCATTAATGACCCTGAAACAAAAAAAGTTATCTAAAAGGCTCCTTCTAAAACTATATCATGTATATAGTCCCTTCTGTAACACTTCAAAAACAATACACAAATTACCCTTCAATTATTCACAACTTATGTATAGGTAAACACTATATAACACAAGTACTTAGGATCTGTAAGCTACGTTGGAAACTGGCCAATACAGGGCATAAAAAGGGAATAATACAATTGAAACGGACGGCCCAGATTTACTCCCAGCCGATGCCTATTCAAGATGGCGCAGGGGAGCAGTATTAGTTGTGCTTTGAGATTTGTGCCAAGTTAAACGAATGATCCTGGACCGTCCGTTTCAATTCTAAATAATAAACGAATGATCCTGGACTGTCCGTATCAGTCAGGTAACCTGAGGGCATGTGAATTCGATATAAAGAGCATGGGAGGCACTTATTGTTTTACAGATTCATAAATAATAAAATTTCCTTTAACATGTACCAGGTCACATTACAGATTATCCTATAATAATAACAACAACAACATAAGAAAAGGTGAAAGAAAAAATTAGAAGAAGCCTGACACCAGTAACTATTTTTTGGTAGAGAACTAATACCTAGGCCTCAATTAAGCAAAGCAAGAGCAAATAGAAGAGATCATGTTGACTTCCACTGACCACTGGTATACAAGTACATAATTTGACCAATATGAACTTAAGAAGTAGTGCTTGCTTGAATCCAAACCCTTACTCCCGATTGGCACCTTAACTATCAATCGGGGGAGCTAATCAAGGAGGGTAATGGAGATCTCAATTTCTCAAATTAAAGGTCGGAGAGGAGTAAGACATGAGACCGCGTATGCATACCTTGTAGTAGATGAGACCGCCGGATTTGTTGATGATGAACAGGCTATAGATCGCCGCCATAACCTCCAGTCAAGAAGATTTCTCAGAGCTCTCCAGTGTCGAGATCTCCTCGCTTCCAGAGAGAGAGAGGGGGGTAGAAAAACTCTGGTTACCTCTGAAATTGGGCCCCTTTCGGTTCGAGTAAATGGCCGGTCGAATCCTTTCGGTTTGCGTAGATATTCGTGCGGATCAACTTTGCGCCAATTTGGAAAACTTCGGACGGTTCCGACCGGACACTGAACCGGTTTTGGTTGGATACCCATCGGACGCCCCGCGGTTCCCTGTAAATGAACATTTTTTTGTCAAAGGACTGATTGGATGAATTCGTATCCTCTGAGATACCCCATATTTTGCGTGACTTTCTGGAAAATCTTAAACGTTAAAAGACGTTTTACACGACTCTTAAAGCTCAAATAATACTGGCCCCTACGTCAGTCCCGAATAGTCACATGACACGTCGGTCACGCAAAATATGAGATACCTCAGAGGATACGCACCCCTGATTGGATTGGGTATTGCTCTAGAAGCCTAATTAAGGCCTGTAATGAATTGTCATAAAATAATTCAAGCCCATTCTAGCAATTCAAGGCCCAATATATTAGATTGTTATACTTCAGGCCTTGTTTGTTTGTTTCTCCGTTCTTTCATTTTTATTTTCTGTGGTTAATGTCTTTAACATTTTCGAACATGTTACTGAACATTCATTTTCTTCTTTTAATTTTTTTTTATTTTAGAAATATAATCCTTCTTTTACCAATGTAAAAAATTTAGTGACAAAAGAAGTTCACTTAGCCAACATGAAATATATATTATGAGAAATTGAAGTTTTAAAATCCAACATTTCTCCATTTGAACAAGCGTCCACTTATTTTTGGGAACTTCGACCAAGTTTAGAACAAAATGTTTACTTTTCTCCGACAAAATTCCCCATTTAAAACCAGGTCTAAATCTGTCAAAATTAAAATTTGCGCTCCAAGTTGTCTGCTTACTACAATAGACTATATGTAATGCCAATATTCTTGATTTTTTTTTTGAAAGAGAAACAAGGGAGTCAAGCTTCCAGATTCCATTCATAATTACACCAACAGTGTAATATAAGAGTCTCTACAGAGTGATATATACAAAATTTCAAAGAAGAAAAAAAATAGAAGGAAATAAAAATAAAAATTAAGTAATCATGCAAAAACATAATGTAGCAGTGGTTTATTCCTTAGGAAACCAAAGTCTGACTTTATGCCTAATATCATCACACACCTGTCGCTCTGTTTTAATTTTTTCTTGAAAAATTCTTCTGCACCTTTCTTTCCATATCATAAACACCATGGCAATTTGCATTCTTTTAACCACTTTTAACTCTGATTTCAATATTGCATTGTAATAGTGACCTTGAGCAAAAAAATTGCATTGCCCCAATTGTGATTGATCTATTTGCAATTCCCGCCTAATTCGAATTTTAAATTACAGTGTCTGAATAGATGCCTTACCGATTCTGCTTGCTCCTTGCACAAACAACATCGAATAACCATTTCCCTGAGAGTCAAGTTGTCTATAGTTAATCAATATTCTTGGATTTAGTGATATATGGCACCACGACCACGTCACGTGAACACTCATTGTTCACAATAAAAAAAATTCAATATCCATGCATACTAGTAGGGGTGGCAAAAAAAAAAAAAATGTGGTACTCGCGTCTTACTCGTTCGCTAACAACTTGCTTATTATTGAACCGAGCTATTAACGAGCCAGCTTGCTACTAGTTTGGTCTAGAATTGACGATTTTAAGTTGGGGCTTAGTTTGCTCGCTAGTTCTTGAGCTAGCTCGATCGACTAGACATCATTTTGTGTGTATTTTATACTTTCTAGCTCAGTTTGGCTCGGTTCAATTTGTTTCAGTTCGGTTCAATTTGTTTCAGTTCGATTCAAAAGTTTGAAAATTTTATTTTATTCTTAAAACAAGATCCAACCAGACTCAGCAAACTTGCTCGTCAGCTCGCGAGCTAGCTCGGACTGGCTAATTATCACGATTTCAAGCTAAAATTTTAGCTCATATGTCCTATATTCAACTCGCTGTATTGTAATTCGATCCAAAATTAACAAGCTGAGTTAAGATTTAACTATGATCGAACCAACTCGTTACTACTCCTACATACTACTACAAATTACAACTGTTCAAGTCAAGAAGAAACACAATTTGATGTGACGTAATTAATATATTGTAATTTACATTACATTACATTACGTTACGTGATAAAAAATAATTTACGTGAACATCATGTAACTAAAATGATAAAACATATCTTGCATCAATTGCCATTTTTGTCTTTTAAGAACTAGTTTACTTGAGAACGGAAATAGCGGCAAAAATCGGATACTCCACACAAATTAATAGTCACATTATGGGTGTATAATTACGTTGTAGTTAACTACGTATGATGTGATTAAGCATGATTTGATTAGTCACGTTTAACTTCTTTTTTTTTTTCTGACTTTAACTTAGTTCATTGTAAAAAAAAAAAAATACTAAAAAGTATGAAAAAAATGCAAATAAATTAAAATAAATAAATAAATAAAAAATTTGTCACATGGTGTGTAAGGTGATGTGACCATATTAATTAGTTTGCATGACATGATATGATATAATGTGTTATTTTTTATCGATAAAAAACATATCACATAACATATAAGTTACGTTACGTGATCTACACGCGTGACGTGTTGTACAGCATTTGTGATTTATCGTGATAAAACTGATAATAACGTGACTAATTTTTGTACGAGTCTTTAAGTATCATTAATCCGAACTTCTTTGTGAATAGCTTTTTTTTATTAAAACCCTTTTTCTTTTTGGATTGGGTAGGAAAGGGGGTGTGCTAATTCTCATTTAGTGAGATAAGTGTATGAGTTGATAATCATTTCACAGAAAATACCTGAGGATTGTTTAGTTGTTTGTAACTAGGAGTGTGTTTGGATGGAAGCTGTAATAAGCTAGAATAGTAAAATTTGATAATAGTATATGAGAATAGAGAAAAAATAATGATTTTCACACTAATAATGCTATTTAGATTAGTAAAAATATTATTTGAATTGTATATTTGAAATAATTAATAGTTGAAAACGAAAAATAATAGTGCTAACAAGATGTTATTTAATATAAAAGATAAGTAAGTGGAATTTCAAAGGAGTTATCATGATTCAAAGACAATAAAAATAGTGTTAACTTTGTCATTTCGAAACTGTATTTTCAAAAATCTAAAATAATTATGATTTTTTTTATCTATTTACATTTCTGAATAATAACTATTTTAATATTTATAAAATTTAAAATATAACAACTATTATAACTATTTCAAATAATAGTAATTTCTATTTTGGATACATCCAAATGTATCCTTATAATCGAGAATCGAGAAGAAATTACGGTAAATATAATCGAGAATCGAGAAGAAATTACGGTAAATATAATCGAGAAAGAAACTACCGCAAGTTTGTTTGTTTGTTTGTGGTGTTTGGATTGTTGTTGCGTCTCTTGTGGGACTTAAAGTTCTGGGGAATCTCGCTTAATTGTTGTCCGGGACCCCAATCAGAAGTCAATTAAGTGAGTTGTAACTTTTTTTTACTGACACCATATCATATTAAATAATATAAATAGGATAAAAATCTAAAAGAGGAAAGGTAGCGAGTGTTGTGCTCGAGATGCATGTTTTGATAAACATAGTTTTAAAATTTATTGATTTAATTTTAAATTACGAATTTAACTGTTATGTACAAATAAAATTTTAAAATTATTTAGTATAAAATTAAACGGTTTAAAAATAATAAAAGCTAAATATTTTAAATAACTTCTAAAATTTCATTTATAATCAGTTGACCGCTTGATTTTATACTAAATTACTCACTACTTATAAAATAAATCGATTTAAACAATTTGAATTTATCATTTAAAACTAATTCAATAAATTTTGAAATTATACTCATCAAACTCTGTTAATAAACATAACACATGTTATCATACTTTATTCAATTTAAAATATCTTTTTGCCACCTTATCATAATTTACAAAATATGTTCTTCTCCTGCATGGATGAAATAGTTTATAAGACCTGTCCAGTAAAGAGTAAAGCTAATATACACTTAAGTGTACCAATGAACCCATACACTTAACTCTAGGACTGTACGATTAGCTTTGAGATTCGTGTAGATTCTTTAAAAGTCGTGTAGCTTCTTTAAAAGTCGTGATACACGAATCTCAAAGCTAATCGTATAGTCCTAGAGTTAAGTGTATGAGTTCATTGGTACACTTAAGTGTATATTAGTTTTACTCGTCCAGTAAATATATTTTGCTATTTAAATCAGGATTTGGTTTTGTCTAAAGGGCTTTGGACAAAGTTTTATTCAAAATCAAGTTTAAACGTCTGATTTGTATTGATATTCGTGTAGACATATTTAAAACTTAATAAATTTAAATTACACCTCAAATTATAAATGTTTATACCAATTTTCATACAGATCGGACAATTTAAATCAGACTTTGTCTAAAACCGTTTGGACAAAACCCCACCCATTTAAATCACCTAGAACGGCTGTGATAATGTGATTATTCACTCGAATCATAATTAATTCGGTGTTGATATTAAATGCGGTGTGGCAAGACACCATTGCCTTACTTCATTATAATAAAGGAAACAGGAGGCAGTGAGACTTTCAACTATATGGATCAAACGAAAATAAATTAAAATCAACCATATAAAATTTGTATATTGAAAATGAAATAAAATATTAAAAAAAAAGAGTATATTGACTCTCATTCATCATGCATACTTCCGTCTCTGAAAAAAAAGACAATGTATAATTTTTAAAATAATACAACTAAGTTTTCCTTTAGAGAAAAAATTACTTGTGCCCAAATTTGTTGAATACAAGTTTTTTTATAGGATTATCTTCTTTTATAAATTTTTTTGAATAAATATTTTCATAGAGAGAAATAGTAAATTTGCATGATGTGTTGTCATTAGTTTCGTGACTAACATAGAAACATAGTTAAACATTTATCTTGACAGTTAGGCTCAGTTTCAAACAGGCGACCTTGAAGGAGGGAATGACAAATTCTGTGTAGAGGTGAGAACTCACTAGATCTGAGTTGATCAGACGAACTCATCTGTTTCAGAAGAGAAGAATCGAAGACGGAGCGAAGGGGAACGAAAGGGAGCGCGCATTGTTCGGAGGAGAGCGACAAAAAGATTTTGACAAAATCTATCACTCTCGATTTGAAGTGTAAATTTTACTGTTTGGAGGATTGTTTCCTCCGTTATTCTGTCCCTTTTTTTTTCTTTTAATGAGAGTTTCTCCTCCGATACTGAAGAACAACCTTAAACAATTATATTGTTTTTGACATTGTGTAAAACCCCCACAACCCCACTTTTCTCCGCAATTTGCAAAAGAAATATATAGTCCAGCAATTATTCTATTGGGATCGACTAACTATTCTCCAGTCAATAACTACTTGTGGAGACCATTAACTAACTAAACTTCATTAATTACTTGGGGACCACCTAATATTTAATAGATTTTATAATTGACGCTTGCAAATATGGATACCTATGCTCACAAGTGTTAATATATAATATGGCTATGGCTAATTTGCTGTCGGCAGTGCTGCTGCTGTTTTTTTTTATTTTGTGATGTCCAAACAATAAATCCAAACCGTTAGATGTTTAATCTATATTATAATCTAGTTGGAGACTAAATTTTATATTTTTTGGAATTTTTTTACTATTTATTGAGCTGGTTTGAAAACTGCTGACTTCAATGCTGCAGAAATTTACTGAAATCAGCAGTTTTCAAACTAGCTTAATATATAGTAAAAAAATTCCAAAAAATGTAAAATTTGGTCTCCGACTAGATTATAATATAGATTAAACATCTAACAGTTTGGATTTGTTGTTTGGACATCACACCGCTAAATATAGCCCCAGCAGCACCTCTGCTGAAATGCTGCCAGCAGCAATTTAGACAGACCCTATATAATATATCAAGTATTCATATCTAAGATACGAAGTATTTCGAAAAAAAAAAACTTGACACATCACACACACATCTTTTACACGTTTTTAGAGTTGGGTTTTTTTTTTCTTCGTTCAATTTCATCAATATTTATAATGATTTGTGAGAAAATTTATAAATCTAAAACCATGGATGTCTTCTACATAATTTTTTCTTTCAAATGAGATCCATGATGACATACTTTCGGGTTGTCCGTCATGCAAGTATTCATACCTCGTCATGCAAATATTCATTGTTGTCGTGTAAGTATTCATATCTTATTGAGCAAGTATTCATACCTCGTAATGCATTACTTGTGGAGACCGCAAATTAAGTGGGTGATCACTAACTACTTAGGTAACTACCTAATATTTGATATATTTTACAACTATCACGTGTAAATATGGATGCATATGCACGCAGGTGTTAAAATATAACATATCAAGTATGAATACTTACGCTGCGGACAACTCAAAAGCACTTTATCATAGATCTCA
Source organism: Carex pumila (assembly GCA_033356055.1). NCBI lineage: Eukaryota > Viridiplantae > Streptophyta > Magnoliopsida > Poales > Cyperaceae > Carex > Carex pumila. The sequence goes on from JARJHM010000593.1 coordinate 155,670, forward strand.
TTTGAAAGAGAAAATTATGTAGAAAATGTCTGTGACTTTAGATTCGCAAAAAAAAAAATCACAGATTGTCAGAAATATGGGCGACATTGAAGTAAGAAAAAAAATCATAAAATGTATAAAAAATGAGTATGTAATAAGAAATATTTGATATCTTACATATGAATACTTAATACTTACTATATTAGATGTTAATACTTGCGTGTATAAGTATACATATTTATGTACATCAGTTATAAAGTTTTTCAAATATAAGTGGTTCCCCAGTTAATTAGCAATCATTTACATTATTAATGACTAATACACGTTTTATTTTGTTTTTTTGTACTGGAAGTTGTGATCTCCTTATATAATTAATGAGAATGGATGGAAAAAATAAATTGGGAGAAATAAATCTTTATTATATTCTATTAGGTAAAAAAAAGAATCCAATTTTGACTATAAAGATGACAAACAGTGATGCGTTTGTCAAGTGCTCTCCAAATTTATGACAGCAAAAAAATTGTCATTTTGAGCGACAAAGAAAAAAAAACAAAGAACTTCACCAAACGGATCTGGATTTCAATTGTAGCGGGTGCAAACCTCTAGATTCAATATAAAAATAATATTTCTATGGCTTATTACGCTTCAAAAACAAAACAGTTAGATATATGAGAATCACATTCAGTACAGTGATTGAGATGCTTTTTTCTATGAAATTAAGAAATATAAGTTTGAAGCTTTATATTAATATTGAAATTAAATTGAAGAATTTTAACTCTTATTTCATTATAAAAATATTTATCATATTAACACTATATAATTTATCATACTTTGTAATAAAGATTCATTAGAATTTGAACCAAACAATCATTATAAATAGAGTAAAATTGGGACGTTTTTTAGCTCGTCAATTTTTTTATGAGCTTAATTCAACAATATATCTGATTAATTTCAATCCCTCAATTTAATATAAAAATTATTCATTAAATTAATTTATAAATTTCTATTATTTGATTATATATTAAGTTAATTCTAAATGAATAAAGTTTGCATATAAATATATTATTTGTAAAATAAAGTTCTAATAATTTAAATTTGTCATTTTAAATTAATTCAATAAATTTAAAAAATTAAATTCACCAAACTCCATGTTCTACGTAATTATAATTGATTGTTCTACACTCCTTGATTGAGTGGTCAAAAGATTATTAAATTGCTTGACCGCATCCGATTCTCAAAATAGTAAAAAGATGTATTATTTTATTATTTATATCTGCGTGAGTTTAGTTGCTTGACCTGAGCGCCGGAGCTGAATAAAATAGAGAAAAATATTTGATTTTTAAGAGAACCGAATCAGGAATCCTACACGGCTACCCCACTTAGTCATGGTCAAATTTAACATGGATTCAATTGCTCTATATTATAATGGTTTGATACTTTGATTTCATCAAAAGAGGCCTTAACACTTTGTTTGGATGGAGAGTAGAGGAAGGGAGGGAATGGAAAGAAAAAAAAAAAAAAATATATATATATATATATAGAGAGAGAGAGAGTAAGGCTGGGGTGCTATGGATAGCATAGAGGCCTCTATGCTACGGCTCAATACTCAAGTTTTCAAAATCCAAACGGTCGATCCGAACCGTTCATCTTATTCTCCATATTAATATCTGCTTGGAGACCAAATTTTACATTTTTCTGAATTTTTTTACTATTTATTAAGTATTTTACAAAATTGTTGATCCAATGGTGGCTGCACAAAACAGTAAAACCGTTGGATTAGCGATTTTCAAAGTGGCTTAATAAATAGTAAAAAAATTCAGAAAATTATAAAATTTGGTCTCTAAGCAGATATTAATATGGAGAATAAGATGAACGGTTCGGATCGGCCGTTTGGATTTTGAAAACTTGAATATTGAGCCGTAGCATAGAGGTCTCTATGCTATCCATAGCACCCCAGCCTTACTCATATATATATATATATATTATTGAATCGTGTTTGGTTAACAAAATTATATGGGAGGTAAAAGATTGTGCGTTCTTTACAACATTTCTTTCTAATACCTTAATTTACTGGGGAGAAATTACTGAAAAAAAAAAGAATATGAAGATATGAAGATTAACAGGAGTTAGGCTGGAGTGCTATGGATAGCATAGTGGCCTCCCGTGCTACGGCTCAATATTCAAGTTTTCAAAATCCAAACGGTCGATCCGAACCGTTCATTGTTTAATCCATATTGAAATCTGCTTGGAGACCAAATTTTACATTTTTTGGAATTTTTTTACTATTTATTAAGCATTTTTGAAACCGCTGTTTTCCAGTGGTGCAGAATTTTAATAAAAACAGTGATTTTGTAACCATCTTAATAAATAGCAAAAAAATTTCAAAAAATGTAAAATTTGGTCTCCAAGCAGATTTCAATATGGATTAAACAATGAACGGTTCGGATCGACCGTTTAGATTTTGAAAACATGAATATTGAGCCGTAGCACGGGAGGCCACTATGCTATCCATAGCACCCCAGCCTAACTCGATTAACAGATGATTCTATCTTTCATCTCTAATTTTGATTTTGTCAATTGAACTAGATATTGTTCTCTTCTTTATTTATTTTTCTTTGATGTTACTTCTGGTTTGTTATTTCTATACAAAGAAATATTATTTTTAACAACATTTTAAAAAAGTTTAAAATCCCACAATTGTAGTTTTATGAAAGAATGAGAAAGGAAATTATGAAATGACCTTTTTTCTGATAAGTGAAAAAGATCTAATTTAATTGACTGAATTTTCAAAATAAAATTATTTTTATTAATCCTCGAATATTAATAATAATAAAATTTAAGTTTTTCAGACCATGTATTTCTTTTACTCCAAGCGCTCAAATTTTTAAATGTATCATTTGTTGAAAAAAAAAATCATTTTTTTCTGAAAAATTTGATTAGTGGATACAACCTCCAATACTATACTAGCGGATGAGCTTTCATTTTTTTTTCCAGATGAGATTTTTTTATTTATTTGGATGCAGACTCTATTTTGAAGTCTCATCCGCTAGATGCAGACCTTATTCTAAGGTCTTATTCGCTAGATGTGACCTTCAGTAAATGGGTTCATATCTGTTATACGGTCATAACCAAGGTTTTAAATAACGTGCTATAGCAGCACTAAAGTATTTTCAGACGATAAAAATTATGTCGCTATTAGTGCTATAGCGCACTATTTTGCGCTATAGCGCGTTATTTTGCGCTATAGCGACGCTATATAGAAATAGCATTGATTTTTTAACAATTTTACTATGATACGATAAACACTATTTAAATCTTTGATCATGACACATGACAAAAATCGAATTTAAAAAAAATGAGAATTTCTTTCTTTTGAAAAAATAGTAAATTTAAAAATTTCGGCTCCAAACGGAAAGCCTATATATACTTTTGCTTCGGACCGGCGTTGGAAAAAGATTCACCCGCTTTTCACCGAAGACCAAAATATTTGTTTGTTCGTTTCTAATTTCTATGCGCAGTTGAATCCAATCAACCTCATCTATTTTTGTCCCTTGTGACATTAAATATTGTCAAAGGAAGGCGATATGTTATCTGCTTTAGTCAAAATGACATCTAATTTTTTCTACAAATATTCATTCTTGGTTTTTTCTCTCTGAAAGGAATGTGTGACAATTATTAGGAAAATAAAATAAACCTATAAACTTTATATGCGTATTAATTTTGGTACAACTGAAAATAACATTTAGCCACCAATTAAATGTAATAGATAGTTAATATTTTTTATTATTTAATGGATAATGGAATAATTTTTAATTGTACTAAATTGAAAGTGGCTATTTAAATCAAAGAGAATACATTTATATTTTTAAGTTTTTATTTTGATAATGGTTAAATTTTTAGTTATAATGGTCGAATAATTTTAATATCAATATAATTTATCCTTTTAATTTCTTGGGAAGAGTTTTATTAACAACCAACTAATATGATAACTTTAAAACAATGATTTTCAAAGAATTTTAATATCAATAGAATTGTAGTACTTAGTGCAATTTTGAGAATCATTTAATCGCTGGTTCAAGTGTCAAAAACTAAAATATCAATGACTCATTAATTTTCAAATTTCATTACATTTTATATAAAAAGATGCTAAATTATATTAAATATATTAAAATTTTTTTTTTCAATAGTTCTTTTCCGGATTCTCATGATTGTAGAATATGTTTGGCAGAGGCGTATTCAACTGAAGAAATGAGATCAATTGATCTTTATTTTTTTGAATATATTTTTGCATTTATTTTTTTTGTATAATTTAGAGTAAAATATTATGATACTGTAAAATTGATTTTTATTCTTTATATAACTTTTTATGTAATTTTATATGTATTTAACTCTCATAATATAAAATTCTAACTCTATGTTTGGTGTTTATATAATTAAATCCCAAGTTACTCATGTATCAATTTGTTGCTTTTTATTCTTATGATTAAATCCCAAAGTTAACTCTTATTAGATGAGACTTTGAAGAAAGATGTTACTTTTTGCGTCTTATCCAAAATTGCATTACTTTACTTGGCAAAGTGTGTAAAGTTGTAATACATGCAACATTACAAAAAGTCTCGATTCTTGAAAATAAATAAAAAATAATATATTTGTTCGGCATATTCGGAAGATGGGGACAATGAAACGCGTTCCAAATAAAACTTTTAGGCCCAGTTCGAGTTCAAAACATCAATATCATTTTAATATAAAATAAATGTATTAAAATTAACTTAAAAACTCACATATTTAATAGCTTAATTTGATATTAAAATAACTTGAAAATATAAAAAGTTTGCATGTAAACACATCACTCATAAAATAAATTGGTTTGAACGGTTTGGATTCACTATTTAAACTCGATTTGATATATTGTGAAGTTGGTGTTATATAGACTGAAATGACACTGATGTTATATTAGCCATACTTGATTTCAAATTGTGAGAGGAGTGAATTTTTTTTTACCACATCAACAGTAACAAATAGTTAAAATTTTTTATAATTTCATTCCTATACTTATTTCTCTCTGTTCGCCGAACAGGACCTTAAATGAAAGTACTTCTGAGAACTTCTGGTTGAAAAAAATAAAATCAAATATATTTTTTATTTTTGGTTCTCAAAATTAAGTCTTATGACAATCTTTTATTTTTTGGTAAGAAACAAAGATGTCTAGCTTACTGATTTTCATTAATGCCTTGAGGAATTAAATGAATGGTGCAAATTTTATTTGAATGATCCGACAAGAAATTGCTTTGAAGACTTGTAGTTGTGTTAGCAACTCTGATTAAAATAAGATGATCATCTTATCTAATTTAAATATTTACATAAAAATTATCATTTAAAGCATTTCTATTTTCTGACTTCCCATGTGAAGTTGGGATATTGCTTTGACCATATATCAAAGAAAATAGAATTAATTAGTTGATATTAAATTGAAATAATTTACAACTCCAACTTCACATGTGTAATTGTAAATTATAATATTACAACTCCAACATAAATTACACATCATACAGGGGAGTTTACTACTCATTCTATGCATCAAATATTGAATTTTAGAGGGGTCCCTCTGCCATTGCAGAATTGATTTGGTGGACTTTACTAGTGCCACCTAAATTAGAGATTTCATGTGGTTTGTGGCCCACAACTCTGTATTAACCAAAGATAATCTTAGCATTAGAGAATGGAATGAACCTCTAAACTGTCAATTTTTTCCTCAAGATGAAACAGTAAACCATCTATTTCTAACATGTACACTATCACAACAATTTTTGTCTAACTGGCATACAGTGGAAGATATAATCAACTTCTCCCTAAATTTTTCTCTCACAAAAAGACAGGGTTTCTTGCTGGTGCTAAGTGCTGTCTGTTGGATAATATGGAGACATAGAAATGACAAATGCTTTAAAAGTTGTTCCACCAAATCAGCTAGAACTCTTATATTCATGATTAAATCTTTACTCTATTATTGAACAGAAAACACCAAGGAAGGGATTCAACAAGAAATGGATGCCATTCCACTGGCTCAATATATGCCGATGGAGATTGTGGTGTACCAAGCACCAGTTGCCATGAATAGAGATTATAATCCATTTTTGTATCTATCTTATATTCTTAGCCCCACGTTGAGTGGCTTAGTACCTGCTACTTTAGTGTTCTTTTGGAGCTTAGCTTGCTCATTATCTTGAATTGCTGTTATACTTTGTTTTGTTGGTAGAATGTTATGTGTGTTTTCAGGAACTGTGATCAGGTCTGATCTGACAATGGTTGTAATTAACTGTTTTAGTTAAATGAAACCGGCTTTTGCCTCTTTTAAAAAAATAAAAATAAATTACAGATTTAACATACTTGTTTATTTAGCATTTTGGTTCAGTTCTTCACGGAAGAATGTACATAATTAAAATATATTAAATTATTAATGAGTCTTATATTTTGAAATTAAAGATGACTTAACATTGTTTGAAAAATGATTGCTAAGATTATTTATGACTGAAAAAAACATTTGTAATTAATTTATGGAATCTTGAAAATAAACTAATAAAAAATCATTTTTAAATATCGCAATATTATAAAAAATGCATAAAGAAATAAAAAACAATTGGAATGAAAAATTAAGATTAATAATTAGAATTTGTTATTGAAATCAATTGATCACCTTGATAAACTTAAAGCTTATATTAAATCCTCTCATAATGTGAGGAAAGAGACTAAGGAGAGTCTCATGAAACCGATCTTTGACTGAACAAATGAGGTTCTGTTTTTCAATACGAATGAAAAAAATTTGGTCCTGGATGACACCACAGTGACAAATAAATTATTTTTGTTCGGTTCGGAGAGGTCAAAAATTCGTGATTCAAGAATAATTCGGTTATAATTCATGAATTATTCAGAATTATTCGGAGTAGAGATATTAGTCCTACAAGAGCAAAAAAAAAAAACATTATGAGAAAAAATTGCGAATAATTAGTTAAATTCGGGAAAAAACTGTAAAATTTGTGAATTATTTAGATTTAATTTGGTTAAAGTTCAGTCATCGAATAATTCGGCATCACAAAAAAAAATTATTCAGATGTAATTCGCAAATAATTTGCGAATCTTGTGATTATATATGGACGACTCATTGATCCAAGTGTCCCTCATAGTCACAAGATTCACGAATTAAACCCAAATAATTCGGTTTTTTGGTGATGTTGAACAGAACGCCGAATTATTCGGTTGACCGAATTTTGACCAAATTAAACCCGAATAATTCACAAATTTTACAAAGTTTTCCCAAAATTTTTCCAGAACATTTTTTTTTTGTTTTTGCTCTTTTGCACAACTGTGATCTCTGATCTAGACAATTCTGAATCATTCCCGAATTATACCCAAATTATTTTCAAATCATGAAATTTTAACATCGCCGCACTGACCTCGAATAATTCATTTGTCACGATACTGTCCCTACTCTGCTGTGGCTTGATCAACACAGTAGCCGTTACAATAAATCAAATCTGCTCCTGGCTGACACAGCAATCCAAGTGTCTGCTACTCTGTAGGGGCTTCAACTTCAACATGGCTTCTCTCAGCGGTGCAGTCCTTCCAAGTTACTCTACCCCTCAATTGTTTCTATCAATAATCAATTATAATGACACACTTCCCTCCATTTAATCTAACAATGGAGATGTCCATGAGTAGAGCTAGGGTGTTTTTAAGTTCACTAAATCTAGTGGTGAACTCAAGTCTAAAATCTATTGAATTGTTTTCAAATGACAAATTTGTTGAAATCCACATACTTTACAAGTGATATGTCTGTATGTGAAAATTTAAACATTCAAATTAATTTAGTATAAAGTCAAATGGTCAAAGTTAGAAGGTTAATAAATTAATTTTAATGCATTCATATTTTGAACATTTGTTGACTACTTGACTCTATACAAAATTATTATTATTTTTATTTGTAAACGCATCACTTGTATAGTAAGCAGATTTCAATAATTTAGATTTATTGTTTAAAACTAATTTGATGAATTTTAAACTTAATTTTTTCAAAAAACTTAATAAACTTAGGAACACCCAAGTTGTACTCGACGTCCATTATAGTCCCCTTTTAATTATAAAAATATTCATTTTAAGCGGTACAATTCTGACAAAAAGATAGATACAAGCTATCATGTTGACGTAGATATATCATATATAACACTCATTTATATATACTGAAAGTTTAATATTTGATGCTTGGAAATATTTTGGTTCAAACTTGTAACTTTGGTTTCAGTTGAAAATTAATGGCGATTCCATTAATTAGTAAAAGTATGCAAATTTAATCATATACTTGAAACTAGGGGTGGAAAAAAAAATTGTAGTTCGTGGCTCATACTGGACCGAGCAGTTAACAAGCCAGCTTATCACTAGCTCGGTTTAGAATTAAAGAATTCAAGCTGGGATCATGTTTGCTCGCCATCTCATGAGCTACCTCGGCTACATACATATGTCCTAATTTTTTTTTTTTTTTTTTAAGTTTTCTAAATTCTCTTATTTGATTGCCATATACTCCATCGATTCTTTTAGTAATATTTCTTTCTATTTTTAAAATATCATTGAGATTCATTTTTGAAATGACATTTAAATAGTCATTTCATTTCATTCCTGAAACAATCTTTTTTAATATTATCTATAAATATTATTGAATAATTTTTTTATTGATCTATTTTTAAAAAAAATGTTATTATGTATGAATATTCTTTTGTTTTTTTCTCCATTACAACGTTCGGCCACCATACTACTTTTCTATTATAGTGGTTAGTATTAAATGATATTTTATCTTTTGTTTTTCTAGATGGATACATTTAATGTAGAGTAACTCTTTTTTTCATATTTCCTAACACTAAACTATTCAAAATGTTCTTTCTTAGTAGAAAAAAAAAACCCACTAATGGAATGCATATTAATCAGTAAACAATATCATCTATATAAAATGAATCAAATCATGATTCATGAACGTTACAGCAATTAAACCTCTACAAAGGATACACTCAATATTACACGAGATAAAATCATAAACCGGTTACTTTTCCACCACCCCTTCTGGTCCTACTTTCTCTTCTCTTCTTCCCTCTTTGCCCCTAAGCAACGCATATATATTCTCACAAATAAAAAAAGAGACAGAAAGCAACCTTCTTTTTTATAAGAAAAAAAAACAGAGAGAAAGGAAGAAGGTGAAACAAAAATGGAAGAGAAAGCAAATGAATACCAACATCAACAAGAGGAGCTTGTGCTAATAGTCGGGGCCGGCCCGTCAGGCCTTGCAGTAGCAGCCTCCCTGGCCGAACGAGGGGTCCACAGTCTGATCCTGGAGCGGGACGATTGCATCGGCCCGCTCTGGCGCAAGAAATCATATGACCGTGTATGCTTGCACTTGGCAAAGCAATACTGTTCTCTCCCACATTTGCCACACTCTGAAACCACCCCCACCTTCATCCCCAAATCTGAATTCATCTCCTATCTCGACTCCTACGCGGAGCGGTTCCATTTGCGGATCCATTTTGGGCGTCAAGTGGAGTCGGCCCGGTATGATCACAGGTTGGGTCGCTGGATTTTAAAGGCCAGGAATGGTGATGTTTTGGAGGAGTATGTTGGGAGATACCTAGTGGTGGCGGCAGGGGAGAACGATGAAAAGGTGGTGCCGGATGTTAACGGGTTGGAGAGTTTTAAAGGGGTGGCGATCCACTCGAGCGAGTACCGTACCGGGTCTACATTTAAAGGGAAGGATGTGCTAATTGTCGGATCGGGTAATTCAGGTATGGAGATCACCTATGATCTGTTTGAAGCCGGGGCAAGAACTTCGGTTGTCGTGCGAAGCCCGGTAAGTAATTTACATGTTTTGCATGCTCTGTTTCATTGCTCTGTTTTCTGACATTCAAGAAATAATTGATTGCATGTACTGTTAGCAATTAACCAGATACAATTTCTTCAAATGACAATCGTTTTATATTGGATTATTTTTTTTGTATACCTACCAACAACATTTTACGCAATAAATGAAAAAAAAAGTTCAGTAACTTTATTGGAATATTTGTTCTGTAAGACTGCTTTTCTAATGAAACTGGAATTGGTTGCTAATTTTTTTTAGGGAAAGAAATAATAAAAAGAGAAGTTTCATGTGTAAGGAAAAAGACTAAAATTCTCCAAACATATTTCTGCTTAGAGCGGTAAAAATGGCTAGGCGGAGTCCGCTCCGTCATGAAACGGCACGGTTACGGTACTGAATGGCACGGTGCATGTGACTGTTTTGTTATATGATTCACGTGTTCCGTGCCGTGATCATTCGTGTGCTGTGACATTTCGAGTGCCATGACTAGCTTTTGAAAAATTTGACACGGCACGGCATGTCACGCGAAAGATCCGGTCACAACATAGCACGTCACGTAATCACACGAGTCACGTGTAATTAAGACTGTTATGTCTTAATTAAATGATGAATCTTAAATAAACTAACTTAAATTAAGAAAAAAATAGTTAAATGTGAGAAACGTAATTAGTTACGTTTGAACACAGCACACAAATAGTTACAACATGATTCGCGTGCCGTGATCACCCTTAACATTAGACACAACACATGTTAGTGTTCACTCGATCATGTTATGGCACGGCACAAAATCAAAGTCACGACGTGTTACTTAAGACATGACATGTTTTTTCCAATCTACCTCTGCTTTACAATTCTATTGACCAGGTCAACAGAAGTAAAGTACCACTTTTGTAGTTCGGTAAAGTGATGAGAGCTATATTTGTTAACCAAATAATATTTTTGAAGTAATAAGATAAATTTGCATATCTGGTCCTTGATTAGGTAAGCAATACCACCTTAAAATTGTTAATTAAACCGATTACTTAATTGTCTCACTGTTTCTTTTCTTTCCCATGTTCTTCTTTGGATTCTAGACAATGCTTTTATTTAACCGTAGAATCTTTTTAATTTATTTAATTAATTGTTGTCTTTTTCTTAATCAACGCTGTCAGATCATGGTAATAAATATAATGATATTAAAAATATAAACCAACAAAAAGATGGGACCTGAACACTTTTATTCCGACCAGTACCTCTAATAAGTTAATTTTGCTTTTTTATTAAAAAATATAAGCGGTACATGATAATACATTGGATTCTGTAATTAAATCCAACTCATCCTCTGTTCTCTGTCTGTCTCTGTTACAGTGATTCTCTATTTTATTTTGACATTCTGGCATGGCTTTCTATGTTCTGGTTCTGGCATTAAGCAACAGAACAAATCTGATTTTGCCAATTATTGCGGGTGGTATAGTTAGAATTTACTATTGGTGGGGAACAACAGGGGCGGACCCAGAATTTTCATCAGGGAATAAAAAAATATCGGATCGGGTTTAAATAACTTATCGGATTTAAATCCATTACTTACTTGGATACTCGATAAAAAAAATAATACTTTGACTTATAATTTCTGATGTTTTAACTTATAATTCTAATTATCAATTATAATTCAAGAAATTTATTTTGATTTTAATATTAAATTTAATCCGAATTACAAATCAAACATCTAAATGGAAGCAAACATTTTTTCAGAGAGAGACAAAGTCAATCAAAACCGATAGATCATCACTAAAACTCGAAATCTAGGCTGCCCCCCTGGTTTGAGTGAGTCTATGGTGCTATGCATATCACGGGCTTTTACCGTGCTACGGCTCTATATTCGAGTTTTCAAATCCTAACAGTTGATCCGAACCGTTTATCTTGTTTTCCATATTAATATGTGTTTGGAGACCAAATTTTACATTTTTTGAAATTTTTTTACTATTTTTTTAGATATTTAGAAAATCACTTGATCTTAAAATTTTGGACCATCCAAAAACAGTGATTTTCAATAAATCTAAAAAATAGTAAAAAAATTTCAAAAAATGTAAAATTTGGTCTCCAAACACATATTAATATGGAGAACAAGATGAACGGTTCAGATCGACAGTTAGAATTTGAAAACTCGAATATAGAACTGTAGCACAGTAACAACCCGTGATATGCATAGCACTATAGACTCACTCCCCTGATTTTATACTGGATCCGTCCCTGAACACACCAAACTTGTGCTGTGCTTTTCACAGACAAGTGATTAATTTCCCCAGATCTGGGAAACTCTGATCCCATTTAATTATCCGTATGAATCCAAACCCGGCCTAATCAATTCCTGCTTGCTATTATGTTGAATATAGGCTTCAATTATGTTAAATAAAGTGAACGCTAAAATATGTTCTAGTTATTCTCCCAATAGAATTAATCTGGTTGCAAATGAGCATTTTCCCAAATCGTTTACGGGTTCATCAAACATTTCATGCTGCTCGGGTTCTGATTTTGATGAGGTCATGAGTTGTGTAGGATATGGTTCAGATCAGACTTACCTTACCAGAATTATTTGAGATGTGAACCAACCTTCAGCTGTTAGAATTAAGATATAATTGTATGCAAAATAGTTATTTATTTAATTTTGAATCCAATAATCTCTCATTGCACATGATACATTATAATTTGAGACTAGCTAGTACAAAACAGATCAGAAGCTAGGTCAATTTGTTACAGTAATAAACCAACTTTTGGCAGGTAACTACTGATCTTTACATTTATGCCAAATTAAATGCTCCGACATGATGCTATTTTTATTTTTAATTTTTTCATGTTACAGATCCATATCGTTACTAAAGAGATCTGGTTATTTGGCATGCGCCTGATGAAGCATCTGCCAATGTCCATAGTAGACCAGATTATTCTCTTCCTCTGTTATCTCAGGTTTGGCAACACTGCCAAATATGGTCTCAGAAGGCCTGATACTGGTCCCTTGTACATGAAATCCCACACTCCTATTTATCCAGTTGTAGATGTCGGCGCTTACGACAGAATCAAGACCGGAGAGATTCAGGTTAAGTTTTCTATGTATCAAACAATATTTAGTTAATTTCAATTCTTTTCTTGTAGTACTTGTACTATATGCAAAAATGTGGTAACAGAATGAGATTATCTTGTGTTCAGGTTTTTCCATCTCTGACAAGCATAGAAAAAAACATGGTGACATTTTCCAATGGAAAGACACACCACTTTGACGCGATTATCTTCGCTACAGGTTACCGAAGCACAATTCGACAATGGCTGGAGGTACTCAAATTAATCAACACATATATTTTGGAAAGCTTCTTATATTGAATTGAATCAATTGTGTGTTTGTATGTCAGACTGATGAGGGTTTGATTGGAGATGATGGCATGGCAAAGAACAAATACCCCGACCACTGGAAAGGAAGCAACGGCCTTTACTGCGCCGGTCTAAACCGAAGAGGTCTCTATGGTTCCTCAGAGGATGGTCTCCTCATAGCAAACGACATCAGCAACGAGTACATTCTCTCCAACCAAGCTAACACTGTGAAGTTTGATGAGAAAAATAAGAGTGTTTAATTGAAGTAATTAGAAACCAAAAAAAAAAATCTTGTTTATCTTTGGGTAGATCCATAGATAATGTTGTGTAATTAATAAATGCATGGTTTTCAGTTAAGTGAACATTTGCTAGGTCAAAAATTCAAAATCCAGAATTCTAAAGCTTTGTTCAAAGAAATCAGATAAATCTGTTGTTGGTATTTTTGTGCTGCATTTTCATCTAGGATGAACAAGTGGAGAACTTAAGGGGTCTGTTCGGCTGTCATTGTGTTCATAGGAAAAAAAAATTCATTCAAAATAATTTTTTTTTCCATGCACACAGTATTTCAGTCATTTAAATTAGATCTGAATCCAAGTCCATTCTCGTTCTCACTTGACAGCCGATTAGATCCTAAATTTGAACTCTCTACATGTTGTTTCTCAAGCATGAAAACTCAATTAATAAGAACACAGCTAATTTGGACCCCTTGATTGAATACGGATCTGGGTTGGCATTAATGCAATTTATATCTCATCTACTGTTCACAGTTACTTCAATTAATTACTATGTTTACGGATAATCTTTCGTGAAAATTATAAATATTTTTTTGGTAAAATGTTACATTTTGATATATTAATAAAAATAATTATTTTCGAATTATATTTGTAGAGGAGGGTTCAAGTGCCTCCATTTTTTTGTGTCTCCACCATGTCTCAATTTTTAAAAACTTTAATGACTTAAAATTTAAATCTTAGAAGATAAAATAAAACCGTTGGATATGATCTACATTATTTTATCTATGCACGTGTAAAAAATTATGACATTTCAATTTTGTTTGATTGTCATCAAGAGCTTATAAAAAACGTACAACTGTGGATAATTTTTAGACATTGATTTTTTAACTTATTGATTCACATAAAAATAAAATTGAAATTTGATAATTTTTTTTATGAGCACATAGAGAAAATAATATATATCACATCTAACGATTTTATTTTGACTTTTAAATTTTAAAATTTGAGTTATTAAAGTTTTAAGAATAGAGGCACAATGAAGGCACAAAAAAATATATATCCGAATTACGAATTTTAAAGAAAAAATAAGATGGATCAAGCTTCTAATCTTATATTGATAAGTTAGAAGAACTAAACATTTAAAATAAATTTTGACAGTATTTTCCAATCTGTCCGGCCTGTGCGCAGCTTGTGAGCTCAAAATAAAACCTGTATTGAGAATGAGCCGAATCATTGGCAATCACAATGTAAAAAAGAAGAGTAGCTGTTGTGACTTGCGAGTTCTCATGGGCCAAGGCTCTATCTGGGCCTTGCGTGTTAATTTTCTCACAAATGTAAATCTAACTCGGCCCAATGTGAATCTAACTAGGCCCACTGTAGCTCTTCGTTAAGGGCTAAATAAAGGAGTCCGTATCTTCTGAGATATCTCGAAAGTGAATTCAAATGAGCTGAAATCTCAGATGCATGAATAGTAAATCTGAAATTTCTGAAATTTTGAATCGAATCGTTGAATTGTTTTGAGATGCATGTACAGAAAAATCAGCTGTTCTGAGATCCGTGCACAGAAAAAGTTGAACGGTTAGGAATTTCAGCAATACTGTTTATGCATTTGGATTTCAACTAATTTGATTCCCTCAAAAGTGGATTCAAAGCCAGATTCAGTTTGATATGAAGAATGAAATCTGCTCCTTTTCTTAAGAAAAGGAGGACCCTCCTATTCTCCAATCCGAACCTTTTAAAATCGATCAAATGGATTCAATTACATTTGATTTATTTGTGCTTTGAGATTTGTGCCATGTTAAAAAGAAATTGAAACCGTTTGATCGATGTTGAATGGTTCAGATTGGAGAATAAGAGGATCCTCCTTTTCTCAAGAAAAGGAGTGGCTTCCTTGATATGGAGGAGGCCAGTGACCAGTTGTAATGTGCTTTGAGATTGGTGCAGAAAAAAATGAATGTTTCATAATTTGTACAGATCCACTCGAAGTTTGAGATATCTCATAGGATGCAAAATTGCAAATTCGTAATAAAGGGACTCGGTATTCAGTACTGAATTTTTTTTTTATAGAAATATTATTAAAATAATTGAAATTTTAGATGGATTCGCCACAGGTAGGGGTGTTCAAACAGTTCAGTTTAATCAGTTTTGGACTGAACTAAATTAGTTCGGTTTAAACGGTTCGGTTATTTCGGTTTATTAGATCGGTTTGGTTGGCTTTTCAAAACCGAATTATAACTTCGGTTCGGTTTGAAAATTTTCAAAACCGAAATAACCAAACCGACTGAATTTTCATATAATATGAATTTGATCGGAATCACCCCGGTTTATTTTTTAATACTCCGAATTATTTCTTAATCAATTGCTTTAAATACTTGGTTTATTTCTAAATATCTTAGTTTATTTCTTAATATACTTGGGTTTATTATAAATCAATTGTTTTAAATAAAAAAAATTAATATATTTCGGTTTGAACCGAACAAACCGAAATAAAACTTCGGTTCGGTTCAGTTTTATTTTTAAAACCGAATTATAACTTTGGTTTGCCAAGTTCAATTCGATTTCAACCAAACCGAACCAATGAACACCCCTAGCCACAGGACACATAAAACGATTATACACAAATTCAGTCCCTCAAGGGTGAAATAAAAAGTTGGAATCTTTAACACCTTGTTTGGATGGAGAGTAGAGGAAGGGAGGAGAATAGAAATAAAATAAAAATTTCTCTCAAATTGTGTCTAGTTGATAAAATTATGGCAGAAAGGAAATGTTTAATCTTATATGATTGTAATTAATAGAATTTTTTTTTTCTCAATTTCGAGTATAACTCATGAAATGAATTTTGTTGAAAGTATTTTTCAGAGAAAATAACTCATGAAATATCAACCTTATATCTTACGTATATAAATCTAATTCATTTTTTTTTTATCACAAATCTACGACAACTGCCAAATTTCTCATAATTTTCTAAAATTTTCACTTAATCAGACAAAAAAAAATATAACGAGAACAAAAATTAAATTATTTTCTCTCATTGAAAATCAAAACATAAAAACATTAAGTATGTTTATCTTCATTTATTCCATTCTATTTTTTCTTTCTTTCTATTTTTCATCTCTCCTTCTACTCTCACTCCTCACAAAGTTTAAAGAAACCGACTTCTTATTTCAGTTCCTTAAGAGACTTTGTTTTTTTTTTTCTTTTTTACCGAATTCGGTGGTGGGATTTAGGAACAATTTTTTTTGGATAGAAGTAGGAGTGTTCAAACAGTCAGTTTGGTTACAATTGAAGTAAATAGGTAAACTAAACTTTTTTCAGTTTTGATAGAACCGAACTGAAAAGAACTGAACAAATGTATTAACAGATTAAGAACCGAAGTAAGAGCCATGATTATATATGAGAATCATCTCAAAATTAGTAAAATACAAAAAATAACACCACTATTAGTACCAGTATTAATGAAAGTATACATTTTCATACACAATAACTGTAGTTTTTTTAGTAAAGGATGAAAATTAATTTATTCAACTTTTTAATATCATTGTTATTATAACAAATTTTTTTGTATCGAGTTTCAAATTCATAACCTTCTATATAAAGGCTATGTGTCTTTGTTACAAGACAAAATGCTAGTTCTTTACAATTATCTTTGCTACAGGTTATTGAAGCACAATTCGGCAATGGCTTGATCGAGGTGCTTAAATTAACACAAATATTTTGAAAAGTTTCTTAAATTTATGCTCAGAAACATGAAAAATGAAAGAGTTTTTATTGAATTGAATCAATTGTGGGTCTGTATGTCAGACTGATGAGGGTTTGATTGGAGATGATGGCATGGCAAAAAACAAATACCCCGACCACGGAAAGGGCGCAACGGCTTTTATTGCGCCGGTCTCACCCGAAATGGCCTCCATGGTTCCTCAGAAGATGGTCTCCTCATAGCAGACGATATCAGCAACGAGTGCATTATCTCGAAGGAAGCTAACGGTGTGAATTTTGAGGGAAAAAATAAGAGTGTTTAATTCAAGTAAATAGAAAAATAAATTATTGTTTATCTTTGGGTAGCGCCATAGATAATGTTGTGGAGTTAATAAAGGCATGGTTCTTAGTTAAGTGAACATTTGCTTGGTCAAAATCCAAAAGCCTCAAAGCTTTTTCAAAGAATACATCAGATGGATCTATTATTAGTAACCTGTTTTTTTTATTTTTATTTTTTTGAAAGCTTGGTAGTAGCTACCATAGTGACAAATGAATTATTTGAGTTTGGTTCAACGAGGTCAAAAGTTTGTATTCGGGAATAATTTGGAATTATCTAGACTAGAGATATTAGTCCTGTAAGAGGGCCCCCAAAAAAAAAATGTCCTGAAAAAAATTCACGAATTATTGGGGTTTAATTTAGTCAAAGTTCAGTCAACCAAATAATTTGGCGTTCAGTTCAACATCAGCCAAAAAAAAAAAAAACGAATTATTCAGGTTTAATTAACAAATCTTGTGATTATGGTTTATTTTTCTGCTGCATTTTTATTCTATAGCACAGCTAATTTGGATCTGATCCCTTGATTAATTGGATGCGGATGGGTTGGCATTATTTGAATTTGGATATCATCTGTTCATACTTACTTTTATTAATAGTAATTATTAGTTTGAATAATACTCGTATTATATCTATATTATATTTTTTACCATGTTCAGATACTTGTCAAATTGTACTAGTAACATGCTATTTATGTCATATTATTCGTGACTATTATCAATTTTTTTTTTCATTTTAAAAATGTAGATATTTTGTTATATTATTTATAGAATTAATAAGAATAAATTATTTTCAAATTATATTATAATTGAATTAATAATATATATATAATTAAGAATGTGTGCCAATATATTAACAACCACAATTTCTAAAATACGTAGTTTTATTATACATGCATATTTATTAGTAATTAATATCTGTTAATAATTTATTTCATATCCGTATCTGTTGATTATTCTCTCATTATTTGTATTTGTGTACCCGTTTAAAGTTAATTTTATTTTCTTGTTATCCGTGTAATATCAAATATTAATATATTGATATTCATTTTAGCATATGAGAATTCGTAACTCGCAATTAACAGCTGAGTAAATATTTTAACAGAGCATTTTTGGTTTCATGCAGCACACGAACCATATAAATATACAATGCTGTTTTGATTCTATAGTCTGTGTACTGCATGAAGCCAAAACTGATCTGTTAAAATTCTTTACCCCAACAGCTACACTTCATTTTACATTGTGAATGCTAATCTACTGTACTGATACATTCCCATTACATATTTTATTTTGTGCTCACAAGCTGTGTGAAGGATGAAAAGATTGGAACATAATGTCAAGTTCTTAATTCGATTTAAAACTCGTGATTCAAATAACTTTAGCTTTCCTTGGAGATAATGTAGTCATTGCTGATATCGTTTGCTATGAGGAGAGCATTCTCACCATTGAGGCCTCTTCGACCGAAACCCGTACAGTAAAGGTTGTTGCGCCATTTCCAGTGGTCGGGTAGTTGCTTTTTGGCATGCCATCATCTCCAATCAATCCTAGATCGTCAGTCTGACACACAAAACCAATTGATTCAATTTAACATAAAAGCTCTTTAATTTTTCATGTTTTTGAGCGAAACTTGTAGAAACATTTCAAATAATATGTGTTGATTTGAGTACCTCAAGCCATTGCCAAATCGCGCTTCGATAACCTGTAGCGAAGATAATTGCATCAAAGTGATGTGTCTTTCCATTTGAAAATGTCACCATGTTTCCTTCTATGCTTGTCAGAGATGGTAAAACCTGTACACACTCAGTCAATTTTTTTTTTTTTGGAAATAAGTACAAGAAAAACAATGCTCGGTCAGTTTTGAGCAGTGTCTTTTTCTGGCAAACAGATTCTTTCATATAGCAAGTATTTAAATATGAAATTAACTACCACTTGAATTTTTTTGAAAGAAACTAAATGTTATTCAATACAGAGAAGACTTCACCTGAATTTCTCCGGTCTTGATCCTGTCATAAGTGCCGACATCTATAACCGGAAGAAGACCGGTGGAGGATGACATGTACAAAGGACCAAAATCAGGCCTTCTTAGACCGTATTTGGCAGTGTTGCCAAACCTGAGATAGCATAGAAAAAGAATAATCTGGTCTAAAATGGACATTGGCAGATACTTCCTCAGGCGCATGCTAAATAAACAGATATCTTTAGTAATGATATGGATCTGTAACATGAAGAAAAGAATTCGAAATAATATATATAATCACCTCAGAGCAATGTAAAGATCAATCATTACCTGCCAAAAGTTGGTTTATTACTGTAACAAATTGGTTTAGCTTCTGATCTATATTATACTAGCTAGCTAATCTCAAATTATAACATATTATATGCATACAATTAATTCAGCTTCAGACAGCAACTCCTGTCAGACCCATTAATTCATATCTCAAAAAATTTGGTAAGGTACTATTTTTTTGTTTTTTGAAAACTTGGTAGCTGCATAAGGTACTATTTGTGCTTGCTATTATCTTGGATATGGGTTTTGGGTAATTGTTGAGCTTATTTCATTATGTTAAATCAAGTAAACTCTAAAGTATGTTTTCGATATTCTCCCAATAGAATTTATCTGGTTGCAAATTAGTATTTTCAAATTATAGTGGTTAATTACTATGTAGAACCTGATTCAGATGTTGAACTAGCTGAATTCATTTTCCTAGTAGTTTATGGGTTCATCATGTTTCATGCCAGTTGGGTTCTGATTCTGATACTGAGAATAGATGATGATGATAAATAAAAATAAAAAATAAAAAAACAGAGAGATTTTAATTACAGAATCCAAAGCATTTCTTATGGGAATTTTTTTTTGTTGGTTTATATTTTAATTATCATGATGTCCAAGACCATGTTATGACAGTGTGGATTAAGATAAATAATTAATTCAATAAATAAAAAAATTCAACCGGCTCAATCCAAGCACTAACAAGACTCCAAAAAAAGAACAAGAAAAGAAAAACAAAAACAGGGAAATATTCTTACCGGGCTGCGCACAACTACCGAAGTCCTTGCCCCTGCTTCAAACAGATCAAAGGCTATCTCCATCCTGTCCTTTAAATGCAGATCCGGTCCGGTACTCGCTCGAGTGGATCACCACTCCCTTAAAACTTTCCAGCCTGTTAACATCCGGCACCACGTTCACATCATATTTCCCTGTCGCCACCACTAGGTATCTCGCAACATACTCCTCCAAAACATCACCATTCCTGGCCTTTAAAATCCAGTGACCCAATTTGTGGTCATACCGGGCCGACTCCACCCAGCGCCTGAAATGGATCCGCAAACGGAACCGCTCTGCATAGGAGTCAAGGTAGGAGATGAAGTCGGATTTGGGGATGTAGGTTGGGGTGGTCTTGGAGTGTGGCATGTGTGGGAGAGAGCAATATTGCTTGGCCAAGTGCAAGCATACACGGTTGTACGACTGCTTGCGCCAGAGCGAGCCAATGCAATCATCCCCCTCGAGGATCAGGCTGGGGACGTCTCGTTCAGCTAGGCAGGCTGCTACTGCCAAACCTGACGGGCCGGCCCCGACTATTAGCACTAACTCCTCTTGTTGATGGTGGCACTCATTTACTTTCTCTGCCATTTTTGTTTCAACTTCTTGCTTGCTTTTGTTTTTTTTTTTCGATGGTCACCTCCTTTTTGGGTCCTTAAGAAATATTTATTCAGTTTCTCACTGAAGAGAGAGCGAATTTGTCCTTATATTTGGTCGTATTCTATCAAATAAATATGCAAGTGATGGTTAGGTCACCAATAATTTTGATTCCATATATATCATATTCAATTATTCAATTAATTAATACATGAGTCATTGGTTCATAACGATAAAATATAAGACGTCTACAGATCTACTAGCAAACGAAAAAATATATATTTTGGCAGCAGATAACGCGTTATTAAACAACGGTGAGTCAATATATTATTTTGCTGATATAGTTTTTAGGGATCAACTAACAGTCCCCCTACTTCAGTCTCCTATTTGTCCCCCGCACTAAAAGACAAAAAAGAAGTTAAAACGTACTAACTACCACCAAAGAGCAAGATTAATGCTATTTTATTAATAGTCAAAACGTATAGTATTCATACCTACGAATTTGTAATATTCATACTTATTATTAGAACCATTCGTCATATGTAAACACAAGTTGGAGGGGACCAGTAACAACCAGGGGGACCGCTGACGTCTTGTGACAGCCTGGATTGGGGACCACAATCGTTTGAAAGCGACATTTACTAAGATTGGGGACCACTACAGCGAATCTATATATTATTCATATCTAAATAAAGAAGTATTCATATCTAAACAAATGAAGTATTCATTCTGACGATTACAAAGTATTCATACATGTTTAAAATAATTTATACAATTCAAAAAGGAAGTTAGATTCATCTCTCTCACCCTATCTCTTCCAAAAAGTATTCATACTGACGATTACGAAGTATTCATATATAACTAATGAAGTATTCAATATCTAACAAATGAAATATTCATATATATAACTATTCATATCTAACTAATGAAGTATTCACATATGACACTAATAATATTCACACCTGTTCAGATTGGGACTAAAAAGAAAGGTTGTTAGGGGGACAAAAAATGAAGATTGAAAATGGTGAATTTTGACCACGTGGGAGAACAAAAAAGAAAGATTGTTAGGGGGACAGATAGGGGACAGATTCAAGGGGGACAACATCTTTACTCTACTTTTTAACGATATATATTTTTTTTTTCCAACATATATGTTTTACAACTTTAATAGATAATTCCATATATACCTCTCACAAAATTTGAGATTACGATTATTTTCTCTTCTAAAATAAAATTCATAATATTATATTTATCTTTCTAAATTTTAAAAGGTCTTATATTTATCTAATTTATTGTCTTTTTATTAAAATTGACTTTATATCATAAAGTTTTTCGTTTTATTTTTTTTATTAAAAATCTAGGAAACTTGTATAATAAAATACGAAGTTTCTGCTACAGAATCCAAGTTTATTTTAAAAATATTTATTATAAAGATGTGCATAATTTTTGAATGCACTGTGTGTGTTATATGTAGAAAAATAAATCATCTGTCTTCACAAACAAACTAATTAGTATTCTGAACATTTCTCTTACACATGCTATATATTTTTTATTTTAATAAATGACAAAATAAGAATTTTATAAATGTAAAATATTTTTTTTACTAAAAAATACAATAAATTCGATAAATATGAGAATATTTTCAGAAGAATAAATTATAAATGAGGAGGGATCAAGTTACAATAATTTTTGAGTTACAATAAGTTACAATAACTATTTTCTATATTTTCAAAGTCTAAATCATTGATCCAAATCGTTAGATGTGATCTCCCAATAAAATGTGCTTCCAGATCAAATTTTACATTTGTTGGAATTTTTTTACTATTTATTAAGATGGGTACAAAATTCAATGGTTTGAATTTGACTAGTTTTTGTACCCATCTTAATAAATAGTAAAAAAAATTCAAAAAAATATAAAATTTGGTCTCCAAGCACATTTTATTGTAGAGATTACATCTAACAGTTTGGATTGACGATTTGAACTTTGAAAATATAGAAAATAGTTGTTGTAACTTGATCCCTTCTCATTATAAATGTAATATATATTATGAATGGAAATGTGTAATTTCAAAAAAATTTTGATGGCTATACATAAAATTTGCTCTTCGAATACTTCAGCACAGACTATAATTATTTTTGGTATTGATGTGTTCAAGTGCTAATAAATGTTTTACAATAATAATCACGACAGACATGGTAAAAAATACAGTAACAATCATATATGTTCAAACATATTAAGTTTATTGAAAAATAAACATAAGTGCTATTTAATCTAAACATAAATCCTTCCACTGTATACTTTGTGTTGTAGCTTTATGTTTTATGATGTATTCTTTATTCTTTATGTTTTATGCTGTAACTTCATGCATATTCAAGTGTATCAAATTTTCTATTGTATTCTCCTAAAAAAAAGTTCTGTTGTATTCTTTATGCTGTAGCTTTTAATGGGCAGTATTAGGTAGATTTAATTATTATCATTTTTTTTAAAACTTGGTAGGAGCAACCAAGTGAGGTCGATTTAATTATTATGGAACTTTTAATAATGTATGTCAATATCATCATTACTATTTGTTGAAAAATAAAGTGATGTTGATGTGTCACCATTATTAATAACATTCATAAATGTCATATTAATTCACAAACAAAAGTTTTACAACAATAATCACGATATATATATGATCTGAAATATAACAACAACCATATATGTTCAAGTGTAGGGCTCGACAAAAAAGCTCGAATTCGTAACTCGCTCATTTACATTTCGAGTTGGTCAACTCGTTTAATAAATGAGCTGAGTTCGAATTGGCTCCAACTCGCTCATTTATAACTCAAGTTACATGAAGTTACATAGTATTGGTCACAATAAATTCCAAAATAATCAAACCTGAATCTCTAGACTGTTATTTGTGCATTGAAATTCTTGTAAAATATGTTTGAACTTGTGTTGTAATATTATCACTGGTTAAACGAGTTATAAATGAGTTGTGAGCCAACTCGAGTTAATAACAAGCTGAGTTTGAACTTGTGTTGTAATACTATCACTGGTTAAATGAGTTATAAACGAGTTGTGAGCCAACTCGAGTTGATAACGAGTTGAGTTTGAATTTGTGTTGTAATACTATCATTAGTTAAACGAGTTGTGAACTAACTTGAGTTGATAACGAGTTGAGCTCGAGTTAGCTCTACAACTCATTATTATCATCTCAACTCGAGTTAGCTCGCTCGTTTATTAAACGAGCCGAGTTCGAGTTGGGGTTAACTCGTTCAAACTAGACTCATTTACAGCCCTATTCAAGTGTATCTACTTTACTAGAAAATAAACATAAGTTGCATTTAATCTAAATTAATATGGATCCTTGTGCTTACTCATACTCACCATCTTGTCTGGGCACCTCTTCCTTATTACATAGAACTCATATAAAAGTGGAACGGGAGAAATTTAAACATTGTCTTAGTGCAGAATTTAATTTAGTTTCATTCTCAGATTTTGTAAAATTAACTTAGTTCTCAAAAACATAAAATAAGTAAATAAAATTAACTTAATTCAGAGCTTACTTCTGTCGACATATTGATTAGTAATATCCGTTAATTTTGTTAATATATCTATATATATATATATTTTTTACTAATTTTGTTATTTTTAAGGTCACTTTTTTTATTAATTTTGTTACATTGAATGATTATTTTATCATTCTGAAATACGTATTTTTATCATACGTGCAAAATTATTAGTAATATCCATTAATAATTTATTCCATATCCGTATTTGTTGATTAATTTTCTCCTTATTTGTATATGTGTATTCGTGTAAAGTTTATTTAGTTTTAAATTTTATATTAGTAATACCTGTGTATTTCATATTATTCTCTCCTTATAAGTAATATTGATATTCATTTAATAAAATACGGATACAATATAATTTTAACAATATCCGTGTATTTCATATTATTCTATCCGTGTATTTAAAGGCTTATTTACAATTAAAAAAAAAAACATTTAACTTTATTTTTTCAGAAATTTCATATTTACCAAGACTGCATTTTTAAATTAGTGTCATATGTACTTTAGTGTCATATTAAATTCACTGTTGAGTCTGCAATTTTAAATTGTGGTACCACCCTGGTACTGCAGTCTTGCTAATAAATATGAGTCTTTTTAATAATAGTGGTTATTTGATTTTTTTTTTTTTTAAAGATGGTAACTAAATTATTTTGGGCCAAGCCAGATTTACATTTGTCATTATAATTAACACGCAATTATTGTTTTTTGATTTTATTGAAAGTCCGTAGGCGACATTTTATTAATCAGGACCAAACTAGTTATACATCAATTTGTACCACTACTTAAAATATTACAACCGAACCTCTTTATAAAAGTAGATAAGAAAAATCAGAAAAAGAAGAAGATACAAAATCCAGGATTACTGTGCTTAGATAAGTAGAAAGTGAGCCTACAGAATTTTCTGTGTTTGTGCTCAGATTTATAAATTGTGAGCCTACATAATTTCTTATCATTAGCACAAAATAATACTGTTGTAATCAAGGTAACTCGAGGCCATGTAGCAGCACAAGATCTAGCAAGTCGCAGCAGCTGGGTAAAATTTTTTACAGAGCAGTTCTGCTTTCATGCAGAGCTCAACCATATGGAGCGCTGTTTTGATTCTATAGTTTGAACGCTGCATGAAGCCAAACCCTCGCTGTTGAAATATTTACCCAACAGCTACACTTCATATTACATTGTGATTGCTAATGTACTGATACATTCCCATTACAGGTTTTATTTGTGCTCACAAGCTGCGTGCAGGAGGAAGAGATTGGAATATAATGTCAAGCTCTAATTCGAATTAAAACTCATTTCCTCAAAAAAAAATTCGAATTAAAACTCATGATTCAAAATTTCAAATCACGTTAGCTTCCTTGGAGAGAATGTAGTCATCGCTGATGTCCTTTGCTATGAGGAGAGCATCCTCTGATAAACCACCGAGGTTTATACGGCGAAAAATCCCACAGTAAAGGTTGTTGCGCCCTTTCCAGAGGTCGGGGTAGTTGGTTTTTGGCATGCCATCATCTCGAATCAAACCCGGATCATCAGTCTGACATACAGAAACCACAATTGATTTAATTCAATAAAAGATCTTTCATTTTTCATGTTTCTCCACAAAAATTATAGAAACATTCCAAAATATATGTATTCATTTTAGTACCTCAAGCCATTGCCACATCATGCTTCGATAACCTGTAGCGAAGATAATTGCGTCGAAGTGATGCGCCTTTCCATTTGAAAATGTACAATGTTTCCTTCTATGCTTGTCAAAGAAGGTAGAACCTGTACACAAGTGAATCTTAATCTGTAAGAACATTTCCGTATATAATACAAATCTATTTTTAATTGCATACATTTTCAAAAAGTAGTACAAAAAAGCAAGTATTTAAAACAGATTACCTCAGAAAGCAAGTATTTAAATTTGAAATTAACTAGTACTTCAAAGAAGTTTGAAATTAACTAAATCTTATTCGATATATAGAAAACTTCACCTGAATTTCTCCGGTCTTAATCCTGTCGTAAGTGCCGACATCTACAACTGGAATAAGATGGGTGTTGGATAACATTAACATGTACAAGGGACCAAAATCAGGCCTTCTTAGACCATACAGAGAAAGAACAGAGAAAGAGAATAATCTGGTCTACTATGGACATTGGCAGATACTTCATCAAGCGCATGCCAAATAACCAGATCTCTTTCGTAACGACATGGTTCTGTAACATGAAAAAACAAAAAGAATTATAGCATCACACCAGAGCATTAATTTGGAATAATTAAGATTCCACCGGCTCAATCCAAGCACTGACTGTACTCCAAAAAGGAACAAGGAAATTAAACAACAAACAGAGCAATGAATCAGAGCATGCAAAACATGTAATTAATCTACTTACTGTGATGCGCACGACAATTGAAGTCTTTGCCCCGGCTTAAATCAAATGAAAGGCTATCTCCATACCCGAATTATCTGATCCGACAACGAGCACATCCTTTCCTTTAAATTCAGAGCCGGTCCGGTACTCACTCGAGTGGATCACCACCCCTTTAAAACTCTCCAGCCGATAACATCCGGCACCACCTTCACATCAAATCTCCCTGATGCCACCACTAGGTATCTCCCAACATACTCCTCCAAAGCATCACCATTGTTTGCCTTTAAAATCCAGTCCGGACTTGTGGTCATACATTGTCTCCCAACATACTCCACCCGGCACCCAAAACGGATCCGCAAACGAAACTGCTCTGCATAGGAGTCAAGGTAGGAGATGAAGTCGGATTTGGGGATGTAGGTTGGGGTGGTCTTGGAATGTGGCATGTGTGGGAGAGAGCAATATTGCTTGGCCAAGTGCAAGCAGACACGGTCGTACGTCCGCTTGCACCAGAGCGAGCCGATGCAATTGTCTCCCTCAAGGATCAGGCTGGGGACGGCTCGTTCGGCCAGGCAGGCTGCTACTGCTAGGCCTGACGGACCGGCCCCCACTATTAGCACCAGCTCCTCTTGTTGATGTTGGCCCTCATTTGCTCTATCTTCCATTTTTGTTTCACCTTCTTCCTTCCTTTCTTCTTTGTTTTTTTTTTCTATAAAAGAAAAGGTTACTTTCTGTCTCCTCCTTTTTTTAGTCCGTTGATGCTACCAATAATTCTTCCTTCCTTTCTCCTCCTGTTTTTTTTTGGGTCGTTGATGCTACCAATAATTTTGATTTCATTTTATATATATTCGTTAATAATGTGTCGCCGGGTCCCTACTCCCTAACAATAAAGTATATCATCTGCAAATGAAAATGTTGTTTGGGACAGTGTTATTAAAACCAGACCCGGATACCTTTCCAGTTTGATTCTCAAGATAGATTGCTTATGTTACTGAACCAGTGAAAACCAGTTCAATCGACCGATTTTTCTTGAAAACCGCAGACCGTGCAACACATATAAAGCCGGTTTTTTTACAAGTGCGATTCAGTTTTTTTTTTCTTTGAATATCATCGGGAATCGCCTCTCTCAGAGTCCCACTAGGGAGACTCTATAGTGCAGAGAGAGAAAGAGGAGCTTGAGCAGAGGCTTGACAGAGCAGTCCCTGATCTCCCTCACCTCATTGAGGCCTTGATCCGCTTCAGAATTCACACGAGCCTTCCTCCTCAGCAGCACGATCAAACCTTGTGTGAATTGTTAGAATTTGATGAAGAAAAAGTAGCCTGAGCTAGGGAGAGCACAGAGGTTATCAAATTCCCTGCCATTTTGCACAGTACAAGTGGGTGACTCTACATATGCTCTGTTTCTTATATTTGAGTAGTGAATATGAGAAATTAGAGGGAGGAAAGAACAACACAAGACAAGAGTCTACAATCCTTTCTATATCACTTACAGTCTGGTATTAAATCTTAATGAACCCAGCGCTATTCTTTATGGGATTGAACAATTGCAATGCTCTCAAAGTGTTTGATGAAATGTCCAAATCAAAACTAATTGATTCTTTATGGGATTGAACAATTGCAATGTTCTCAAACTGTTTGATGAAATGTCCGAACTAAAACTAATCGAGTAATACTACTTCAAACCATGTTTAATGTTTTTTTTTTTTTTTTTTTTTTTGTGGCAAACATGTCTAATGTTTTTAAATAGCGCACTAACTGCATCTAGGTCTCACTTTGTATTTTGCTTTAATTCAGTTTTACTTCTGCCTTATATATATGATGATTGAGTCGTACTTGAGAATTGAATTAGCTTTTCACTATTATGCAATTTACTTATACAAGTCATACGTAATACATCATTCAATATGTATACTGTTTAATTTTTTATTCAATATGTATGTTGTTTAATTATTTATAAATGTCAGTATACACAATCTTCATATCTTATTAATATATACTATTTAACAAATCAATAGTTGAACCGGTTGATCTACCAGTCCGACCAGTAAACCGTTGACCCGAAGCTTTGCCGGGTCAATGTCCGGTCTGGTTATGATAACATTGGTTTGGGAGGAGATAACGATCGCATAATCAACCAGCGCTGACTCAATATATTATTTTGCGGATATATTTTTTTACTATTTTTTTTCTTTTGCCATCGTATATATTTTCTTTTGGTAAGAGTACAACTTTGAAAGATATTGAACTTCATGTATAACTCTTAAAAAATTTCAAGATTACGGATCCCTAAATTAACTCAAAATTTGGGTTTGAATCCAGACCGTCTAATCAAAATCTACACGAATATTAAAAGGTTCCATAAATTTTATCTCATACCGGCTTAGCGTATTATAATCAAACGGTCAAAATCCAAATTTTGAGTTGCCTTAGGAGATCAGAATTCATTAACATAATGATCCATATTTAGATTAAATGCAACTTACGTTTATTTTCCAATAAAGTAGATACACTTAAACATGCATAGTTGTTGCTATATTTCTGTTCATATATGATATGATCATTGTTGTAAAACTTTTGTTTGTGAATTAATATGACATTTATGAATGTTATTAATATATAATGTATGTAATATGTGTACACATTGGGTCGAAATACATAACAAATTATCTCAGAATGTGACACATCAACATCCCTTTATTTTTCAACAAATACTAATTCAAACATGAGTGTTAGAAAAAATTTATTTAAAAAAAAATACATATATCACAGTTGTGAACTTGTGAATTGTGATCGATGCGTATGTTTGACTAAAATATGTTAATTGACATGCAGTGGTATCAAATAAAAAAAAAAAAATTCAGGAAGCGTAGGAATGAA
This sequence comes from Carex pumila, assembly GCA_033356055.1. NCBI lineage: Eukaryota > Viridiplantae > Streptophyta > Magnoliopsida > Poales > Cyperaceae > Carex > Carex pumila. Next base: position 185,563 of record JARJHM010000593.1, read on the forward strand.
AATAGAAAGCTCCAAAGGTAGGTCAAATGGCAATTAATAATGAAGAACACTTGCCACAATCTGTTTCTTATATTTCGGCGTTGAATTGCTAAAAATATTAGTAATTGAATATTTCATTTGCATTGAAAGACAAATTATTTTTAAATTATACATATTTATAAATATGTTGATTCAAAATGTAAATTATTTTTGTACACATCTTAATAAATACTAAGAAAATTATGAAAAATATAAAATTTACAAGGATTAAAAAGCTTAAAAAAGTGAAATGTAGTTATGTGTCAATCTCTGTTTCAAGATTTTGCAACTATACATATAATAAGAAAAGGTACAAAAAAAGTGAAGAGGCACGTAGTACCGCTTAGCGTTTCAAATATGCCATCATATGATTTTGACAATGCAAGATAGCTAGAGACCTAGAGTCCAAATTATTGTACTTTAATTTTTAATTGCTCCAAGTTTGCATGTGCTTTTCTTTTTTTAGTATATTTGGTTACAATCAATCAAATCAGCTGAATAGTACTAAAATCATAACAAAATTTAAGGAATAGATTATTAGCATTAAAAGCAGTTTTTGAACAGTAAAATTTAGTTTAATAGTAATAGAATAGTGAGAGAGTTCAAAACCTGATTTCTTAGTTATTCAATTCATTTAATAGTAACACCATCCAACTTTTTTTTTTTTTTGTTTCAAATTAATTTGTTAGTTTCGAAGGATCTGATGGTGCATAAAAAATAGTGGAAAAAATATCTAAACATACTTTAAAAAAAGAAGAAAAATAGCACGAATAAACATCATTCTCAATATTGACATAATAGTTTGATATTTTTTAAAAAATTTTTTTCGATAATTAAACACATATATAAAAAAGAAGAACCCATCACTCCATTGCCGACCAAAAATAATATTGATACGCATACACGAAATGGCAAAAAAGTGTAAACTTTGGTATAAATTTAAAATTGTCTATGATTTATGATTTATAAGGAAAAAAGGTACATTATTTCCACATATAATTAAGTACTTAACAAAAGTGCCGGTTCTGCATAAATTTAAACTTAACATTTAACACAAAAAATTAGTGAAAAAATGAATCCTGCAGAATTAAAATTTATATATTATTTTATTATTTATAATTAATGTTCAAAGGTTGTAGTAAATCTACTAATTACTTAATTTAACATGTCAATATATGCCTTCATATCAAAATTGAGATTGAACATAAACTAAATCTATTGCAATTTAAATTACTCAACAAAATATAATAAAAATAAATTTAACATAAACTCAATCTAACAAAATATATTATAAATAAATATAACCTGTTTTTAAAATGAATCTAACCCATTAGAATTAAAACTAACATATCTTACCATTTTTAAAATAAATCTAACCAATTCAAAAATAAATCTAACACATTAAAAATAAATCTAACATTTTTAAAATAAATCTAACCTATTCAAAAATAAATCTAACCAATTTAAAAATAATTCTAATATTTTTAAAATTAATCTAACACATTAAAAATTGACTAAGCATTTTTAAAAATAAAAAAGAAATAAATGTGCAGTTTCGGGCTTTGTTCCTGGCCGAAACATGCTGTTTTTGCCTATATTTTCTACAGAGGCTGAAACAGCCAGTTTCGGCCGGAAACAGTGGCCAAAACTAACATGATTTTAATCTCTTAATCTCTTTTGGTTAGTTTAAATAGATTGAAAAAAAAAAAACTAAAGTAAAAATAGATTGAACATAAACTAAAAATAGTAAAAAAATTTCAAAAAATGTAAAATTTGATTTGGAAGAACAATTTTATTGTGGAGATCATGTTGAACGGTTTGGATCGACAATTTGGACTTTAAAAATATAGAAAATGATTGTGGTAACTTTGTTGTAACTAAAATGTGCTTCCAGATCAACTTTTATATTTTTTGAATTTTGTTTACTATTTATTACGTATTTTATAAAAACTAGTCAATTTCAACTGAAATTTTTATAAATATCCAAATCAAATAACAAATTACGCAATCTACCCTGTTTTGCAATGAATTTCGATTATTACCCAATCCGGTTATCCAATAACCGGATTTGATAGAAATGTCAGGTTACCCACTCCCCGGACTCAAAATGCACAAATCCGGTTAATGGTTAACCGGATTTGTGCATTTTGCCTTTTTTTTTTTTTGAAAACATAATTTTTTTTTGTATTCAAATATTAGAAATATTGAATATATTTCTTTGAAAATAGATAGAATACAATATAGTTTGATTTATTAGAAAGACTGCAACAAATAACCCGAATCAATATTTTTCAGATCGGATTTTTCGCGGCTGTAAGAAAAATTAATATATTTCTTTATGTGTTATTGGAAAAAAATAAAAATAATTAGATTCTGAGTTATTGATCCCGGTTCGAAAGTCACTTCTAGGTAATCCATAAAATATTGTGACCTTTCTAGTACATTTAATTTATAAAAAGTTGTATCTATTTTGAGAATCTTTTTGAAAAATAATAATTAAATAAATTAAAGTTTTTTATTTTTTTCAAAAATAGATATAACTCTTTACAAATTAAATGTACCAGAAGGATCACAATATTTTCTGGATTACCTAGAAGTGACTTTTGAACCGGGATCAATAACTCAGAATCTAATTATTTTTGTTTTTTTCCAATAACACATAAAGAAATATATTAATTTTTCTTACAGTCGTGAAAAATCCGATCTGAAAAATATTGATCCGGGTTATTTGTTGTAGTCTTTCTAATAAATCAAATTATATTGTATTCTATCTATTTTCAAAGAAATATATTCAATATTTCTAATATTTTAATAAAAAAAATAAAAAATTTCTGTTTTCAAAAAGAAAAATGCACAAATCCGGTCAACCATTAACCGGATTTGTGCATTTTGAGTCCGGGTAGTGGGTAACCGGACATTTCTATCAAATCCGGCTATTGGATAACCGGATTGGATAATAATCGAAATTCAACGGTGCTTTGATTTTTTTTTGTAATTTGATTTAATTTTTGGATATATATATAAAAATCGGCAATTTCAACATTCAATTTCAGACATTTAAATATAAAAATCATCGCATAACAAACAAAATAATGAAAATAAATAAATACCATTACAAAATATATATATTATGTGCTGTTGAAAGTTGCATGTAAGTTTTCAATATTATCATTAATCTCTTTAAATATGAACAAAATCAATGAAAATAAGTTCTTAAAAAAAATACTACAAATGCGTATCGCAAATTATAATTGAATGTAAATACAAGATTTGTTGGATTAGATGTTTCATCAAAACTTTAACCTTATAATATTAATTAGAACGTTAGATAATAATTAGAATCCTGAAAATTATAAATATTAATAATATTACTTGTATTAACATATATAAGTTAATTGAAAAATTAAGAACTATTCAACTTAAATAAAAAAGTTATAGAACTAATAAAGCGAGTGCGAGTAAACTATTAAAGTTTTAATAAATTTATTTTATTAATCAACAACGTTAAATAATAATATGAACTCCAAATTAACTTTATTCATAAAAAAAAAAACAAAAACTGACGTGAGATATATACCCACAAATTTAGTAGATCGTGGACAATTAATTCTTCTCTTCACACTAAAAGAAATAAACAACAAATATATATATATATATATATATATATATATTGTTTTTAACCAAACTTAGCTACTATTTCATAGCTAACTCTTTTTTTTTTTCCCACGATTTCATATGCAAACATTTTGTTTATTATTAGAATAATTTTTACATCAACATAAATTCTTGGATACAATGTAATTAAGTTGTACATTAAAATTCCAAATTTGTAAAGATAGATAAGGAAGGACGTATCTCATTTATGAGAAAAATTAGGATCTTAAAGTTCTTAATTTGCAATACATTAATTATCCATATATATATCTTACCATATATGCAAAGTCTAATCAAGAACAAAGCTGGTACAAAGTAGAATATTTCCCCTGCATTACTCTAATTCGTATCCTCTGAGATATCTCATATTTTGCATGACTTTCTGGGAAATTGTAACCGTTTAAATACGTTCTGCACGAATCTCAAATTTCTAATAATACTGGCCCCCGCGCTATCCGCGAATAGGTACTGGAAACGTCGGTCACGCAAAATATGAGATATCTCAGAGGATACCCACTCTGCATTACTCAAGGGTTTGGGAATTCATATCCCCTGCATTTAACGGAAGGTGTGTTAAAGGGTCCGTGCGTTATAGGCGTGGGTCGGATTGGCTCCGATTTTGATCCGACGGCAGATATGCATTAAACTCAAAACACCCATCGCAGAAGATGTGAACTCGGATCTGTTTGCAATTTTATCGATTTAACGAGAGGAGAATTCAAATCACCCATCGGCCATCGTAGCTCTGTGCCCTAGAAACCATTGCCGATCTTATCAAACTCCTGTTGCTCACCCACCGTACTGCGCCATTATGACGATAGACTACAAATTTCAGCTTCTCCCCAAGTACAAAAAGCCTTCTCCCCATTTGATTCTCAGCCATTATCTTTTGCTGATTTTGTTAAGGTGCGAAGATGGTGGCCAAAGAATCGAACCTCGCTACTTGATTCTCAAGGGAAGACATTCAAATTCACGAAGAAAATCTAGTCAATCAAACAAATCCGTTTCCTACAGGCAAGTTTTTATTAATTTGCTGTTTTCTCTCTTTCTAGACATTGTTAGGGTTTGTCAAACAGAGTAGGAAGGCATATGCTGGTACCAGCTTTTAGTTTCCCCATCTAAACTCACTTAATTTATTAATATCCCCATTTTTTGATTAAATCAATTGAAAATACTGATTAATAGAAATAAGAATTTAAAAGGACAAGTATGCCCTTGCATTTAAATCTGTGTTTCAATGGCAGTTTCACATGTTTTGGATTTGTTCACGTTAACTCACCAAAATGCATTGGTATCGACTGGTAACTGCACCCAGTAACTTACTTTTTTAACAGAAACGAATACAACTGTTAACTGTCAAAGTGAACTCAGTAAAATTGAAGTTGTCCCCATTTGATTCTCAGCCATTATCTTTTGCTGATTTTGTTAAGGTGCGAAGAAGGTGGCCAAAGAATCGAACCTCGCTACTTGATTCTCAAGGGAAGACATTCAAATTCACGAAGAAAATCTAGTCAATCGAACAAATCCGTTTCCTACAGGCAAGTTTTTATTAATTTGCTGTTTTCTCTCTTTCTAGACATTGTTAGGGTTTGTCAAACAGAGTAGGAAGGCATATGCTGGTACCAGCTTTTAGTTTCCCCATCTAAACTCACTTAATTTATTAATATCCCCATTTTTTGATTAAATCAATTGAAAATACTGATTAATAGAAATAAGAATTTAAAAGGACAAGTATGCCCTTGCATTTAAATCTGTGTTTCAATGGCAGTTTCACATGTTTTGGATTTGTTCACGTTAACTCACCAAAATGCATTGGTATCGACTTGTAACTGCACCCAGTAACTTACTTTTTTAACAGAAACGAATACAACTGTTAACTGTCAAAGTGAACTCAGTAAAATTGAAGTTGTCCCCATTTGATTCTCAGCCATTATCTTTTGCTGATTTTGTTAAGGTGCGAAGAAGGTGGCCAAAGAATCGAACCTCGCTACTTGATTCTCAAGGGAAGACATTCAAATGCACGAAGAAAATCTAGCTAATCGAACAAATCCGTTTCCTACAGGTAAGTTTTTATTAATTTGTTGTTTTCCCTCTTTCCAGACATTGTTAGGGTTTGTCAAATAGAGTAGGAAGGCATATGCTGGTACCAGCTTTTAGTTTCCCCATCTAAATTCACTTAATTTATTAATATCCCCTTTTTTGATTAAATCAATTGAAAATGCTGATTAATAGAAATAAGAATTTAAAAGGACAAGTATGCCCTTGCATTTAAATCTGTGTTTCAATGGCAGTTTCACATGTTTTGGATTTGTTCACGTTAACTCACCAAAATGCATTGGTATCGACTGGTAACTGCACCCAGTAACTTACTTTTTTAACAGAAACGAATACAACTATTAATTGTCAAAGTGAACTTAGTAAAATTGAAGTATTACCTTGTATAGTTTATTTTTTTAACCATGGAGCTTGTTGTTGAAGTGAATTTACAATAGAAGATACTAAAAACAAAAGAGAAATTTGGATATATACCCATCACAACTTCTTAAATTAGATATTTACCCATCCAAAATTGAAAATTAGATATTTCCCCATCTAAACATAACATATTTATTAATATACCCATTTTCAATTTTTCCCACTAAAAAAAAAATTAATTAATATTAATTAAATATTTCAATGACAATACTACCCTTCACAGTTCTCTACTTCTAATTACCGTACCAGTACTAATAGAACACAGCAAAACAGAATGCATAGTACTGCAGCAGCTGTACTATGCGCCAATAACAGCTAGAAGATTATCCAATTGCATAATTGATGGCTGATTATGATCTATTTGGGTTCAATTGGAGCATTATTGCTGTATTGGTCAATTATGTATCTGTATTATTGGCTGTTAAAAATGTCTTTGATTTATTTTAAACTTTGAACGCATATATCCTTTTCAGCCACCGAATGTGACATTTTTTAACCCCAATCTACCATCCTTATAAATCCAATTTGATTGAGCATCTTGTGAATTTGTACAATTTAGATGCTTTAACAAATTGAATTTTATTTTTATAAATCCAATTTCGTTTTTTTTTTGTAACTGGAGTCAGTGGAGTTAGTGGAGGAGAGGGAAGATTGGGGGGGGGGGGGGGGGGGGGGGGGGGGAGGAGAAGAAGAAGGGTGGGATGGGGAGAGAAGAAATGATCGTTTCAAGGCATATATTAATTTCAGTATATCTTTGAAATTTAATGCTTTGAGTCATCAGTTATATATTTGGCATTGATGCTTTCCGGTCAACAGTATTTACACGGCATATATTTCAGTATATATTTGCCATTAAGTTCTATATTTCTCGCCAACAAAGTACATAGCATTTGTTGTTGTATTTCATTGGCACAGTTTTTCTGCTGAACTAAAACAAATCAGGATGACAGTTCCTCCTTTTCTTTGTTCTGTGCATAAATGTTGTCATAGCACATGGAGGAAGGGATGAGAAGAAGGGTGGGATGGGGAGAGAACTGTGAAGGGTAGTATTGTCATTGAAACATTTAATTAATATTAATTAATGTTTTTTAGTGAGAAAAATTAAAAATGGGTATATTAATAAATATGTTATGTTTAGATGGGGAAATATCTAATTTTCAATTTCGGATGGGTAAATATCTAATTTAAGAAGTTGTGATGGGTATATATCCAAATTTCTCAAAACAAAAAATGAAACCATAAATTTGTTTGTCCATTCTAAATATTTTTATGTGCTAGGTGGGTTATTTAGGCCTAAACAACCACTAAACCATAATTATTATGTACTTAGCTTTCACCATTGATATTGAATATAAGTAGTAATCTGTATATTGCCCATACATTTCAAAAGCACTCCTTAGTACTATAAATATAATTGCATCTCTACATTAGCGTTAACATGCCAACTTCCTCCATAGATCAACTTCAAATGCAATATTCCTGCTAGCCAACAGGTTTGGTGCTGTATATAATATCAGAAATTTCTGAACCAGATGATAAAAGAAGCTGAGGGAAATTTCTCAAGCTAGTGAAATGATATTTCTGATGTTGTTTTACTATTAATACAGCTGAGGGACTTCTTGGTGGAGCGTGGTCGTGCAGTTGATTCCTTACAGTAAGTTTCCATCTCACTTCTATTTCGTAGAGAGTTCTGGTTAAGAAGAGTGTTTGTTGGAATTATGTTAGAGGGCCTAATAAACTACTAAATTTGGGAATTTATTCATAGGGCTTATAACACCAAGAATTTTTTTTTTTCAGAAGGTATATTATATTTTACAAATTTTTCATGCATGTCTCCCAAGTGCAATAGAAGTTTAAGCCAGATGAACTGCTCCTACCACATCATAAGCCAAAAATCTATCATGCAAGACATGAGTTGTTAACACATCTGGGTAGACTTAAACAGTTAAACACATGTAATTTCCTAGTAATATTTGGTTTTCAGTACCATAATCATGCTCAAGTACAACTAGTTAATTGAATGCACTTGCATTCAATAAGAAAAAATGATAATCTGTTACAACTACAAGGTATCAGAAAGCTTTAAGAGTTGTACAAGGAAAACAAAAACTTATTAGAGAGCCTATACATTCATTCTTTCTTTCTATGTTGAACTTAACAATTTCTGAGCCTATACAATTACAGTTTGATTTTATTGGATGTTGAAGACTTTCAATATAGATATTAATTATCATTGACTGTACATTGATAGATTACATGGTTGGAAAGGGCAAGATGACAAGGTCACGTGGCACTACTTACCAAGTCTGTACGAGTGCTGGCATACCAGAGGATGATGCTGAAGCCATCTCCTTCGATGTAGTCGAGGAAGCACCAGTACCAAGAGACAAGTCCAAAGGGCGAGGCCTTACCAAAACTAAACAACCCCCGAAGGATGATGAAGAGAAACCACTCATATGGCCTAGTGGACCCAAAGAAATCCACACTTCAGAACATAAAGGCCATCTGATGTCGACCTACCGACTGCCAATACATACTCACATGGAAGATCAACCCACATTAACCTTTAATGGAATTGATCGCACTAAAAAAAATGCAATTTACCGAGATTTCTTGGTAATGTCTCATTACAAACATTCTCTTTATTAATATGTTATTGTTCAATTTAAATTAATCAGTATAATTTTTGACACAATCTGAATTTGAACTTGTTTATTTTTTTTTTGAGCAGACACGGTACCAGTGGGCTGAATGGGTGACTGACATTCCTAAAGCCTGCGGGATCCTAGAGGACACTGTTAATAAGATGTGGTCTAATTTTATAAGCACACTTCGTAGGAAATTAGCTCAGGATACTGCTAGTGAAGACCCAGCAGATTGGAAGAACCACGTGCCGGTTTGGGGCCTCCACCAACAGCGTTGGAATAAATACTTTGCCCTTTGGAGTGAAGAAATTTGGCAGGATTTGTGCGCTCAAAACAAAAAAAACCGGGGAAAGTCGAAAGTGGTCCATCATTTGGGTAGCAAGTCCATTAAACTCACCGCAACTGACATGGTTCTTTCTTCAACTCAAATTATTACACTTGATGTATTGCACTTGATTTATTGTACAAACAGTACTTGAGATGATCAACTCTATCATTAATATTAATGTACAAACAGTACATAATTTATTGCACTTGATTTTCACAATTGGTTCTCATAACATTCTTAAATTGTACAATGTAAATGCAAAAGATATTACTCATTAATTAATGACTTTCAAAAAATTTCTTAGATTTTATCACAACATTAAAAGTATGACATTTAAGAAAATGAACAATACTCATTATATGATGACTCCTACATTACTTGTTGCTTAGTAAAATATTAGTTATACTGTACCACAGTACGATTGTAAACTCTTGATTATTGCTAAGTAAAATATTAGTTATACTGTACCACAGTACGATTGTAAACTTAATTGAATGGAAGCTGCTTAGAAAAAAAATATATATCAAGTATAGCACATCTAATACTTTCATATTAAAATCATAATATATATATCTGGGCCATTTTAGAATTCTTGAAAAGTTGAAATGTTTGACATATATAAAATATATATATATATATATATATGAAGTCATGAAGACACAAGTTGAAATGCTTATCTCTATGTTGTCTCTCATTTGTGTTTTATTTAGTGAAGACCCTACAAGAGTCTCATGAGCAAGTGAGAAGACATATTTATATAGGGTGACTTGAATGCTAGTGGGCTTTCAATTTTTCTTTTCTGACATGTATCATCTACTACGGATGAAAAAAAAAATCATTTCCAAAAGTGAGCTGTATTTTATTTTTTTGTCTTTAAAGGATTTATTGTCTTAATATAAACATATATTATGTAGGAAAAAAAAATGGTGGATGACCCCCATCCCCTACCTCCCTCTTTCTTCGTAGTAGGCTTGGTGAGAAAAAATGTAAGGAATTGGAATTCACCTTACAAGTCCATGATGAATCAAGTGATGATGTAGCGCAAACAACTCGATCAATTACATTTAATGACATTGATAACATCGAGTTTCGTGATGAGAAATCCTCCAATGTTTTGGTAATTTCTTTTAAATTTAAGATTCATTTGAAACTATCAAAGCAAATAAAGATTACATAGGGTTTGACATTATGTTGTAATTAAAACCCCTTTTCAACCTTAAATACAGAAAAACTATCTCGGGCTCCGAAATAATCCGGAATATGTTAGTGTATCCGATGACATTCTATTTCAACAAGCTAGCGGACCAACCTCTCATCATAAACCTTATGGATTAGGCAACATATCTATGAAGCAAAGAAAGTCAACACTTCGCAGTAGATCAACCATATATGTTGAGCCAAATAGTTTTAGCAATACTAGAGATACGGAAAGACTGTTCAGCAGCGAAGAGTTTGATGAAATTGTTAGAGCTGCTACTTTGGCTTCTAACATGAACGTCGAAAAGAAGTTGGCTAGCATGAATAAAGAAATCATGGATAGAGTAGCAATCGAGATCAATCAATTCTGTAAGACAGCGGGTATTCCACGGAATTCTTTATCGGTATGTACTATGTTTTCGCTAATTACAATGTATTTATTAATGACAATGTACATGCTAAATGTTATGACTCAGTCGTTTATTAGTAACAAATACTTAGATAGATGACAATGTCTCTAAACCACGCTTATTTATTTCTACATATTTTAGGAGGATGCAACCACGTCTCATCCGGTCGATCATGCTGATCCAGTCAAGAATGCCGATAATGCTGATCCAACCGAGAATACCAGAAAACTATCCTCGCAAAAACCTAGCTGTTCTTGTGGTGTTGCTCGACTTAATTCTGAGAATGAACACAACGAGGTGGATATCAACCAGCCACTTGATATTCAAGAGAGAACTGTTTTGCAAGAAGCATACCATTTATTTGTAAGAGGTTCAATTGGACATGTAAATCAAATTCCCCAACAAACTATCAAGCGTTTAAGAACTATTTTTATGGAAAGCCAAGAATGCAACAGAGATTTTGAGTACGGATATTGTACAAACTGTAGAAAGGCAATTAACCAAAACTTGGAGTTGAAGGAAAATTGTCAAGATTGTTTGGGAGACGTAACCTTGTTTAACCTCAATAAATTTGAAGTGCTCAGGGTATTGGTATTGGAATCGGATAGTTTGACAAAAATTCCACACTCCATTTCAGAGTTGAAACATCTTACCTATCTAAGTATGGAGTCTTTTCGTCTTAAAACGTTACCCTTATCCATCGGCCTCCTTTACAATCTACTGGCTTTCAATGTTATTTGCATGTCCCTTGAATATCTGCCTGAAAATATTGGTAATCTGGCTAGCTTACAGTTTCTAACTATTAAATCTTACCGTCTTAGAATGCTACCAAAATCACTATATTCACTTACTAACTTACTGGAATTAGCTATTGACGGTGATTTCTCGGATTGTGACCCCCATGGTCTTGTTAATTTTCCGTCACTAGCAACAGTTAGAGTATATTGGCAGGTTAGAACCATAGGTTAGTTAAAGGATACAAAGGACCTTAAAGGAAAGGTCTCTATTGTAAGCTTAAATAACATTAGTGATTTAGAAGATGTCAAGCGTGCCAACCTGAGAAATAAGTGCAAACTTGAGATTTTAGAGTTACGCTGGGATCATAATTCCTTTCATGCTTTTGACAGCGAGGACTCAAAGCTCACATTAGATCTCATACCAAAATCTTTGGAGGACCATATACTTGGAGAAGATGAGGAACATTTTCCCTTGATAGAATGCCTCCAGCCACATCCTAACCTCAAGGTACTTCGAGTAGGAGGTTACTCTTCTCCCATAGTACCAGGATGGATGACGGATCCATTTTCATTGCAGTCAATTCAAGAACTCTGGTTAGAAAGTTGTGGCTATATTGAATCCCTTCCATTTGGCAATCTTCACACTCTCAAGTACCTCCACATTACTGAATGTTTTAGTATCCGAACTATGAAGCTGGAGCAGCTGCCCTCCCAGCTTAAAACTTTGAAAATTTCAATGTGTGACCACCTGGAGTTGATTACTGGATTAAGGCATCTGGATATGTTAGAAACACTGGAAATTTCCTTTTGTATAACCTTGAAATCACTAACAATGGATGGACTGGAGTTGGTGGAATCTACTGAGCCATTTGATGATTTATTTCATGAAATACCAGATATTAATCGGCAGAGCATGTCATCACTTACAAGGTTGGTAATTGAAAACTGTGGTTCGGTTCATTCTCTGCCGGGTGGGTTGATTCCATCTGGGCCTTGCGATGTGCGTGTTCAAGGTTGTGGCTGCTCTGACTACTATAAATTAAATCAGGTTCATAATTTTATTATTATTATAATTATTATTAGAGAAGGAATCAAGTTACAACATTTTTTGAGTTACAACAAGTATTATTTACATTTTGAAAGTTTAAATCATCGATCCAAACCGTTAGATATGATCTCTACAATAAAATGTGCTTGGAGACCAAATTTTAAATTTTTTGAAATTTTTTTTACTATTTATTAAGGTGGGTACAAAAACTAGTCAAATTCATACCATTGAATTTTGTACACATCTTAATAAATAGTAAAAAAGTTCCAAAAAATATATAATTTGGTTTCCAAGCACATTTTATTGTAGATATCACATCTAACGGTTTGGATCGATGATTTAGACTTTAAAAATATAAATAATGCTTGTTGTAACTTGTTGTAACTCAAAAGAATGATTGTAACTTGATCCCTCCTCTTATTATTATTTGAATATTTAGCTTTAGACCACTGAACTTTTTTGCTTTTATGTAACCATAAGTCTTGGTAATATTTGTTGACTAATCAAGCTGCTGTTTCGACAAATAAATATTTCAATTTTATATTACTTGTTTGTTTCTGATACATAAGCTCTTGTCCAATATTTTTTGTAGCCTTTTCGATGATGTCTTCCTTTCGCTCACAAGAAACATTTCGGAGTCCCCTCGAAGACCATCGATAGAAATGAATTTACTATCCAATTTATTATATGATTTGTAATAAATGAAAATATTTTTCTTTGCTTGTGAGGACTCATTTTCATTGTTTTTGTATTTTTTTTTTCTATACTTTTTTTCTTTCCTTCAAATATTCTCTCTTGGGGTATGTTTGGTTGGGTTGAGAATAGGTTATTCGGAATAACCTATTTGGTGTTTGATTGGATTAGAATAGCTAAAATATGGAATCCAAATTTTTTGTCATATTAGAATAGATTATTTCTAAGAATTTTGAGATTTGACTATTCTAATAAGACAAACGATAACTATTCTTGATGCTTTATTTTGACTTTATGTAACATGAACACACAAATAATAAAATTAAAATAAAAAATATATATTATTACTCGTTCGCTGTATATATGAAGCTTGTATGAAGCCAGTATATCTTTATCCATTTTGTGCTCACGCCTCACAATTACTAAGCTCCGTGCAGGACCAAGAGACTGGAACATATATATATAATGTCTAAGCTCTTGATTCGATTTAAAACTCGTAGGTCTAATAACGTTATTTGCTTCCTTGGAGAGAATGTACATAGTCATTGCTGATGTCGTTTGCTATAAGGAGCGCATCCTGAGAGGAACCATAGAGGCCTCTTCGGCCGAAACCTGCACAGTAAAGGCCGTTGCGCCCTTTCCAGTGGTCAGGGTAGTTGCCTTTTGGCAAGCCATCATCTCCAATCCAACCCTCATCAGTCTGACATACACAAGAAACCACAATTGATTCAATTCAATAGAAGCTCTTTCATTTTTCATGTTTTTGAACAAAAATAGAAGAAACATTCCAAAATATATATGTTGATTTGAGTACCTCAAGCCATTGGCGAATTGTGCTTCGATGACCTGTAGTGAAGATAATCGCGTCGAAGTGATGTGTCTTTCATACTTGTCAGAGATGGTGAAACCTGTGCACAAGTGAACCAGGTCTTCATAATTAATGCAAGTACTTAAATTTGAAATTAACTCCTTGAATTTTTTTTTTAAATTAACCAAGTGTTTTTTTTAGTAAAGTTAGGATCAAACTACCGACTGTTTTAATATCCCCGAGAGATCCTCCATTCGGATTTGGAACCTGCGACATCCCACACGGAGAGTAATTCCTATGCCACTGACCAAAGACCGGTTCTCGAAATTAACTTAATGTTATTCAATACATAGAATCATAGTGACATGACTCGCGTTTTATACGCGTTTAATTTGTGTGTAAAAAATGTTTTTTTAATGTTTCCAAACGAACTCCGATATAAATGCAAAAAACATATAATACATTTTATTCACGAATAAAACGCAAGTCTTGTATTATTCGCGAGAAAAAACGTGAATTTTTTTTTGGGTAATAAACAAATGTTTTGCTGGGTTTTTTTTTGGAATATTTTTTTTGGCCTACTTATTGTACCGAATAATTCCCGAATTATACCCGAATCACGAATTTTTAAACTCGCCAAACTGAACCTGAACTTTTTGTTTGTCACTATGCATAGAATAAGTCACCTGAATTTCTCCGGTCTTGATCCTATCATAAGTGCCGACATCTATAACTGGAAGAAGACGGGTGGAGGATAACATTAATATCTCAGGTTAGGCCTTCATAGAATCTTAAGAATAAACCTTATAAGTAATTGAGATACAAAACAACTCACCAAATTGTCATGCAACAATTACACAAAAAATTATCAAATTTAAACTATCTTCATCAGATTGATTGTTGATGTTTAGGCACCAACCAAGTGCTTCCTCATCAATAGGTCAACTTGGTCATCCCCAAATTTTTTATTCCTGATTGTATCTCTATCTAAATTAATGGAATGAACCTACTAAGAATGCAGATGCTGATTAGTATTGTAAAGCAGTAAAGTAATGGAATGAACTACTTTCAATAAATTTGCACGGAGCTCAACCTAAAGCATTCATGTTGTATTCAGTAAAAAATGCG